>OZ026617.1:60621078-60856078 GCA_964020975.1 Hermodice carunculata
AGGTGCTAACCTCACAAAAACAAAAACAAAAACAAACAAAAAAAAAGCCCCAACTCGTGTCCCAATTCGGTCTCATATGTGAGGCATACATTCTTTTTTTCTGCATACTTATTACTTCATACTTAATCACCAAACTATGTCCTGAGGTAACAAAAGATTCCCCGTTGACACCGTATGAGGAGACTGACTTTCATAACCCTAAACTTCGGTATCATATGGGCAGGAAACAATTTTGTTGGCTGTGTAACAAGACAATCGGGTGTGAGACTGAAATCGGTATCACATGGGTAAATGCTTTAGGTATGTTAGAATATTGATTCCATATTGGTTAAGTTCAGGTTAAGCTTCTCAGCATATGTATGACTATTACTTTAAATTTTAATGAATAAAATTACTCGATCAAACTATCGAAGTATGCCCCTCTATCTAGCTTTCGTTTGCTGTATGCGTCTTCTTCACCTTGTTCTTGTTGCATGGCCGGTCAACTTTGCACACTGACCGTTCATGTAACATATGTGGCATGTGAAGGCCTGTTTATATTGTCCCCTTTTTGCAACAGGGTTTTCATGTAGAACATTGTCCTTTTCCTAATTGTTACATGTTATTTGATGTGCAAAATTGTCGTATGCAATAATAAAAATCGTTTAAACCAATAATGATTCTTTCATGTTGTCTGTACATATATGTCAACTTATGAAATTTTGCGGCACAGTTAACTCCCTGCCCATAAAGGCAGACAGACAGGCAGATGAAAGATCGAACGGACGGACGGACAGATAGATAGACAGATAAACAGACAGATAGAAAGATGGATGGATGGACGGACGGACGGACAGACAGACAGACACACGGATGGACGGACAGACAGACAGACAGATAGATAGATAGATAGATAGATAGATAGATAGATAGATAGATAGATAGATAGATAGATAGATAGATAGATAGATGGATGGATGGATGGATCATTTCATATCGCCAACAAACCATACAAAAATAAAGTATCTAGTTGGCCAGCTGATCTCAATCATGAAAACCAAATATCATAAAAACCAAATGTCATATGCCAAGTTGCCGTCCGCAAGAAAGAAAAAAAACCCACACCTTTATACGGAGGTAGATTCCGGCAGACGATAAAATCGCTACGCTGACCCTTCCGGTCGAATAATACCACTATTCCTGTTATTGGTGCTTAGACAAAGATGGCATAAGAATCAGTCATCCAACTTTGTAGAACTATTCTGGTATTTTCTCTTAGTAAAGATAAAAACATAAGATACATATTCTCACAGGCATTTTGATAAAGGACTACAATTAGAGCAGGCAGCAGATTCATAAGATATTCATCGTCCCATCCCTTGCAGAACAGAGATTCAAAACCAATTCCAAAACTGGATTTAACCTGTCCCCTTGACGCCTCGGCGTCTCTTTTTGCAGTCAAGGGGTCATGGGCAGGGCAGCCGAATGGGCATTTTCAAAAACGGAATGAATCAAACATTACTTGCAAAACAATGCTGTGCTATATGGAATAAGACAATGACATAAATTGTTTGAACCGAAAGTTGAAGATTCAGGTTCAACACGTGATTGGGCCAAGGTGAAAAGACTGAAAAACAGGACTAATAGCCTTGAAGTTGAGCTGAATGAAAGACAACATTAATAAGCTACTTGAGTCTAACTGTTATAATCACGAAGAGCTGGGTTAAATCTTTAAAAGTTGTTGGTCTATTCCCAGCAACCCAGGGCTCCTTCAAACTTGTGTACAAAAACAAAGAAACTATTGACCCTGTTGAAAAGTGTCACATGTTTAATGATTTATGTTAAAACATCACAGGAACTCTGGCAGAAAAATATGTGTTATACATCCTGAATATGACGGCCAGCTCCTTAAAACCCGTCGCCTGCCCACTTAATTTCTTGAGGTATAGCTGTAACGCATAAAAGAGAAAGATCCGGAACTTTGGTGAATGTCATTGTTCTCCACTCTCGATCTGTGCACTCAACCCTGATGTAGACTCTTACAAGGATGATCAGGGGTAAAGGTATTATGATCATGGCTTATCTGGTTCTTGAGATACCTTGAAGCTTACCGGGGGATCAACTGAAGTAGTTGTGTGACCCTATCGCATTTGATTCATATATGGCCCGCAAAAATCAATGATTGACCATGATGACCTTGTAATTGAGTCAATGTCATTGTCCTTTGAACTCGACTTAGACTTCAACAGGGGTAATCAACTGTTAAAAGTTTTTATGGTCCAAGCTTATTTGGTTCTTGAGATATCAAGCGCAAAGAATTCATACAGAATTTGCCCTTGTAACCCCCAAATAAGGTAACGATGATTCTTCTTCAAGCTCAACGTACACTTTCAGAATGATGAATTCAACACCAAAGGGCAAGTAATTTTTAACCCTAGAAAAGCAAGCTAAAAATGTCTTGAAATCCCACATGTTGCTCATTGTAATTCCGTATGGGATTCCTGTTCTCTCTAGATGAAACACAGATTTCAAATCCTTCAAAACAGTGCTCTCCTTGTCACCAATAAAGACAACTGTTATACCTCTGCAGTCGAATTACATGCACTCAGTAACATCCATACACAACAAAGGAGAGATCATCTTATATACATATTCATGTACAGAGCCCTGCATGGCCTGCGTCCAAGATATATTCCTATATCTCTTCAAAATTTCCTGTTGTTATATTTTATCTTGTAATAGATGAAATTTACTTTTTCTGATTGGTTTAAAATACGAGAGAATTCCCCGTATCCACTCTTTGATATCCTTCCTGATCACCAAACAGATATACAAATTATGAATATACCTGTTTTGCGATCAGGCTCATGAATCAAATGACTGATATCAGTAAAAATAGGCCTACTTAAGTTAAAAAAAAAAGACCTTGTTGCCAAATCTAGTATTCTACATGTTGTTAAATGGTTGATGTTATTTAATGAATTGTTATGTTTTTCACATATTTTTCAGTAGTTTTTATTTCCCATTTATAGTCCTATTACAGGATATAATCGTCACAACCTGTCTGTTCAGGGGATACAAAAAATATCAGCGTGAAAAGATTTATATCCTATTCAGCCGTTGGCTTCATGGGATTTAAAGCTTTTCACGTGGATATTTTGTTGTATCCCTGAACAGACAGATAGTCACTAATAATATCATACTATACTATACCATTCCATACTACACTATACTCTATTCGTAGCACAGCTATCCTTATCAAACTGCGTGCCGAACTCAATGCTGGAGGAAACAGGATATCCCATAGAGACACAGTCCGTAAAAATTTCGCAACCCCAAGAAATCAGAAAGACTTCACCTCTACATCTTTGGAAGCTTTGGAGTTAACCCCATAACCTTAATTTAACCCTTCACAACTGTCAACACCCCAGTTGACTACAGGTAGAAATCCCACATGTATTTGTATGAACTGTTTGCAGTGCATCCATAAAATCTGTACACACCTTTGCTACAGCAATGCCATATTTGATCGTTTTGTGTTTTCTATCCTATAGGATTTTTTATCTATCTTCATTTGCTATTTCTCATCTGAACATGTTTTCATAACTCCATCGTATCCACCTGGAATTGGCGGAACATCAACGCATGCGCAAAGCCAGTAACCCTGTTCTATACAATACTACACTATACCCTTGGAATTTTCCCTGACGAAGTAATGTATCATACTGTAATGGTATCGAGAGTAAAACCACAATCAAGAAGCAAGTCAGTTTAGTGCTAGAAAATGACGTCACGATCCCATCAGGAAGGTACCCTTAGCTGCAACAACTACATCATGAGGAAATTATAGCGTAAATGGCGCACACTCGTCCATGTATCAGAAACACGATCTGTCTGTCTCGTCTAGAATAGCTGGTCAATATCCATAAGCCGTAATTTCCGGTTGTTTGTCTTTCTTGTTCAATGTTGTTCATGCAGGAAATGACGTCATAACAGAATGCAGTTTCTGGTTAAGTATGGAACCGAGCCGGTATCATCTATTCCGAACAATTCATGTCTTAGGTGGCACGTGTTTGGCTATTGCAAAATTTAGGAAAGCTGCAAAGTAGGATAACGCAGCTGATTGAATGCAATTAAAAGGTAGAGTCAGTTTTGCACGGTATATTTATGTAATGTCTTAAAGGGTATACCAAGCTTAGTACACAATGTACCAAAACAGTCTTGAAAACGTACAAATATGTTACATTGTATGTCAGTAAAATACAATGTTGTTTACTTGAACATAGCAAGGTTGAGCTCTGGCAAAGGCAGATATAAAAAGATAACTTGAATAAAGAGGGTTTCAGCATACACACATGCTGATATATATACATATTTATATGCATATAATCATTGACATGTTTATATGCATATTACCTTTATGTAAACATGATTTAAGGTATAAGTATTAGTCAAAGACTGGAACTTGGTCAGTGGACCAAACAGAACATAAACCAGGATTAATGTTTCAGCAAAAACTAAACCTGGAGCACAATTTCATGCAAAAACAATAAAGATTTGAAATACATGAACTGAAGCTAAATTAAGCCGATGTTAAAATGCTTACATCAGTGTTGCATTATACATGATTAAGTGTTGGACAAAATCTGAAGCAAACACATGGCCCAGAGTTGCGATGTTACTCCTGTTGTCCATACCTTATGTCATTTGTTTCTTTGCCATGGCAAAGATCGCAAAGTCGACGATATATGGCTATGAAAGAACAAGAGAAGGGAAAGATCCTCCTACGGCTTCTACAATGTAAAAATTAGGTTACATGATTAACTCTTTAAATCTCAGCGGTGACTTAAGTTGAATTACTAAAGGCGAACTGCTCTCAATTAAAATAAGTATGTTGGATTCATATTTCTTGTGGAAAGACCTTACATTCAATATAGTTCTAGGGAATATTCTGGTCCGGGTTAACAGCTTTGGTCGATGCAAGCTGTTCACTCAGTCCAAAACTTGGCAGCAAAAAGGTTAATGGCATGTCAAATTACACAAATTCAAATTAGATTATGTGTCGTTATGATGGAAGTACAATAAGGCCATCTAGCAACAGATTTGTGAATCGGCATGTTGGGATCTATCGCAAGATGCAACTTTGAATGAGAAAAAAGTATTCTCCGAAAAAGCTGCATAAACTTGTTACAGGTTACCTTGACTGAATATATTGGAGTGTACAATTCCAATTCAAATTAAAGATGTAAAAGCACAAATAAAGCATAGTCTGAACATTTCACATGCGAAATTTGTTATAAATGTATATATTACGATGACATATAAAGTAGTAAGAACTTCGTTTAAGATGATAACATATGGCAATTGTAATACAAAACAACCAAAAAACACGCACAATCAATCAAACAATTTTATAGATTATGATTTTAATAGTAAATTGAAATATTGATAATTTGCCTGTGAGAAGACTACGTCAATATTCTTGAATTATGAGATACCCATTTTGGCCAAGATGAGTGACTACAGTGTTGATTTAAAATGTAAAATAAAAACATTGACTTTCATTTGATCATAACATATTTTCTGCCGTTCTTATTTGCACCATGTTTACGTCTTAACTTTTCTTTTTCTGGGCAAAGGATGCCTAGAGGGTTCAGAAGAAAAAAAGCATAAAGTTCATGAATGTTCTCCTTTTTTTTTAATTTGCATTATCATATCGTTTCAAATAATAGAGGCCTACCCGGGATGCATCTGTCTGTAAAATCAAAGTACCCATAAATCACTTTGATAACATTGCAATATATACACTGTATTGTCACATGCATGTACAGTATAAGCACGTAACTTTCGTCTTTAGTCAGATAACATGCCGATAAATTTCGAACAATTCTATTCAGCAGTTCCGAAAAAAATTATTCTAAGATAGCCTTTACAAAGAAGTATTTATAAAAGGAAATATTTGTCAAAAAAATGCAGTGCCAAGGGGTGGCCAAAATATAAACTTTCTGACCCCAAGTGACCTTGCATACAATATCAGAGCAATTCGTCAAGAAGTCCCTAACTAGAAAAAAAATGATTTAACAATCATAGAAATTAGAAAACCTGTTACATCATCGTCATCAGCATCAGCATAATTATCATCATCATCATCATCATCATCATCATCATCATCATCATCATCATCTCTTACAAATTTGGTGGAGGCTTATCTGGGGAATATATGCGTGTACAATAAACATGTTCATGTGACGCTTTTTGAGAAGTTGTTTTGTCTGACGGACTGGTGGACAGACAGAGGGGCGGCCGACACACACTTGCGGATTTTAAAAGCTATGCTGATTGACAAGTCAGCATAGTTAAAACATATCTGTAACAGAAACCCCATTCAGTACAGTAAATATAAACCTTGATTAAAGAGCATGATAGCAACAAAGAAAGTAAGAAAGGTAGAAACTGATTTGATAGATATTTTGATGTAGACATCTTAAAAGCGGGAGATTTATTCATCACAGCGTGCAGGAAAAATGACAAAGACACATGCAAATGAAGAAAATTAAGATACCAGAGAAAAAAATGAAAATATACAGAAGTCATAAAGTAAACAAATACGTATTCCAAAATACACCAGCAAAAAATAGGAGGGTTTGAACTGGATTGCGTCACGCAGAATAAGGTATTCATTGCATACTTTCGGAAACCTTCCAATCAACTTATTTCGTATGAAAGGTACAAAGAGACCTATATTCATATATCTTGGTAAGACACCAAGTATGTAGATCGACCACATTGCGGTTTTGGAAATATTGGCATGTTTAAAGAATGTGAACTGCACATATGTTTGTGTAGGTGGTGGGTGTGTTGCTGTGGCTGACCCATAATTTGGATATGGTCCCTTTTTGGATGCCTTCATTGCGCGTATGCCATGCGTGGCATAATAATCTACATATCATAGAGGGTCGGTAAGGGGTTTCCCGTATTGGCGTACTGGGGCTTTTTATTTATCGTACTGGCGCACTGGAAGCCCTCTTGTTTTACGTACTTCGTACTATCCAAAATTTTGAAAGATTTTTTATTTTTCCTTACTGCGTACTCTAGAAAAATAATTACCTGTACCAGCGTATCGATCCCCCCCTTACCCCCCTTCATCAAAATGGGATTGGAACAGAACCGGATGTGCGCTGACTGGTTTAGGGTTTGGTTTAAACGTATTTTATTAATTCCGTGACAAATCAATTACACAGAGCAGCCAAGTGGTTTACAAAGCAGTCCGTCATGGCAGGCAATCGGGGAGGAGGGCTTGGCCCTATATTAACCCCTTTTGCTGAGAATAGACAAGGAGACAGGACAGACAAGACACCACACAGCCTGGCGCTTTCCTCCACGACCTGATCCTGTCTTGATTGGAGCAGAGTATTGCACCGAGCAAACAAGTTTAAGCAAGACACTACAGTTCGACAAGACAGACAGAAGGGCTGGCTGTATATAACTTAACCGATGATCATCCATGGCTTAGGACTCCGCCCACACAGCGATGGACGGGGTCCTGTGGGAATGATTGTAACTAAAAATCATACAAAATATATTGTCGCTGTGGCACTTTACTCTTACGCAATTTTATGTTACGGCATCTCGCTGGAAGCGTTGGTGTAGGGTACTTTTTCTGCCACATTAGTTTGCGCTTGGCAAAATATGTGAGTACAATATTCTACAAAACAACTGGAATGTAAGTCACCAAGCATTCTCTGTTGGTCAACAAGCTTTGACCTATGTAAAATGGATGTACAATTCAAAATGCTCATTTCTGCAGATCAAGAGTTTTAGTTGTTGTTTTCTCTCTCTCTCTCTCTCTCTCTCTCTCTCTCTCTCTCTCTCTCTCTCTCTCTCTCTCTCTCTCTCTCTCTCTCTCTCTCTCTCTCTCTCTCCATATCCAGCTGTGCCAAAATATTATACAATAATAAAGACAAGGCCTGTTTCGCAAAACATGTAAAAATCTCTCTCTCTCTCTCTCTCTCTCTCTCTCTCTCTCTCTCTCTCTCTCTCTCTCTCTCTCTCCATATCCAGCTGTCTACTCTATTCACATGTGATTGAAAACTGTTCCCATATACCTTGAAAGACGTTTTCATTTGGGTCACAACGGGAAACGTTTAAATTGTTCAAGTGGTATATGATTGTAATCTGTTGAACGACATGCGAACATATATCAATGTTCACATGGAGGCGGTCTTTTTCTGTTCCTGGCAGTGCTGTGAAGGATGCAGTAAACAACATTTCGTTTGTTTTTGTGGCAATAGGCTATACATATTAGAGGGAGCTTACAACACACTATCTGATTTACCGGGCGAAAAACGAGGACGGTTGGCTGCTTGCATTCATGCACAGAACCATATGTCATGGATAGATGTTTTGCAACTCTGTGGTGTATAAATAATTCTCAACAGCCATCTTTCATATTTGACGGTCCATTTTCTGTGTTATCGCCACTTCACATACTTCACATGGAAAAAACTACAGAAACTGACTTGTAAAGTAAACATTTCTCGATCATTTCAATAATAATTATTGACACAAAAACCTTGGTATTGTTTAAACTATAAACTGCCAGCACTTAATTGCAATTTCAGTGAAACAACCTTACAAACTATGCAGAACCTGCAACAGGAAAATATGAAAATATTTCCATACAAGTCAGTTGTACAAATTTCACTTCAGATAAAAGATTCATGTAAAGTTAAACTGTTATTCGACTGCTAATTACTTGGCGTTCTAAATATACCTAAAACAAGACTAAAACAGTGTTTCAATTGATCTGGTAAGGTATAAGTGTTTTCCCCGTCCTCTGCTTAGTGGTTTTATGCCTGGCCTTCCAATTTGTTCCAATGTAGTACAGATTTGCACAATGCTAATAATAGACGCCAGTTGAGTCTGAATTCGCAAGGGATCTTTGGAGCCCTGCACGGTAAGTTTAGGGTGGTCCTCGCTCTCACACGCTCACAAAGACAACTCCTGGTATTTTCACATTTGATCAATCTCATCGAATTGACACCACAGCTGAGACAGCGAAACATATTTCAGACATATGTTAAAATGAACAGAACTCGAAGAAGGTCTAAGGTATTCTTACTACATGCCCATTTGGAAAATAGAAGAAATCGTTGCTTCAGTAGGCCTTTACGAATTCCTATCGGTAAATGTCGTAATCTGTTCATACTTTCCCCCATCTTCCATGTACAACAGGAAATCGAGCTATACACTTCGCAATCGTGTAATTACATGTTTTGAAAATAATACGTTTAATGATGGAAGACAGTGGTCGTGTAAACACAATAACACACAAAAAACGAAACTTCTTTTGAATAATCTCAAAAAGGTGTTACATGGAATGACATTATGGATTGAAACAGGGTATGCAATTGAAATGCGATATAAAAAATTCACACCACTTGCATATAAATTGCACGGGAAATATCAGTATAAATACGATCCCACCTGTGTGACGGAATATATTTCATTTCCTAAGTAATGTACTTTTTGCAATAAATGCATGATTCAACAAGTGATTACTTCTCCCGGGGTAGGCGTAAGTGCGCTGCAGTTGTATTTAAGCAATTTTACACTTATATTGGTAAGAGATCACAGCCTTTACACACATTTAATATATTTTAGTGAAGTTGCCCTATAGATTCGCTTTGAGAATTTGGAGACTTGGTGGTAAGAGACGTGGATGAATCTTGAGATTTTGTTTTATGAGAGCTTTAGAGGACCCCAGTATAGTCTATATCCAATAGTTTTTTTTCTCGGCATGTCACCTATAATAATCGAACATCGGCATTGTGACTAGTGACGTCAGTCACCCTAATGGCTTTCAATGTGTGTAATCACGGCTTGTGACCAATGACGTCACTATGTCGTAACCGAGCTCACTATTAGTGAAGCCGGTTGGACTAATGGCGTCAATAACGGTAATCATATAGCTTTTGACTAATAATGTCAGTAGTCTGAACGGCGTTTGCTAAGAGTAATCACGACCTGTGACTAATGACGTCGGTATTCCTAACGGAGTTCACTAAAAATGTCCGAATTGTTCCAAGTTAAGATGGACATTTGCTTTTTTTACGTAGGGTGAAATTTGTTTCCTCTTACGTTGTTTTTGTGTCAGTCAGCATTTGTCAGGTAATCAAAATGTTCGTTGGGAGTCATGACACTGCACACGCTCCATCTATTAGAAAATATTATTGATTCTTTACTTTGCAGTTATGATGATCCAAGTTGGTATTTGCACTTTTCAGCATGCTCCATCTATTAGAAAATATTATTGATTCTTTTCTTTGCAGTTATGATGATCAAAGTGGGTATTTGCATTTTTGCAGCCTTCTCAATATTGTATGAATTACATCCAATCATTAAAAGCGCACCTGATAACCCAAGATTTCAATTTTCTTTTTTAAGTATGTCATAATCTGTCTCTCATTCCGAAGGGGTCATCGCGAAAGCTAACGTCAAAAACAATGATGCACTAAAAACAAATTGTTGGTAAGTTTATGTGTTTGGTACATTCTAGTGTCACAAATTTAAAATTTAATATTTACGCCCATGGTATCTACCTGTCGATATGTATGCTTATGATTATACTATGATGAGGCATGCAATTGATGGTATATGGCAAAATAAGGCATTTCGAGGAATTACTTCAATACTCATCTTCATATTTATTTGACTATAAAATATACTTATGGGCGACAGAAAGCTTTGTTGTTCAAAACTAAAACGTGCAAAAAAATTTTATTAGGTCCACACATATAATCAGTTCAAATGTCTTCAAACAAGCCTCAGTAACGGTTGCATGCAAATAAAAAGTACGTAAAATCCCACACAGTAATTATTGCAAGAGAAACTAACACTCTTTACGCCTTAAGCGTTACCTATAAAAGCGATTCTGCACAAAACTCGACACGAGATCATTATGTGGAATATATGGAAGAGGTCGTACCATAAAGTCGTTGTCACTTGTCACTCGCGAGATAGAAAATATGTATTCAACAGCACTTAAAGAACACGACTTGGTTGAAAAAATATGTTCAAACACGGGGTTTTCCACTTTGTTTTATATATATATATATATATATATATATATATATATATATATATATATATATATATATATATATACATGTATGTATGTATGTATATATATATATATATATATATATATATATATATATATATATATATATATATATATATATGTGTGTGTGTGTGTGTGTGTGTGTGTGTGTGTGTGTGTGTGTGTGTGTGTGTGTGTGTGTGTGATCTGAGCGGGAAGGTATACTGATCTGAGCGCGAAAATATTTTACTATGCCACCCATCCCCAGAGCTATACATTCGTAACATATAGGACTGAGCGCAAATTATTGTACATCGCCTAGTACCAAAAATCTTGCAATTATATTCTGCATAAAAAGAAACCTCGTCACTCTGCCTGCAGACTAAAACACTTTAATTAACCACCAGTCTCTTGTAAAAATGTATGCACTACAAGCAGGAACAGGTCTGGCCAAATTAAAGGCAAAGTGAATTTTACTTTTGGTCAGGTTGTTTCAAACTGCCCATGATCTGTTACCAAGTAAATTGAACAGACCCATGATTTTCAGTTACTAAAGTATAACAAATCAAAGTTTTGACACGTTTCTTCCCAAGAAAGGACGGAAAGATTCCTACATCCTGCTCTTATTACCCCGTAAACTACAAGAGTGACAAGTATGTGTGATTTGCTACATCCATTTGTGACATTAACCTATCTCTGTTTACTCTCATGCTACAATGTATTACTGTCATGTGATATTAACTCTTCAGTGCCACATTTGAGACGTGCAATTCGCCCAAAGCTTCCCGAGGAAAGCTGTTGACTTGGACTATTATATTCTATGTAATTACATGGCCGGTGGTTCTTGAATGAAAAGTCTTTTGCCAAGGAACATGAATCTAACACCCTTGCAATTCAGAGCTGCTCATTACAAGGTGTTCTATTTTAGTCACAGTTTGCACTGAAAGAGTTAAATTAGCAAACCCTTCAACAAAATAAATATGACACATACATGTATAAGGTTTAGTGCCATTCATGAAGGGCCTCATAAAAATAACCATTCCTTT
Source organism: Hermodice carunculata (assembly GCA_964020975.1). NCBI lineage: Eukaryota > Metazoa > Annelida > Polychaeta > Eunicida > Amphinomidae > Hermodice > Hermodice carunculata. The sequence goes on from OZ026617.1 coordinate 60,633,205, forward strand.
CGTGAATAAATGCAATAACTGGATGACAAAAACCCAATTTATTTGCTGCTTTATAGGGATGGACAACATGGGTGACACGAAGAGACAGGTTGGCCCGAGTGTGACTTCTAATTGGTTATTTCATCACTGTGTCAGCATTATTCCTCGTGTTACTCTTAAAGCACAGGGAAGTCATATCCTTGTCCCAGCTGCAACTTCCTCATTTTGAAATTGAATCCTTTGTCTTTTTGGTATGAACGCATATTGAGTGCCATGATGTTAATTCCAAATACTAAGACAGTTTGTGGAGGATAAAACAGAAAATGTGGCCAACTTGTTTCAGTAAATTTTCTGGTAATGCAGAATGAGTGAAAACCCCGCCCCTTGTAGCGAAAAGCTTGTCCTTTAAATAGCACTAATAATTAATATGCCTATATTTACGCAACATGAAATCAAAATTTTTTGCCTGCGTTACCATTACAACATTGTACTTTGGCATAGTTAGGTCATTCTCCGTCTCATTCAGTGTCCTAATCTATCGACCCCCTTTCTTCAAATGCTGGTCAATTCCTCTCTCCTTGTCCCTGCTGCATTCGAGAAAGTATGTCTTCTGGCATGCTTTAAATAGGCAAAGACACCACCCTAGACTTATGCTACCCTTCACCTAGACTATTGCCACATCTTTTCACCCGCACATGGTTGTGGAAGATGCTAAAATTTAATGATGTAAGTCCAGTTCCGGTCATGAGGAAGTGAACGCCTCTCGCTCACTGACAGATCTATCAATTGTTTGTCTTAGAAATATGCACATGTCTGGTAATAAATGTTAATATTCACCCACACTGACATTTCATCATGGATACTTAGGTTTGTGCAGCCTTTTGGAAATTTCATCTAATTAATTTCAAATTTCAAAATCACTGAATTACTCTATCATTCAATTGATTTTCTAGTAAAGCATTTTCCATTCAAATTTTTTCCCTAGTTTCAACTTTACAATCCTCTGAAGTTAGCAATTTATCAAACTCGAATTTGAAACCGACATATTTGCACTCAATTTACAAAACAAAGGTATCTTACATTTTATTAACCATGTTTAATCGCATAAATGAATATATATATATATATATATATATATATATATATATATATATATATATATATATATATATACGGTGGGTGGGTGGTATTTAAACAAAACTATTCTCTCTCAAAAAAAAAAATAAGAAAAAACGCCCCCAAAACTACCGGGTTTTTTTTAAGTAAGTGGATTTACTGTTTTACTGTTCCTTTGTGCAGAATTGGAGCTTTACACCCATACTGCTGCATTTGTGAAAATGCCAGTTCTTTCCTATTGCATTAATTGACAAGACGGAATGCTGTGAAGGAGACACCCGGGCAACACCTCATCATTCTCGGGCGGAAAACCTCGCCATTTTGGAAAATAAAAAAACATGCACTGACAAGCTTTAAATAGATGACTGCAATCAGACCAGGCAACAAAATATTTCGGTATCTATAACCCTATCCAATGCAGAGCTGTGATTCAAAATTAGCACAACCCCAAGCACGGACTGTTCTCATGACGTCATACGCCTCTTTTTGCAAATCAACCAAAGTGGCCATTGACAGCGCAGACGGGCGCGCATGTACAAAGGTCATATTTGTGTGTAGAAGGTGTTTTGATTAACAGCTTTGAGATGAGCAGGACAATGCCAGACTATTTAATGAACACGTGGTAAAACATATAACCTACCAATAAGTTTTAGGCCCACCCCAATGTACGATAAGGAAGCACCACGAATTAGCGGGAGTTCTTGTGTCAGAGGGAAGGGAAATTACGGCTCGCGAAGGGTCATCGAAGTTTGTTGGGTATTCTGTGTCAAGAGCTTACAAAGATATGTGGTGTCTATGTTTTAAACCATGTTGTGTGTGCGCTGTTTTAGAACAGTCATTTTTTGTTTATACTTTAAACTCTGTGTTGGCCAATAATCGTAAAAATAAATTCCCATTGGATGCACAGTACTTCAGCCAACGCAAAGAAAAAGGTCGTTCAGTTCCAATGGACTCAAATGATATAACAGTTAACAGACAAGATTCAAAGTCAAACGACACGCTTGTCGAGATCCGCCAAGCCTTGACTGCCGCTGAATACCTTGATTACATTTTTTATAAAGAGGCCAGCTACCACAAATCCCCTCAATGACAAAAATGCTGCTACTTAACTCTGTTACCTGGTCAACTGCTGTCTATAGCACCCGAAGGGCACCGAAAAAAGCTGTCGACCTGAACCATTAAATTCTCTTGACCTATAAACATGCTGGTAGTTGAATGAACGGTCCTGTCACAAAAAAAATATGAATACAACATCCTGGTTATAACTGACAGCAGTCCGTCGTAGGTAGTTCGACTTGTGCTTCAATTGGCATTGAAAGAGTTAAATGAAATCATTGCGAAATGCATCACTCTTATGAACAATAGAAGGTTGGTGTAAATTTCCCATGACATTGGATCATACTGATGCACCCTACATGCAAATAATTCAACAAGTATTGATTTCGTCTTTGGGTTATTATTTATATCGTTGTGTCAAACATGGCCTACCTGGTGATGACATGTAGTCTGCTTCAGGCATATAGGGATGTTTTGCTTTACACCCCAACCAACTTGATTTAAAAATCAATCATAGAAGAGTGACTTCAAAGATAGTACTGAGAGAAATCTGGAGCACTTACGTTTTACAATTAACACTACCGAGATGTGAATTATGGCAATTCGACTTGCAATTTGTGACCACAAGCATGTGGAAGTTGCTTCTTTTATATTGTTCAGTAACACAATGAGGAAAATTGAGACAAGCTGTTCAAGGATGAGCCCGTTTTATTGATGCGAGTATTTCTATGCCGCGTCGTTAAGGATCTCCTGTTGTTCTATGTTTAACTTATATGGTATCAGAGGCATCGGCCAATGTATACATTTCCTTTTTTTAAGTCAAATCTTTTGATAATTGTCGTGTCACCCTCCACGAATATAGTGAACTCAGGTTTGTGTTAGGATATCTTGTCCAGAACCACTTCATGGTTGTTGTTACCCTATTTCGCACTCCAAACTCTTTACACTCCATAAGCTAACTTGTCACTGCCTAACCTATGTAAATATGAAAGTACTTTGTCCATGTTGCACACATTCTTTTATAAAATTTTGACCTATGCTGCACTAGATCAAATTTATCAAAGGGTTGTCAGCGGGTAACTGCTCAAAACATGTTTCGGAGCCTGTACCCATGCATGTTTCTCTGTATAGCGGCTCTATGTCTAAGCTAAATGTTCAGCAAAGACAATCCACATAATAATAAATAAATATGAACGTGTCAAATGATGAATCAGCTAAATAAGTGAAGCTTTGCTTATAGATGAGAGATTCAATATGAATAAAGAATACCCGTCAAGCTAAACATAGTCACTAAATTTTTATAGTACAAGTTCGAAAAAAAATAACTTGACCTACCCCTGAACCAGTATGTACCCTTTCTAGTTGGATAGCTCATCTTAGTTTAACCACCTGCTAGTGTAAAACTGAAGTAGAAACAAATTGGGGCATTTTATTTTTAAGTCCCAGTGTTTATGAAATAAACTATTACAGCTAGACCACCTGTACAAACCTTAGTAATTCCTAACAAGTACTGTAACAATGGACATCCTGCACCAGAAATGGAAAACAAATACACGGTGACACCTACTTCACACTACGATAGTCTCCAGACAATACAACTCTTTTTTTTGCACCCAACTCTGAGTTTCAATGTATCAAAAGAATTAGTCAAGTGCGTCGTATTTCAGTAAATACTCTCAAATTTGAGTAATTTTTGACAATGAGTAAATGTGCACTTAGGCATGTCAGAAATGAATAAAAGTGATTAGCATTTAATTAAAAAATATGTATTTTATTTGTGTCTTTTTGTCCGGAACTACTTCCTAGTAGTCATTACCCTATTCCGCAGTCCGAACTCTTTACTCCCCATAAGCTGACCTGTCCCTGTCTAACCTATAAACATATTATGGAAGTACTATTTTCCATGTTGCACACATTCTTCTGACAAATTTTGACATATGCTGCATTAGCCAAAACAGATTAAAGGGTTTTCAGCGGGTAACTACTCAGAACATGTTTCAAAGCCTATCGGATGTACATGTCTCTCTGAGTAGCGGCTCCTCGTCTAAACTAAATATTCAACAAAGACAACCCACATAATAATGAATAAATATGAACGTTGCAAATAATGAATTAGCTAAATACGTGATGTTTTGCTTATAAATGTAGAGCTTCATTATAAAAGAATACCTGTCAAACAAACCATAATTACTAAATATGTATAGTACACGTTAAGATAAGAACAATTTGACTTACCCGTAAACCAATATGTACTCTTTCTAGCTGGATAGCTTATCCTAGTAAAACCACCCGCCAGTCTATAACTGAAGTGGAATCAAACTGGGGCATTTCATTTAGTCCCAGTGATTGTAAAATAAACAGTTGCAGCTAGACCACCTGTACAAACTAAGGGGAATCCTTACAAGGACTGCAACAATGGACATCCTGCACCAGAAATGTTAAACAAACTCCACGATGACACCTACTTCTCACTTTGAAAATCTACAAACAATTAAGCTCTATTTTACTGCAAGCCCTGAGTCAATGTCTCAACGTAATGTGTCAGGTTTGTGACATTTGAGAAAATACTGTCAATTTTGAGTGTTTTTTTTTAATATTGAAAAATTGTGCATTTAGGCATGTCAGAAAAGAATGAAAGTCATTAGCATTTATGCCAAAAACATGGTATCAAAACAATTTTTTCTTAGCACGATTTTAAGTACAATTAGGCAAATATGTAACTGTCGTAGGCCGCTGCTTGCTACCGATAGCCCCAGGGCGGTTAAACCTGACAGAAAACAAATGAATTTCATATGGATTTAAGTCAAGAGAATAGAGTGGAAATTTAATATTTCTTAACCAGATACCAAGCACAATTTAGCAAGCTTGTAACTGTAGTAGGCTGCAACTTGCTACCGATAGCCCCTAACAGAAAACAATCTAGCCTAAAATGTCTGAAAGGTGAACATTAAAACAGAATGACGCTAAAAGATAAAATTAAGTAGCAAAACAGAAATTATTGAAGCCAAACTTTCTTACAATCTCCGGATATTCATAGCAAAATTTGTAGATATATTTGATCAAAAGTACATCTTTGAATCCTCTTGACTCAAGTTATTTGCAAATAAATATGGTTGTAGATCACAGTCCTGAAATTTAAAGCAAATACGACCAAATCTCAAAATCTGTGACAAATCGTATTATATCAAATAGTTTCCGAAATATTACTGTCCGGGAAAGGATAATTAACTACATGTACTTCGAAGTTAAACTCATCCATTTTGTGATAGACATACAAAACCTGTCATTAGTGACCTGAATATCCAAGTCCCAAAACACAACTCTGAAACCATCTGAATTGTTACCCTCCAAAGGGATATCTTTTGGGTAAATTTCTTTAGCAAATTCACTGAAATTTTGTACATTTAAACAAGCAATGTCATCAATATATCTTGCGTTGTTTGATAATTTTGTAGCCATTTGAAAGTCCATATTAATTAATTCATCCAAATACTTAAATTCAAGCCATTTTAAACATAAATCTGCCAGTAAAGGGGAGCAGTTGCTATCCATTGGAATGCCTTTCATTTGTTGAAGAGCTAATGGTCCGCATTGAACAAAAGTATTATCCAAACGAAATTTTATAGGATCTGTCAAAGTTTTAACAGTGTAAGATTTAACGTTAATTTTTGAATATTTTTTCTGTGACCAATATGCTTTCTTTGCATATGAATTAATATTTATGTATAGTCTTCCATGATGTTGAAACATTTTGCTTATTAATTCTGAAAGTAAACGTTTGACTTCATGTATGGGTAGATTTGTGTACAGTGTAGAAAAATAAAAACATTTGATATTTTTTGCTTTTACATCTTTGATTTTAGATACAAATTTGGAAGAATTGCAAATACTCCAAGAACTATTTACTTCACAGTTTCTAGAAATTGCATTACATTATTTACGAAAATGATTCATAATTGCAGTCAAACAGAATGTTACTTCTTTTGATAACTGTTTTGTAGTGCATTTTGTAGTTTTTTGTTTTGTTTTTTTTTTTTTTTTTGCTTTTTTTGTTTTTGTTTTGTTTTGTTTGTTTTTTTTTTTTATTTTTGTTTGTTTTTTTTTTTGTTTTTTTTTTTTTTTTTGTAATTTGGGTATCCAGAACAAAAGTGGAATAGAGGAGTCCTCTTCAGAAATTTAGATATTAAAATTCCTTTTCATCTCATCTTTATGTGTATCTATCAAATTATCTATGGATTGTGTGGGTAATTTATATGCGTCATTTCCTCATATGTCTGAAATATTGTTTATACCAAGTTCATTTTTCAAAACATCCAGATAATTTATTTTGCAAATGAACCCAGAATTGTTACCTAGCTTATCTATGTAAGTGACTACAAATATTTCTTGTAGTTCTTTGACTGCTTTTTAAACTTAAGCCTGTTTTAGATTAACCGTTTTGAAATTCTTAATGTGTGATTTGTAACGATAATTTCCATTTCTAAAGACTCTTTTCAAGTATGATAACCATCCTTCAAATGTCTGAAATTCCATTTTTTTTCTTTGCCCATTTCATACAGGAGGAATCAAATTTCATCATTTCTTTCAAACTTGAATTTTGCATTATATCCAAATTACCTGTAAATACATCTTAGTGGCTTGCATCAACAAAATTAGAATATTTACTGTTAGACATAATTGAAGCCAGAAATTTAATGTAATTCATGATAGTTTTTCCAATATTGTTGCCATTTTTATGGGAAATAATGGAGGGATCTTTCATTTTGCATTCGTTTGGAATCATGTTACCAACCAATTTCAATTTGAAAAAGGACCAAATGCTCAGTGAATCAATAATTTTGTGTTTGAAGGGAATGCTGCAAAACATTTGATCTATTTTTTTCTTATTAGAATCTGGTTTCCGAATAGTTGTTGTGTGAGCATACACAATTTCACAAAAATTTTGCAGAAATGTGTGTTCTGAATCAATAAGATCCAAATATTCATTGATTCTTGTTATGTCTCGAAATGATAGTGCTTTAATAGCTGTATGCAAACTATAATTTTTCTTACCCAGGATCTGAGTACATATATGCAAATTTGTAACTGCTGTAGGCCGCTGCTTGCTACCGATAGCCCCTTGGGGGTTTAACCTGACAGAAAACAGGTAAGCCTAAAATATCTGAAAGGTGAATATTAAAACAGAATGATGTCAAGGATACAGTAAAGTAGCAAAACAGGCAAGCCTAAAACCTGTAATTTTTTAAGCCAAACTTTCTAACAATCTCTGGATATTTACAGCAAAATTTGTAAAGATATTCAATCAAAAGTACATCTTTGAATCCTCTTGACTCAAGTGTATTGTACATAAATTTGGTTCTAGATGCAAAATCCTAAAATTTAGAAGGAATAGGACCAAATCTCAAAATTTGTGACAAAAAATGTATTTTATCCACTAGTTTCCGAAATTTTACTTTTAGGGCATGATAGTTAAGTACTTCCAAGCTAAACTCATCATTTTTGTGACAGACTTTAATGCAAAAACTGTCATTAGTGACCCGACCATGCAAGACCAGAAACACATCACTGAAGCAATCTGAATTGGACTTTCCAAATGGATATCTTTTCGCTAAATTTCATTAGCAATTTCACTGAAACATTGTATATTTTTACGAGAGCTGTCATCAATATCCCTTGCATTGCTTGATAATCTTTTAGCCATCCAAAAGTTCTTTTTTTAATTTATCCATCCATATACCTAAATTCAAGCCATGTTTAGGGACCGTCTGTAAAGCTATTTCGAAGTATACATTTTAGAAAATCAAATTTTTTTTGGGGGGGGGGGTGTTTTGTTTTGTTTTTGTTTTTGTTTTTTTTTTTTTTTTTTTGCAGAATTATGTACCAATCTACAATACTGCCGAATGTTGATTTTGAAAAATGTCAATTTTTATGAGGATTTTGGAGGTAAAGAAATTATGGTTTTTGGCCAAACATCCACATGGTTTTGTATTTACAACATAATGTAAATGAGCTGTCAGTCAGACTTGGGTCTGCGAGACAATGGGAAGTGATCAAGCTGCTCATAGTTTGGGGGGGGGAACAATCAGCAAGTGGCCAAGGGAGAGAACAATGGACTGGTGGGTTAGGCAGAGAACAATGGGCACTCCTTATCTGTTATGTTAGCGACTGAAAAACCAGATATTAGGAAACCATATCTTTGTGATCTTTCCTGGAAAACCTTCAAAGATTCCCTGTTAAACATAGATTTAAAAGATATATTTTCATGACAACACATCAAAAGTATAGAGATTTAAAAGATATATTTTCATGACAACACATCAAAAGTATAGTATTATAAGAATACTTCTCACAAGACAAGTATCAATCAGAGAGAGTGAGTACCGTTTCCACAATGGTCAGTTTACCGCAGCCAGAGAGCCAATCAGACCTAAATTGCATTTTCTCACAATTCTAATTTTTGTTCTACTTCTCAGAGGTTTTCAACAGATTGCTCTTAAAAAGTTTACCCACTTTTAATGAAATAAAAAGCTCTTGAAAATATACAATCTTGCCTAGGAAAGGTATTTGGAGTTTGTAGATATGTTTATATTTTGTAATTTTTTTCATTGTTGAATTACACAAAATGGAAAATTGAAACAGTGCCTGTTTATAAATAAAAAAAATCATTCCTTTTCCTTTTAAAGAGAAAACAAGAGAACCACTCCTAGACATTCCATCAAAGTTTGATTCTACCAGATTTTAAGATTTTATGTTAAATATTATGGTTTGTAGGCCCAGATAACCTATGAAATGGAACCCTTTGTGATATATCGCCTATCACCTCAAATTACTAGAAAATTATGATTTTTTCTTCACCTCATGAAAATATAGATTAATATCTAAAAGAAAATGTATTTTTGGAAGTGGGGGGATAAAGGCAATATTTTAGAAAGGAAAATAAGATACCGCAACGCTATTCATGCTGAGCTTATCAGCAAGTAATTGGGAGCAGTTGCTTCCCATTGGCATGGTTTTTTTTTTTAACCAAATGTCCACATTGATCAAAAGTATTATCCAAAAGAAATTTTATATACAAGTTCCGAAGCGTAAGATTTAAATACTTTTCATGTTATGCGACCAATATCCTTTATTTGAATATGAATTAATATTAATGTATGATTCACCATTATGTTTGAACATGTTGCTGATTAATTCTGAAAGAGAACTTTTGATTCTATCTATCGGCAGATCTGTGCACATTGTACAATAAACAGAACGTATGATATTTTTTCTTAAAACTTGGAAGAATTGCTAATGCTAAAAAAAAACCAATCTATTTCATCTCGGAAGAATTGTTAGTACTCCAAAAAGCAATTCATTTCCCAGTTTCTAGAAATTGCATGACAGTATTTACGGAAATGATTCCTGATACACAGTCAAACACAGTGTTACTTCCTTGGACAGTTGTTTTGTTGTGCATTTTGAAGCAACCGCTATTCATCTTGATTTGAAAGGGTTTTTATGTCATTTGGGTATGTAGAACAAAAGTGGTATAGAGGAGTCCTCTTCAGAAATTTTGATATTAAAATTTCTTTGCATCTCTCTTTGTCTATATCTCTCAAATTATCAACGGACTGTGTGTGTTATTTACATGTCATTTCCTCTTATGTCTGAAAACACTGTTTATGGAAAGTTCATATTTCAAAACATGGAGAAAATATTTTTTGCAGATGATCCCAGAATTGCTTTATCAATGTAAGTAATTACATATCTTTCTTGTAGTTTGTTGAACCGCTTTCGAAACTTTTTTCGACTGGTGGACTGCGAGGTATCAGTTTATATTCATACATAAATAGTGTACTTTAAACGCACTTCTGTGTAGAGATGATCGGATCATGATTTTTTTCGTCGTTTCGATGGTTTTACCCTCTGAAATATCTGACTTTCGGGGGTTTTTTTCATGCTGAAAAACAGACTTTTACAAGAATGCACTCACTTTTTAATTCCTGTTCGAAAACTGGCTAACAAAAACACCTGATATATGAAAGTAAAATAGCTAAAGAATAGGCTACATGTGTTTGTATATTATTAATTCCTATAAACTAATTGATTCTGGAAGAGCAACAAGCAATACTTATCTTTACTGTTCATTTCGGCATACATGTAGCTAGAAGCCTATATCTGTGGAGTTTTTGAAGCATTATCGTGCCGATTAATTTTTCAGGGGTGGAGGTGGGTAGTGTGTTCATTAGCTTTACATTCCTGACTTCTAAGCTTGCCAGATTTAACAATTTTCTTGCTCAGACAGCAACGCACGTAATCAGTTATTTTCCCGGAAAATTTGATAGCCTGCTGCCATTCAAACACACGTGCTCAACTGCTGCCCTCCAGGGTATCGCATGTGCTCGGACGTCTGCAATATCTCCGAAAACACGATTCAAAATTTTCACATTCAAGGAAGTCTCATTATGTTGGTCAAACCAAACCACATGATACCTTGCAAACATGACTGTTTTGAATGCATGCTTCATATGAACTCATCAGATCTCCCTCAAGCATGCTTCCAGTGTGAAATGTGATCTCGACTGAGAAAAAACATGTTATTTGATCGTTTCATCTGTCCCACACACAAGCTTGGACCAGAATGAAGACCACGGTGATTTTATAAGCTTTGATCGATGGCGAAAATATACATGTATACGAACACACACACACACACACACACACACACATATATACATATATATATATATATATATATATATATATATATATATATATATATATATATATATATATATATATATATATATATATCAATCAGTGTGTAGTATCATTTAATGTATCTTTCAGAAGCCTTGATTCATTGCCAATACTGTACGTTAAAATTCTTATCGTTAGCCGTTATCATATTATGTTAACCCATGTCAGCAGTAAAATCAGGAGTCTTCTTCTTCGGTGGCTAATACATCGATCCCTCATTCTGTGTCTTAGTGTAAATATTGACACTAGATTTATTCCTTGAGTTCAGTATTAGGCTAATCAGATTACGCCATGAAAAGAGACGGGAAGAGGCGGGGTGGGGGAGGGGGTAGGAGTGGCAGGTGGTGGTCAGAGTACTTGTCTCGGCAGGCTGAGGAACTTCAAATACAAAATAAATAGCTATAAAAATTTTGTTCAATGAAGAAAGTTTATAACGGTACTTTGTGCAGCAAAATCTTATTCCCCAAAATTTTCTGGACACACATTTTGCTATGCTAGTGGTAAAGTTACAGGAAATCTCATGCTGATTGGAACATTTCAATCACATGTGAAATTCCATTGAAATGGGTTCTTTGGCCGGGTCAGGTTGTGTCGTAAAACTTAGACGCCTGTATATACATCATCAATATCAATGTATCACCAATGTACTTCATCAATATCAATGTATCACCTGCTGATGGCCGTCGTAACCGCATAGTCAGAGTTAAGAGTAGGGCGTGCCCCGGCCTGTCTTCTGTATGACCTGGTCTGCCTGCTCTGCGGTACTCGTAAACCTGACGAATTGCTCGCAGGTCCTCCGGATTGGCCGCCTTGTCTTATTCTTCATGCCAAAGCAATTCTCTGCATTTATCTTCTCAACGGTGTTATGACCTAGAACGCCTGACCTCCTCACTCGCCATCACTCATTATAGATATGTTTGGAATTTATCAGTCTTGTGAGTCAGGGTTTCAGAGCAACACCATATGTATGTATAGGAACAAGCAACTATAATCATAGTGTTAAAACTTGACTGACCCTTCCGGTTGGTAAGAGATTTATGGCTTTTAGCCAGAATTCCGCCAGCAGATAATTTTACTTTGGAAACAAAGGTCTGCGTAATCGTAAATCAGACCGCTTGTGAAACAGTGGTAGCAAAGTATCAGATGGTGGTTGTGGTGACATTCTGAATATGATTCATGAGTTTTCACTTTTAGTGGCTATCCCCAAATCTAATTCCTATGTGATAAGCCAAAAGGATACCAATTTCACCTCAGCTAGATATCATTTCTGCTTGGTTCTGCGCATCAACCTTTATTAAATTAACAGTAGCCGAACAAAACTTGACAAGAAAGCAGTTAAAGTACTGAGAGAAAAAATTATGTTACAGGTTCGTCAGCACCTGCTAAAGGGCTCAAAACTATTTGGTAAGGTTTGTTTGAATGATGGTTTACACAACATGGATGGACACAACCTTGCCTTTTGAATAAGCTGGTGCTTCAATATATTTGTAGACCTTTCATTATTGGAAACAGAACTAATTCTTTGACAAGTCGTTTGAAAAAGTTAAATCAGGATTTTTTTATATTAAGAAGGTACTTATTGATCTCCAAATGCATTATGGAGCTCAAAAATGATTTAAGACCTTAACATTGATATTTTAGTTCAAAACATAATTTACGGAGATCAATAATCGAGTTATGGAGATCAAAAATGAATTACGGAGCTGAAACTGATTCCTAGAGATCAAACATTCTGCACAACTCGGTCGCATTTATCGATCTCCATAATTGCTTTCCGGAGCCCCATAAAGCATTCAATTAGTTCCATAATTCATTATTGATTTCCATAATTCAGTCACAAACTTTGTATTAAAACATTTTTGTAACTCGAAACTTTATTCAAGGAGCTAAAACATTCTCCTTTAAGATTTTACAGAAACTGCTAACCTTATACCAATGATTTTTTTCTCTTTGCGCGGACATGCAGTTATATTTAAAATAAAACATGGGTTGCTGCAGGGCAACTGTATCTGCCTGTGCTGTTTGATGGTGAGGCGAAGAGCACCAGGAATATATAAAAAATCTTTTTACTATTTGCGAAATAGCCAAGCCGTTCCGTCCCCGTAATCAGAGAGTGGCACCGGCCAACACTGAGACATCACTTTCAGTCACTTGAAATTCACAATGACTACATGTACGTTCGGCAAGTTTTCGATTAGAATGTTCGGACAGCTCAGAGCAGCAATTAGATGCATGTATTGTTTTAAGAAATGCTAACACGACAAACAGTATATACACGTGCATATACTGCAGACCATGTAAAAAAAAATGTAATAAAACTCTTCGTTAAGAACGATGGGCCATCAATTGTATTAAGTGTTCCGGTTGTGCGGTATATGAACCTGACTGGACCAGGCGCTCGGAACTGAAGAGACGAGTGAGTTGCTGTGTGTCGTGTGCAAAAATATATTATAAAGCTGTTTGAGTATATATATATATATATATATATATATATATATATATATATATATATATATAAGTTGGCCATGTGATCGATATATCATTCATTAACAAAGCTTAAAAATAAAAATGTCAAAACAGGGCCTACCTTACCCTTACCTTGACACACTTGATGCTAAATTTGCAAGCATTTAAATGATTTGAGCACCTGTAAAATTCATTGCAAGCTGTTAATTGTTGTTCAAACTGGCAAAATCATTGTTTTCTAAAAATATGTTTTTGAGTTTCATAATTCAATTCTAAGCTGTATGACTGATTTTTAGCTTCATAAGTCAATCCAATTTATTCATAGCTCGGTCTTTGGTATCAATAAATCTTGTTGAGTCGTGGATCTCATTTTTTTTTATTTATGAAGCACAAAAGTAATATTTGAAAAAAAAACTTAATTATAAAGAGAAAAGTTATTTTGGAGCTCAAGAAAAGCATTAATGGCCATCAATTATCCAATTATGGAGATCACTGCAACTGTGGAGCTTAAAAACAAACACAAATTTCAAAAATGAGTCATTGAGTGCAATAATTATTGATGTATGAGCTACATATTTGTTTGATTGTGCTTAACATGCAACTAAAAAGCTTAACAAAATCCTGACTATACATGTATGCTATCACAGCTTGTGATATGTCTCGCCATACAATATATCATCAAGACACATTTATGTGAAAGGGCCTAGATGTGATCTGTTATTGCTGTGGTATCCTTTGATTCATGTAAAGCCAAGAAAGGACGGGGCCGCACACATGCAGGATTGTATTCCTGATGTCACGGGTGTAGGCGATGGGTATTCTAGTGACCTTGTGGACTTTAAAGGCTTGTACTTACAAAATTGCATTGTAAAAGAGCTACAATATATGGCCATTCTATCTTAAATAGTTTGTTCTTTATCAATGTGAGCTTTATATTCGTTCAAACCTATTTGAAGAGCTGTCACATTGAGACAAATTGAGACACATTGACAGCTATGCCTGCTTGACAATACCAGCCATTGCTTGCAATTTTTTCATAGCCATTGCCAACAACAAATCCCACACCACGCGTTGCATAGGTAAGAAAATTGACAGCCATATCATCAGGCCATTGTGTTTGTCCAACGAAAAACTGGTGTTTTTATATTGAACATGTTACGTTTCTGATTGCACGGCGACGTGTAGGTTTTACGATACGATACGATACGACGAATGACAGCATGTTGGGTTTTTGTGGGTTTCTAATGGTGTCTGTATCCAGTCACAAACCGAGACCACTCCGGTATTGGCATTGAACATACCGAAATTGTGATATACCTTGAGGGAATGAGAATACAACAGTTACCATGGCAATTCATGACATCCGATATCACGGCCGCCCCAATAAATCCAGTATTTCCCATCGTTCCAATGATGTTGTTGGAGAATTTTACATGAAAGAACGAAAGCTAGACTTGAAAGATCCCAAAGGAACAAGGGTCATTTGTTATACCGTAGTGTTCCGATCCAGGAATGGGCAAGCTCGAGCATTGAATTCACGACGCTTTAACCCGTATGTAACTAGTAGTAGGGTAATAGTAGTCGTATTTGGGTTTAGTGTAGAGCACGTGGGTTTGTCGTGATTTGTTATCCAGCAGACTTTTAAAGACCAAAATGCGCAATATTGCAACATTGCACATTGTTGCGATACTGCATTTCGTATCGAACTGAATGTACTGGTCTCGTGGTTCCCGACACCATTACGCATTTAAAATATTACGTAAACAAACCACGCCCCTTGGAGGTTTGGTTTTGGGAATGCAAAACGTGGCATGTTTTGTTTCAGTGTCAGTTTCAACTTATTTGGTATAAACGCTCTTGGGCAGAATGTTCCAAATAATGTAACCACTGTGGATTACAGGGTAGTAGAAAGGCACCCAACGACTATTTGTTTTAACTCTGCGTGGTACCAACAATCAAACGTGGCTTATTCTTTTGGGAGATTACATCACGCTGGCTCACAATAGCTTAGATACATTGCATTTGTCGCAAATTTGTAGTGGCATTCCTCCTATTTTTCACAGGGGCTTATAACAGCCGATACCGCTGGTGAAGAGGTTTCCTTGACATACTACCTGCTTACTCGTAAACTATTCATTCAAAAAAGTAAAGTCTTGGGCTTTAACTTTCAGTTGATGGAGAAACAACAACACACAGAACACACATGCCTGGGGTCAAGAAAGTAGATCGCATGCCGAGATGTTGTTACCGTGTGGATGGCAAGTGAACATAACGATAACCACCTGCAGAGAAGCCTAACCGGCTTAACGATATTAGCCATTCTCACCCATAGGGTATCTAACATACTCTATATGTAACTGAATGTATATGTATTAGGTCCTTGAATTTGTTATTAAGGTCCTCTTATTTGTAGATTGCTATTGATTGCTTTTTGTTTAATGACAAAACGAGGTGGTTGTGAAGATAGGTTGTGGGATTTCTCTTGCTATGGCTTAGCACCACAAAACGTAATTACATAACAGGCTGCATATTTTCTTAAACAATAATGATAAAGTAGCAGGAAGAAAAATAAACTTTTTCAAAAAGCCGCTTCTGCACCTCTAAATTTAGCTTTCTCATACGAGCATCACTAGAATCCACAACTATTAAGAAAATAGTTGAAGTAATAAGGAAACAAGTTTATGTGGAAAAGAATAAAATGCAATTGCTTATCAATATAAAGTCTCATTCCTGTGCCGTATATTCGGATTCTACTACTTGCAGGAATTCGCTTGAAATGCATAGAGAAACGTTGTTGCTCTGTTAACTCAGGACTATATGTGCCAGTACGTGAACATGAGGTCTTTTTATGAGCAATATAAAGAAGGAATCATTATATATATATATATATATATATATATATATATATATATATATATATATATATATATATATATATATATATGTAATATATGCGCATGGTCCTCGTATGTCTTGTTTTGTCTTGTCTAAGCTAGCAAGTCTTAAAAGATTTGTCAGTCCATAAACACCTGGATTAATAAAAAGATACGTTATCAAACCTTAATAGCCTAGCCTGACACAGGCAGGTACAGATATATCGCGAATAAAGCGTGGATCACTCACTTCACGTATCTAGGTATTTTAATTTTGAGAGTTGGAATCTCAACAACATGTATTGACCATGACAATTTAAACCTGTGCATGTCAAGTCCGACGTTTTTATCTCCAGTCCAAGACACATCATTTAGTTGTGGCATCCAATAGCATTGCAGGTGTTTTCACTGAACATTATAAAGCATTCAACATTTACGAGTTTGAGCCCTTGTCTGAGTTATCAAAATGCAAGATTGTAAGTCAGCAAATAATCACAGAGCTGCCTTTAAAACAGAACTCATACGAAAGCGGTCGTGGATTCTAACCTGGTATATTCGCAGCAATTAAAAAAACAATAAATTTCCGAATTTGAGGTGTCTCGTATTTAATAGATTCATTGCATTGTTTATTCACCTTGTTTGTTGACTTCCAACTTAGTTTATGGACATCTCATAATTTACATCTAATCAGTAACACTGCACTTCGAATGATAGTAAAGAATGTATGAAACCGAATACATGATTGTATGTGTTCAAACCATTTAATTTGTGTATATATATAAAGAAGAAGGAACAGACGGGCTGATAGATCCCGACGATATGTGTATTCTATGTATGTTATAAACGTATTCAATACGATTTTGGTAACGCAAGTTTACACGCACAATGTGGACCACAGTTTACAGCGTGTGACACTAGCAAATTACAACTTGGACAGAGTATCCCATAGGTGTGCAGATTCTTTATCCATACACCTAAACATAACAGGATGACCATTCTGACCTCACATAGTCAATAGGTCACATGCAGACGCCACACACGTGAATGGCATTGCGTAATATGAGGCCATATGCACTCCCTTTATTTCCAATTTAAAGTTTTAACCTTTTGCCAAATACCGCAAACAGCCGTTCTACGATCTGGTACCCTTCTAATCTTTAAATTGCTCTGAGGTTACTATTTGCTGGTACGGTACTAATTTATGATCGCAACAAGCAACGGCTTAACTCATATACCATCTGCCACCGGTCGGTGGCCATCGATGGGTCGTAATCTCGCCAGCTATCTCGATAATTTTAAGGGATGCAGGTTGCATACCATCTTGAGCAAAATAAGCATTCACGTTCGGAGTTTTGGGACTTTAAAATACAACTGCTGGGAGACATGAAATTCCACAACTTTATTTTGCAAACTTCTAAACTTAAGTATGTAGCCCAAAAAGATCTTGGCAATGTCTTTTTCTTGGTCAAGAGCTTTTTAAAAGTTAGTTTGACATGAACATCTATACGTGTATTTATGAAACAAATGTTAGGACGGAAGATAATAGCACACACTGTAATCAGACTACAATAAGAAAATAAATAAAAACAGTGTCCCTGTCAAGTACACAAACTCTACTTTGCAGCATTTTAAAAGAAAATGACAAAATTTATTTACTAAATGAATAGTTGTGATTAGTACTTTCAGAAAGGAAAAAAAATAAAACATATAGGGGCGTTAAAGACCACCAGAACATCAAAAATTCTTGTATAGAACCAGTAAAGGTTCACACAAAGAAACGATTGTTTTTACTATTTCATATGCAGCGTAAAACAGACAGGCTTTAAGAGATTTTTGCAGAATATTATTTCTTCGATGTTTGTTGTGTAATCGTACGTTTGGTTTACCGTACAAAACATTTCATTATGACTGGTCCGAACAATGACCTTTGCCATGCAATAAAAATATCTCTGCAGCAGAAGTTAATATTCACTGCAAGAAAGAGTTGCCTCGTCACTCATTCTTGGATAAATTGGCAGCTATGCGTCGATGGGCACCCATGTGTGGTCGACTGATAAACTATTCGCTGAAGTACTCCTGAATCCTGGTCTGATGAATGGCAGGAGTCAAATGACAAGCTAAATCTTATTTACCATGGGTTATTGCAAGGTCAGGCGGCAAACAACAAATTATACGTACCAAAGCATATTAGGTCATACAGCAAACTTTGACTTTATGTCAATGCATTCCTTGACTCTTTGACCACCAAATAATGATTCGAGTTTTTTTTATTTCAGAGGCCCCAATAAAAATTCAGGTCCCAATTGAAAGGAATATACAACAGTAAATGAAGCGTAGACAAGAGGCAGACCACAAATGAATAGTAGTAATGGTCAGACGACATAGATAGCGAAATGATCATAATTATACATTACGAGCTTCCTCGTTCATAGTTGGGAAATTGCAACCTTTGGTAGTTTTGATGCCTTAGCGTGGGCGTATTGCTTGCATAGACGCCATTCAGTCGGGTATCGTCTAATTGTAAGAGAGCACGACCAGTGGCATTTCATGCCAAACTGATTAAAACGATAAAAATCATTCAGAGAGTGAATTTTTTCGTGGTCAGTTAAGCTAGACGACTGTTCATTATCCTCACCTCAAGTACCTCAAGTATATTACAAGCGAAGTTAATGATGTACCAATGATAGCAAAAACAAACAAACAAACCTGCATACCTAGCCTTGCTTGCTTCCCCCATTTACGTTTAAAGCTGTCTTTCTCCTCACAGTGGAGCAAATTATTAAGGTCTATCAAAAACTAATTGCAAATCAGTGCAAGTTGCAGAATTTAGGTGAGTTGCATTTTATTTTCCCATAGGGAAGACTGCAGCCATTCCCATTTTACAAATAGTCAATATTGAAACAAATCTACTGACGATAATGTCTTACTGCATCCCTAATAAAGACATATTTTTCCAATAAAACCATGGTGTATGGTCCGTCTTCACGCCCAATGCATTCTTTACACCGCCATGTATTAAGAATCAAACAATGGTACAAAGTCTGTCTTCATTCTCAAGATAGCCCTAACACAGCCACATACATTTGGATTACCAATCAAACCATGACACCGAGTCAATCTCTACTCTAAAGCCAATCTTCAAGATAAAGCCATCCCTCATGTAGTCATATATTACCCGTCAATGGATGGCACATAGTCTATCTTCTAAAGATAGCCTAAAAAAACCACGTAAACCCAATCAAACCATGGCACGGAGTCAATCTTTACTCTTACACAAACTCTTATACCGACACATATTACCGATGAAACCATGGTCCACAATGTGGCTTCACTCTTCGTACATGCCTAATACAGGCATATGTTACCGATCAAATAATGATAACCAGACTGCCCAAGTTATCTAAGTTCCTAACACAGCAATATGTAATCAGTCAATTCGTCGTACACAGTTTTTCAATCCCCAGCCAATCCTCACACAACATGGACTACCCACCGATCAACGGTACACATTCTGTCTTTACTGTTAAGGTACCGCTTATATATCCATATATATAACCAATCGAGTCACGATATGTTTGTGTAGGCTTTCATGGTACAGTGCTACCTCTTTTGAGAGACCGCCCGTACGGCGGGTCTCTCAAAACAGGTGGTCTTTCATTAGAGTTAGAACAACATGGAAAAGATAGCGCAGTGTTCTTAGAGAGCGGTCTTTAAAAAATGTGGTCTCTCATTACAGTGGCGTAGGAACCGGGGGCCATGGGGCCCTGCCCCCCCCCCAATAATTTGACTCCCCAAGCAGGGTGCACCTTCCGTGCACAGTCCATCACTTGCCCCCCCCCCCTCCCAATAGTTCAAAGCTTCCTACGCCACTGCATCAGAGGTGTCTCTCAAGAGAGGTACCACTGTACCATAAACACATTGACACAACCAATCACACAACGCTACGCAGTGTTTCTTTGCTTTCAAAATACATACGAGTAATTATGCAATCAAAGAATGGTGCACAGTCTGATTCTGATCTCAAAACACTACAAACACCGCCCCTTTACCCATATAATCATGGGATAAAATTCCTTACGGTACATAAAGTTCTGTGAAATACGTTTACATTATGTAGATCACCATATCAGCCCCTTATCTGCATAGTTTGATGAAGATAAAAGTGCATATACATCCAAGCATGCCACTCGCTTGCTATCTAACAGACCCTTGTCTTCGTTGTTCTATGTACGTGTTGATTATTATCTCTTGGTCTTTACACTTCTCAGTATTTTCTAGTGTGTGTACTTTGAATGAACCCCTTCACATCGGGAATCTTATGAAATGTACAGGAAATGATACTCATTTTTCTTGCTGTTTTGAACATGTCAAAATTGGATAAATCCTGCCTGACGTTTTAAGTATCTCAGCATTGGTCCGATTCATTTGCACGGATGTTTTGTCTTTCATGTCACTTAAACTTTCCTCCCCAAAACATTTCACACAATGACAAACACAAAACAGGTGTTCCAGAGTTTTTACTGATGTGTTGCAGCATTCACACTTGTTACTTTCTTTCATCATCCGCTTTGAATTCTTTCCCTGGCACGTTTTGATGGAGTCAAGAGCTTTACCCGGCGCGGCTTTCAAAAGCGCGACCGGGAAATCTGTTGATCTTGACCAGTGTGTGTGGTTTCTGTAATTCTGGAAACATAACATGCTGATACTTGGATGAAAGGTCAGTTTACAATTTAGTCATACACACACACACTCACACACACACATATATATATATATATATATATATATATATATATATATATATATATTGACTCCTATCACACCGACCTTTGTCGAAATTGGCAATGAAATGGCCAGATAGAGTTGATTATGGTGACACCGTGGAACTGGGGTTTTTTTAACGTTTATGATTTGGTAGCAACACATGATTAGTAAAAGATATTTTGTAGCCATTTGTCGCCTATCTTTTCATCACCTAGATCAAATTCCCATTTGGCCGACAAGTAAGTGACAAAATGTCCATTAATATTGTAAAAATGTGTTATAAACTGCTATACCTGGCTCTGATTCGGTAATCATTAAAGCATGCAGAAAATTGCTTTTCTCGTCTGATGGACTCTTTACATTGTTCATAATTTTTTCCGCACTTGAGGTAAAACATTAGATTACTGTAAAAAATCTAAGAAATTGCAATTTACATTTTTTAAACTCACCATGTGTATAAAAAAGAAGGTTCCACGAGATCTTGTATACTTCGTATACATACTTTCTAATGTAGCACTTTATCTTCAGCCTTAAAGTAGTGGCTACCATACCGTATAAATTGAAGAAGTATATTTCCTTGGTTTTCTCTATTCATGAACAGCTGTTACACCAATTGCGAATAATGCTATAAGCTTGGATTATTCCAACCTTTTCCTTTTAATTTCCTTCCAAAATTACCTGCCCTAGCATTGTGATTCTGCAAATAAAGAAAACTTTGGGTCAACCCTCTTGCCACTGGCATTCGTAAATCATTAGCTTATCTCCTCTAGTGTACAGAAATCATCTTTTAATTACATCTGGTCTTTCCTACCATCAATACTTGACTAACGCTTTTTTGTCTTTACAAATGACAGTGATGGTTTTAGTGGGCTTAAAGATTTACCAATTGTTCTCGTCTACAACACTTGTTTTCTGAAAGGCTCGTATGACCTGGCCATTGTCTTAGAACCGATGTACCTATGCCATCTTTGGCGCTGTATGTGCCTTAAGGTATCCGGGCATTCACACACAACCTTGCCACGAGGTCTCTGCATCCCAGCATGTGCACTATTAAAATGAGTCATCCAGTTTCCTGGTCGCCTTTTGCACGTCACACGAACTGTCTAAACATTAACACATATTGTAGAAGGCCGCTCACGGAGGCAGGTTTTGTATGAAGGGGGCCACATATACTCATATATGCGTTAGATTTGATCACTTCAGAAAACTGATGCCATGTTGTATCGCTTAGCCCTTGTGTTAGATGCAAGTCTTCATTCGTAGTTTATTTTCAGAGGTACCTTCTGTTAAACAGTCATCTGTAAGGTTCTATGTAACAGGAAATTAAATAACACCATCTGGGTTTTCCTCTTTGTGGCCATTGTGAAATTTTTGCAGCACGTTTATCCTATCATATTTATGTATGTATATATATAATATATATATATATATATATATAAATATATATATATATATATATATATATTAATAGTTGTTACCATATTGTTGATCATATAGTGCACCGATAGATGGACCAAGACCTCATCGGCGGGTCGATATATGATCAATCAATATATCACCGACTCAAAAAAATCACGAAATGCAATTGAGATGCATTGACAAGATTAGTTTGGCTGTTGAGACCGATTAATGTTAAAAAGTATGTAAATATGCAATATACGAACACGTAGACTAACACGCATGCGTGACTTTATCGCCATAAAAGACTTCAGTCTTGCATTTCTTCCGCTACAGTAGGACTGTTTGCTGTTGGAACAAAGCCCTTTGCTGCTAAAGTGAGATGTCAACCTTCCAAACACATGAAACAGCCCTACAATCTAAAGAAAGCAAAATTTTCGAAAAAATACCCGCTTTTTGCATCACTTCTTATAGTTCATTTTGCCACAAGAATTTCAAAGTACTAATGAAATATTAAAAAACCCATTTCAAAATAATAATAAGGAAAATTGTAGTTCACTTTGCGCAAATGCTGTATAAATACAAGATAAGCCACACAAATGGCAATAATAAAACAAAATGCTCCACTTTCTGTACTTTTCAAAAATATATGGCCAATTTTGTGGACGCTTCTTGGATCTTAATAACTGACAATAGGTATCTGCTCTGAACTATCCATTTCATATGGATGTTTGTCTAAAACAAATTCTCTAATCTGAATCAAATAAAAACATTTTTTCTCTAAAACTTCTCTACAGCAAAACGTCATCAGAGATTTCCTGAGAAATGATCAGTTCTTTTCTAAATGTGTGTCGAAAAATGAAGAATCTCAAAAAGCTTTATCAATTTGACAAAAACAACAATTTTCCAATGTTTGTATCATCATAATAATTGTAAGCATACAGATACAGTTATGAATAATCCCTGATCAACTTTTGCAGAGAAATGCGTTGACGTTTTAATATCACAAACTTGACCATTTTATCTTGAATATTTTTCCAGAAATATCAAACATTTTACAACAAAACGCTTTTTACGGAAAACGCTGGTATTTATAAAACAACTTCGGTTTGAGTTCTATTATACGTGCAGACAGATTTTGCAAAACTTGCTGACATTTGAGTATATAGGTCGGTTGTGTCCGGCATGCACGTTCCTATGATATTTGGTCGAAAAGTTATGTTGGTTGAACATTATCTTAAGCGTACCGGCCCCATCTTGCAGCAATTTCAAAGGTAAACCCTGCATGACGTCTGTTCTCAAATTATCTAACCGTTTCACTCATTTTCAAGGTCAACATAATTCCCAATGCCTAGTGCGATTGCTCCTACCCTGCCGAAGACCAAGAGCACTCACTACCACCTGTTTGCCGTAAGTTTTCGCCTCCCAGAAAAAATTGTTACCTTCTACTTTATCTATACTATCTCCTGCAGTAAATAGTAAATCGCTCTCTCTCTCTCTCTCTCTCTCTCTCTCTCTCTCTCTATATATATATATATATATATATATATATATATATATATATATATATATATATATATATATATATATATCGCGTCTCCCGTTGTCTGGAGAACCCATTGTGTTAGCCAGTCTATTGACTATTTGACCTATCCAGAATAAATAAATATGTTTAAATCAAAATATCATATTTCCCGAGACCTCCGTTCTCATGCCGCTAAAGCGTAGCCTTAAAGACGATGCCGATATTTCAGGTACAGAGATATGTAAACGTGATATCTACGTCACGCTACACTGATACCCACTCTAAATATAAACACTGAAGTCGTACTCAATTTTATGGGTCTCTTCTTGCATTTAATAACTCCACTTTTTACCCTTTTCTCTGCCCTCTGTCCCTATTCTGTGTCTAAATCATAGCCTTGGATGATGACTTCCTTTTTCCGCTGGAGCCATTCCTTGCCCACTCTTGAGTGACAATCCTTGGCCGCTGGAGTGAAACCCTCCGACCATATCTACTTGTAGTGGCTACTTATTCCGTCGTTCCATTATTGTGGGTTTTATCCTGAAGGCTTAAATATAACGATGACTCATTTCATCACGTGGATACCCACACTTAGGACTAAAGAGCTCCAGTTTTGATGATGCCCTCATCACGTGAAACTCGTGACACTGGAAACATGCATTTTATTGTGAACTGTGATTGCGACTTTTTTTCATTTTCTTGAGCTGTTAAACTAACAAAATAACTTTCGTGGTCCATTAAAGGCCAATTCCTCTTGAATGGTGAATGAGCACTTCAGCAAACTGTCAATTGTGAATTGACACTTAAATAAATTGTGAACTGTAAAATCAAAATTTTTTCCCAAGAATTCTGAAGATCTGTGAAATGTACATTTCCATTGCGAACTGTGAAAACAGAATTTTTTTCTTCGCGATTGGCGAATGGAACCCCATTGCACTCCTAATGACTCCGGACGTTCGTAAAATTTACAAAAGACTCTCAGTTACACAAGTTGAAAAGGTGAGGTGATGCACTTTGTTCAACTCAAGAGTCACGGGACGATATTTGCAAGTTAATCATCTGTTCTTTCTATTTGCCAGTGCAACATACAAAAGGCCTGACTATTAGGCGTTTGCAATGTGACAGGACTCAACAGCATTTATGAATGAGATTGTTTGTAGGTGTCCAATCTTTCTTACAATGTGTCGACAAGTCTACGTAAACTGCCCATAAGTAACCCATGCCGCATGCCATGGTAACTGATAGTTTGAAACTCTGTTTCAAAACTATGCAAAACTGTACCACTGTGTACTGTATTGTGCTGTACTGCATTGCATGAAACCGCACTATACTACACTGTACTATACTGTACTATGCACTGACTGTACTGTACTGTACTGTACTGTACTGTCTTGTACTTTACACAAGCAAAGAATAAATGACAACTTTGTCGGTCAAGTTGAGCTCAGATTTCAGAACATTTTACACCATTAGTCCCAATCATACCTTAGGGAAATTACATGCGTTACTCTTGGCATGCTGAAACACAAATAATGTGAAAAACCTCGGATGATGCCCCGTCAATTCATTGGCTGGATCAGGAATATCAGGGTATTCAATATCCAAATCAAGCTATACTAATGAAAACAGCAAAACTACAAAATTTGTCCTGTGAAATGTGCGCTTGTAAAAGCACCGATGCGTTATGCGTATTTTCAATGGGGGTTATATAGTAATAGGGACCTAATGTGAAATCTGCACACCAGGATAAATGCCAATCATGCGATACAAAAGCGGTAAATGAGGATACTTCAGCATCAATCAATAACTATAGCCGTCAGTATACTGTCAAGTTTGCGCACCGACGTTCTAGTACAGTGATAAGGCACTAAACTACTGATTATATTACTGATCACGCTAAGGAAGCTTTGGCTTGAAAGCGATGGTAAAGTCAAATTAGACATCATGAGCAGACTTCCATTTGATATAAAGGTCCAATTGTTTCATTCAGACACATGTTTACCCTCGCATTTTCTAAAGCAAGAATTCAAAGTTGAAAGTTCTGAACAACGGACATCAGAACGATTTGATGGTTAAGAAAATATAGTTGATGACTGTTGAAAACTTCTGTGAACATAATTTAAAAGTTACAAATGGAAGTCCATACGGCGGATATGTGTGTGTGTGTGTGTGTGTGTGTGTGTGTGTGTGTGTGTGTGTGTGTGTGTGTGTGTGTGTGTGTGATATTGCCATCTCAGAGCCAGTCCTGCAAACGTGAACGTGATTACCTTAGGCGATTTTGTACCTGAAAGATCTCAAGGAAATTAGTTACAAGTCCTTTAAAAATGTGTGTCTAGTACAAACTACAATGTATAGTCTTTTGCCAACCTAAACGAGTTAAATTTCCATAATTTGCCATTTTTGGTTAGTTAAGGATGACTGTCTATGTTTCCTTTGTTTTTACAATTACAAGCACAGGGCGGATTCCTGCTGCACATGTCAAGCTTTAATCTTTCAGGTAAACGTTTTCCTGTTGCATAATTTTTAGTCATTCTTAAAGGTATATTTAAAGAGTGTCTACATAACGTTCAGTGGTACAAAAGAACTTTATATTGTTTGTGTCTTTAGTTTTCACGAGCAAATGCAGGAAGAAGAGAGATGATGACGTGATCATTTTCTCATTTATATGATGGACGTATGGTATGGCAGATCAATGCAACGGACTGCGGTTAACTATACTCAGCCAATAAACAGTAAACTTTTACTTGTAACTCCGTTTTTTTATTGGACAGTCCCCCAGTTGACACTCTTTAGACATAATATTTCATCATCAACTGAGAACTGCGCAGACAGTATTTCTCCTTAGACATGTTAGAGAAAGATCACCGTATCCAACAGATGGGTCGCAGAATATTGAGGTACAGCTGCATCGTTTCAGTAATCCCCCTACTGTAATCCCAAACAAAATTGTAACCTGGCCTTTCCAAAGATATTGATATTTCGTGTCCCCTCTCTGATAGCTTTAATTTATACACTTGTCCTGGTGGAGGAGCTCTCACATATTTCGATTTTTTGTTTGTTTGTTTTTTATTTTTTGCGCAGAAAAAAAATCCAAAAAACAAACACATACACCCCTTAAAACTTTCAGTGGCACGTTGCAAATAGTTCGTTTCCTCGAAATACATTTCACACGTTTCAAGTACAACAGTTACCCAATGGATGTACTTGGCTCTGCTGATCGGGAAGAAAAATCCACCGTACTAAGATTTATTTTGAAACGTAAGGTCCTCTTTTAATAAGAGAAACAGGCCCACATTCCGCCCAGCAGCTCCTACCGTGGATCAGCGTATGACATATGTCTTACTACACTTATATGTTTGGCAGTAAATGGGTTGCCTTAAGTCACCTTCACCACAGTAGTTACTTGAAGCCACAATGAAATCCTACTTTGAGAGCACTGCAACTTTACCACTGACTGACAGCATATAACTCTTCTTTTTCATGCATTTTATGAACTGTTCAACCAATATTGTCGGGGCAGCCATGGCATGGTGATATATGTCGTCAAATATTCAGACCAGAAGTTGAGTGCTAATATTTTACCCCTCCCCCCCCCCCCAAATATCCATACACCACTCTCTCTGCCGTAATGATAATCTGACCCTTGTAGGCTTGTGCAATGTGAAAACTTCGGACCCTTCACAGCAGAACACGAGATGAAAGACCAACATCTCTCACGGATATGCCTCGCAAATATATAGGAATTTAGTTTATGGGATGAATAGACTCAGACTTTGTCATATGGCTGCAAGGAATAATATAAACTGCCTTATTTAGACTGGTTATGCAGCACGTATTTTCATTAAAAACGCCTTATGTGTGGTAGAACGTTTCTAATTTCGACTTGCTTTAATAGCTAAGTAATTGTTGGATAATTTTCAAAATGTAGAATGACTGCCTCTGGGTGGTTGTTCAACATGTGGGAGACCTGGGGTGTGGTCAGTGGTCTAGATCAGAACTTTTGCGAGCGCTTGCCTTTACCCAAAAGGTGAAAGAACGTTTGCAAACGTGTTGTCTTCTGAACGCAACGCTTTCATTTTGTATAAATTGCGGTAACCGTTCGATCACCGCTGCTGTTACGGTGCACAAAGAGGTGGCATATAGATAGACAGACGGACAGACGGACAGACAGACACAAAGACAGAGAGACAGACAGACAGACAGACAGACAGACAGACAGACAGACAGATAGATAGATAGATAGATAGATAGATAGATAGATAGATAGATAGATAGATAGATAGATAGACAGATATGAGTATGTAAAAGTGTTAATATCGACAAGAAATAATGCAATCTGTTTCTGTAGAAACCTTATTGCCAGGCCGGGCCGTATATTTACCCCGCTTGCAAAGAAAAAGACAATAATACAGGACAGACGGAGCAAGACAAAGTTTTCAACAGTGCTCCACCAAGACGAAAGAGGTGTTGGAGCACTGCAACAATGAAAATGAATTTTAGAAATAAACCACAGTTGCACTAGACAGATGGGGGGGAGGCTCATATATACATGTAATCATTTGCAGTAATCAGTAATATACCAAGGTGCTTAACGTTACTAGAATTCATGTGATTTAGTTGATTGTGTAAGGGCACTGAACTGAAAATGTTTGGCATCGATAACGATTTTTTGGACAGCCAGAAATATTTTTGTTACTTTCAAAAGTGCAAATTGAAGCGCCAAGTAGAACAGTCTCAAAGCTGAAAGGAACATACTCAGTTGCTGAAGTATGAAAATGATCCCTTTGATTTGGGTAAGTAGGACAGACGAAAAAAAAAAATAGTGCCAGACATCTTCGAGCCCTTGTTGGCATTGACATTCAGGACAATCAACTGCACCAATATTATGGATGTGGCCGTTCAACTGCCTGCGACCCATTCTTAATCTTGCAGGGATAATAGAAGCATATCTTTTTCCAACATAATATATATTCTCGTGCGGGGAATATTAACTTTAATACGAATTTTAAAGAGTGTTCGACTTTCGGACGCTAAGAGGCAGTAGATTGCAAAGTTTGGTTGCACTGGGATAAAAGGATTTGTTCAAAAGTTCAGTTCTGGTGCTAAATTGAGGAAGATTAGAAGATTTTCTTGTATTACATCGATTAGGAGTCTGATTAGGCGCAATTATACTGCTTAAATAATAAGGAACTAAATTGTGAGTTATTTTTTGATGAAATAAATTTACGGTTTTCTCTGCGTTTAGCCAAGGTTAAGAGACCTGTTTCCTCATATAGTTTATCATTGGGTGTAGTGCGCATAGCACCACAAATGACACAGGCGGCAGCCACTTAAAAGTTTTCCAGTCGTTCAGCCTCAGCCTTCCCCCATTATGTGTAATTAGTAAATTTTCTTTTTTAAACTCGTGCAATAAGAAATAAAATGAAATTGTAACTTTTGAAACTAGTAATTACGAAAAAATTACGTAATTATGAGCTTTGAAATAGAAATTTTGGTGATCTCTTTAGTTTAAAGATATTTGTTTATCCTGGATTGCTCAGTACATCGAGATACTAAAAAGTTGACTCTCCAGACAAAAAGTTGGCTCTCCAGAGTGCTGTCTTCAGGCGTCCGTAGCTTTTTTGTGCTAGAAAATATCACATTAACTATGTACTTACATGGCATTATACCTATTTTTAAGTACTTTGCAATGAAAGTATATAAATGCGTATTGTTCACAACAACAGCATGCGTATTGGCTCGATCGACCATGCCGCTGGTTTGATGTGTCGCTCGATCCTGTGAGCTAAAAAGCTTTAAAGATAACCATAGGTTCCCACCTCGAATGAAGTCTTACTCTGTGTGTGTGTGTGTGTGTGTGTGTGTGTGTGTGTGTGTGTTTGTGAAGTTTCATTACGTGCAAGTGTAGTTATGCGACATTACTCTTTCAGTCTTTTTCATCCTTGCTGCTATCATTATCAAACAAATTTGTCGGTTGATAGATTATGTACACTGCGCCAGACGCGTTTTCCTAGAATAACATTTTACTTGCAATAAATCTTCGCTTAATCTTATGCAAGGAGGTAAATGTAATGACCGACAATACTTCGTTTGCAAATCAATCGTTTCATATAATTTATCTTGTAAAACACTGATCGTTAAAAGCTCAAAAGTCTGGACTAACGTTGTTTGAACGTATATTTTCACGAGGTCAACGTCGTTTAGCCTGTTGCATAAACGCCATAGCCCTTTTTCATTTTGAATGCCATCCAATCAAGATTACTAGAGAGGACATTGGCGCTCATTTGTTAGCCATCTTTGATCATTCCCAGACATCTCACATCAAAGAAAAACACTAACAAAAGGTGCATAGGTCAGGGCGATGGAAGATAAGTAATTTGGTACTTACCTGATGCAACTGCCTGTGTAGCCATACAAAAGAGTTCAATACCCGAAGTCTGGCATACATGTATGCACCATTCTTTTCCTTATCTAAAAGTCAGAGAGCTGGGCACCTTCGGCTTCTGCTTAGGTTAATCGACGAGCATTAATTGTGCAGACGCATTTAACTTCTTATACTGAGATAAGCCCCACTAGTTCTGACATGCTGCAAGCAAGGAGCGCCATGAGCCTAAACTTAGCGCCGTCACCATAGGTGGGGCCTTCATTTATCAAAATACAACATTCTCCCAACGCATCTAACAGGCACACATATATGGAGTTTATTTGTTTTGCGTCCACAAACACCTTCACTTTTGCAGGCATCTCTCATTTCACTTACTCCGTCAAGTGTATGAGTGTAAGATGCAGGATTATCATTAGATATATTAATTGATGTAATGTGTGGATACTTAGAATTATCTTGTTTTGAAAAGCAAATGATGTACACTTAAGCTTATCTATACATTGACCACTTCACTTACTGCGTCAAGTGTATGAATGTCAAATGCAGGATTATCATAAGATATTTTAATTGATGTAATGTGCGGATACTTCGAATTATCTTTGTTTTGAAAACGGAAGGATGTCCACTTAAGCTTATCTATATATTAAGCACTTTACAATATTATCCAATGTCCACTGCGTGTTTGTTAAGCCGCATCCCATGCACTTATGGAGACAGTTGGGGGGAGGGGGGGTCTCATAACCCCGCGGCGTGAAACCGCTTCCCCCTATTCCTTCTTATTAAATATAAACCGCGATGTTTCCACAATCGATTTTCCCTATGCACCGTTTCATGACCCCCATTCTGTTCCCAGAGATAATGTTTTCTGAAGTAAAACACATACTCCTTGGCTCTCTAAGAGCAAGGCCTAAGGAAACAACATAACACAATCAAATCAGGCATTACCAATGTGAGAAAACAGGTTTTATTCCATGTCGTGCAAAATGAGATAATATTAAAATTATCACAACTTTTATCAAAGTGGATCCGCACAAGAAATTTAGGTTACATATATTTTTTTCCAAAACTTCACCTGCATTCCACTCCACGATAATGCAAATGCCTCCACCATCAGTCATCTTGAGATAAAACAGTTCGATACGGAAAGTCTTATGTGCAAGTGAGTGGGGAGCTGGGTCAGCTGGGCATTAAACTTGAAAGATATACAATGAACCCACACCTGTTTTTATCAGAAAAGAATCACATGAAAGGTAATGTATAAGCGGAGTGTGAGTGAGAATAATTAAATCTGGTAACACGACTCCAAGATTTTTTGTGCGTTCAGCGTCTGTCAGTATAAAGTAAACCCAGTTATACACTTCATCAACAAGATTTTTTTTTCAAACCGAGTTACCAACCCGTGCATATTCGGCAGAAGTTCCAGTACGATAATCAACTAAATGCTTTCTCCTGAGAAATAAACACTGCTATGTGTACTTTCTAAGTTCTGAGACATTGTCATTTGGAGTTGTCTCAATTGTGATGGAAATGCGAGCGAAACTTTATGTCGTTATTTTTTAATTTTTTGTTGTTTGTTTATTTTGTGATCTTTAATCAGAATGCATTTAGTAGACTTTTTGGTTATGCACGTGTGCACGTGGACGTAGCGCACGTAATATGTTTGTGTTCAACAAGACGAATATTTTTAAAGCCATATGGTCTTAACAATTATCAACGTCAGATATAGAAGTCTCAAGTAACAGTCTTGTAAACAAAATATTTGTATCAAACGTGTTTTATACTACCCTGCTACATAGACATCGGTGCCATATATTGTTACTTAGATAAATTCTAGCCTTAACTACTCTTTCAAGATTAATATCCTGGTAAACAAAGTTACATATATACTTTCCAACTGCATCCTTTCGTTTTTTTTTCTTCCTCATTTGTATTTTATAACATTTGTCCTATGGACCATTTATATACCCTGAGATATATATATATATATATATATATATATATATATATATATATATATATATATATATAGAGAGAGAGAGAGAGAGAGAGAGAGAGAGAGAGAGAGAGAGAGAGAGAGAGAGAGAGAGAGAGAGAGAGAGAGAGAGAGTACACTGAAAGATTAAACTCACGAACAGATGTCACCACACTTCTTCAAAATGCAGATAACACAGCCTGTGTTTGATTACTTTTTAATTTTTATGATATAGAATTCTTTGGGGTATTGAGTAAGTTTAATACAAAATTAAATTGTGTCATTTGGGTCTGAAAACATTGCACGCATGGATATCCAAACCCCACTGTCCAATCTGCAAGGTGTTAAGGCACAATACACCTATCGATTCAGCGCACAGGTAGCTCGACATTCTGTCGTCGTCCAACAAGCCACCCAACACTACTTTATAGGTATTACCAAGGAAAGCATCATTACATGACTGACACTGTTCCCCGGTGATTCACCAACTTAGAATTTATCGGAATGATCACTAACGCTTACAAAAACAATTGATTAAAATACAACCTTTGAATTCCATGGAGGAACAGTTTTACGACTGCAATATGTCATCCGACGAAGAAAAGGATGAGTGAGAATAGCCAGTGATGCCGCCAATAAATTTTCCTGATTTGATGTTTCGCTACATTTGTAAACACATAGATTTCAATAATCCTGATGTATTGTACCTGAACTTGTGTGGGTGCTGTTTTTCAGGCAATCTGATTATCAAAACCATAAGTCTGGGGTGTTTTTTTCTTTTATGGCTTTTCTTTTTTTTGTTTTGTTTGTTTGTTTGTTTGTTTGTTTGTTTTTTGTTTTTGTTTTTGTTTTTTTGTTTTTTTTGTCTTTTTTGTTTGGTTTTTTTTTGTTTGTTTTTTTGTTTGTTTTTTTTTTTTGTTTGTTTTTTTTGCTTTGACATATTTGTTTCGGACAGACAGACTATAAACACACTGTTCCTTACGCAGACTGACATGCCGGGATGTAGATAAACTATCCGATGACAGCAGCGATCCTGCCGGTGTCAAATTAAAAAGTAAATGGCCAGAATACACACTAAAAATCATATAATTATAGTACCTTAACTACTTGTATTAAGTACTTTTTCAATACTACGGCGACAATTCTTACCACAAATAAGCAACTCCAAGTAATTTATTTACCTAAGAAAGTGTATAATTACTTATTCCAATTAATGAATTAGTAAAGTCAAGTTGATGAATTACATGGCCAAGGACTTGAATAACTTGCTTAAGTTAAAAAGCTTGAAATAAGTTTTTGGATTGCTTCAACTAAAATATTTTAATGTGTTGTATTTGTGTCTTTTTGCCCAGAACCACTTCCTAGTAGTCAATACACTATTCCGCAGTCCGAACTCTTTACTCTCCATAAGCTAACTTGTCCCTGTCTAACCTATATACGTATGGAATTACTATTGTCCATGTTGCACACGTTCCTCTGTAAAATTTTGACATAGGCTGTATCAGCCCAAATAAATTAAAGGGTCTTCAGCGGGTAACTACTCAACATGTTTCGGAGCCTTTTACACGAACATGTCTCTCTGAGTAGCGGCTCCTTGTCTAAGCTAAATATTCAGCAACGACAACCCACATAATAAAGAATAAATATGAACGTGGCAAATGATGAATTAGCTAAATACGTGAAGTTTTGCTTATAAATGCAGAGCTTCATTATGAAAGGATACCTGTCAAACAAACCATAATTACTAAATTTGTATAGTACAGGTTCAGATAAGAACAATTTGACTTACCCCTGAACCAATATGTACCATTTCTAGCTGGACAGCTTATCCTAGTTAAACCACCTGCCAGTGTATACTTAAAGTGTCTTAACTTTTCTCCTGCATGACATTACAGTCGACGTGGGTGTATTGCGCCACATTATCTTCTTTGTAAACCTTGTGCAGTTGAAGCTATGTACCCAGCCTAATATGTTTTTTTCTCCTTTTTTTGTAATAGACTGGCTTGTAATCCCATTTAACAAAGTATTCACAACGCGGATGAACAACCACAGAAATTTACGTTTTCACTTCTGATATATTTCGTCAGAAATGGAAGAGAACGATATTCAAGAAGGCGTACCGGTCTGGTCATTGTTTTTTTCAGGCATTAAAAACGCACAGTCTTCATTGACACATTACGTAAATGGAATTTTGTGTACATGTTTGAGGTTCTCTGGTATCACCCAGCATGCCATGCACATATAACATTTCTTTGATAATCCAGAGTTTGAAAGTCCTGATCATTTGTCATCTAGCCCTAAAGAGTTATCCTGCCATGAAATAAATGCTTCAGAATAGTATTTTAAAATTATTATTATTATTATTATTATGATTATGATTATGATTATGATTATGATTATGATTATTATTATCATCATCATCATCATCATCATCATCATCATCATCATCATCATCATCATCATCATCATCATCATCATTATTATTATTATTATCCCACGGCACAAAACCCCGATACATTGGCACACAACTTTTTCTATTAAAAAGTACCAGAACAGGGTTTTCCAGAAAAGTTTTCTAAAATATCCCCTGTGGTGCACAGAAAAATAGATTTTTTATGTAAATCTTATATTTGAAAGGAAAAAGTTTTGGATGCAGACAATAAGCATTTTATACTATCGATTTATCCCATCTTTAGAAAAACTACGGAAAAAACTGGATATTTTCTAGATATTTTCACGATGAATCGACAAATTCTTAAGACAGTGGATACGTCACATAAATTGCGATGTAGTGGCAGAAACGTGCATGCATCTCTGTGCACGTCTCTGGTAGCAGCAGGGTATTGTGGCATCATTAGTCCGAAGAGACCTGCGCTGCCATTTACGTGAAATCAGAAAATAAAATCAATCTGTTCCATTAATCAACGAACGTGCATTAAGTTCAGTTTCGAACTTTGTATCATGTAATTCTGCTTCGACATTGGTCTGTTTAGCAGGCAACATATAATTACCAACCGGCAACTTGGCTATAGGGTCACACAGCGCACGCAAAGCCAAGCCAGAGGATGCCCAAAAATCGTGGCCAAATGATATCCATTTGCTCTGATATACCGTGTTGCTGCGGAGGTACAGATACATTGTTGTTAGAGGTGGCTTCTGAGTATGATAGGGATTGCAGTTCAAAATGAAATTGTTGAGCTTTGGCAGATCAGAGATCGGTCAAAAGGGTAAGTTTTGGATACATGTGAGATTGCTTGCATCATCGAGTTTTTCTGGCTCAATTAACTCTGCCATTGGCTACTTTTATATTATTATTACGGGGGGTCTCGTTTCTTGGCTTTATTTTTTCTTTATATATTTGTTTATTGGTGATTTATTCATTTATTTAGCTGTTTGTTTATTGTTTTATTTATTGATATAATTATTTATTTATTCGTCTATCTATTCATTTACTTATTCAATCATCTACTTATTTTAAATACATTTTATCCATATTTTAGCTGTACTCTTAAATTGGATTGTGATCATGAGTGTTGATATTTTCATGCGTATGTATATTAGATGTGCCTTTTGCACGCATAAAATATTAATTAATTAAAATGATGCCCATTATAGCATGTCGCTGTACCCTGATGCTCACTATTCCTAGCCTACATCAAATTTTCGCGTGCTCCCCTTTACAATGGAACTCGCACACCGCAGAGTGTGCTTTAGTAGTGATCGAAAGGCCGGCGTGTCATATCG
Organism: Hermodice carunculata; assembly: GCA_964020975.1. Taxonomy (NCBI): domain Eukaryota; kingdom Metazoa; phylum Annelida; class Polychaeta; order Eunicida; family Amphinomidae; genus Hermodice; species Hermodice carunculata. The sequence goes on from OZ026617.1 coordinate 60,669,225, forward strand.
ATAATATGTGAATAGACAATCATTCTCGTTTCATAGTTTTCAGTGAATTTGTCCATCAGGTGTACATATCTTTCTAAAGAGATTTGTTTCATTACTCCTCAATATCTGACAGCCCCCAAGAGGAGAAAGCGGACTTGGGGGAACTTATAAATTTACGGGATCCTAGAAACAGTATTTGAAAGGTCAGGTGAGCAAGGAACACTGCACTGGTCGACTGGTCGCCCTCATACGTTTTCTGTTGTGGAGCACAGCAGTTACACGTGTGTATCGTCCAAAATCCTGTTTCTAGTGCGTCTGGAAATCACAAGCTTATAAATTGGGATCAGTTACGACCATAGATAATAGTTGCATGGGAGTCATATTTTCTTCTGTTTTATGTGTTGCAAAATGTCGTGGAAACCTTGTAAGGTCCAAGTCCACGTTCAAACGTAGACAAGCATTACTGTAACGTAGGTGTGATTTAAAAATAAACGTGCTTCCAGATTCCAAATAATTCTATAGATCCGACCTTCTATCATCGGCAATATATATATATTAACGCCTGAATCACATAAAAGGTCACAGTGCTATCATACAGTGGTTGGTATCGTGTAGAGGATCGTTCCTATCCCGTTTGACGTTGCTTCCCATCAGACGGAATCCCCAGTGCTTAATCTCATGTATCTCGAGTGATTCAAATTTCAGAGACATGATCAAATTCAGTTATTCTCTGTGGCCAGTACTCTCCGAAAGGAAGTGACATATCAGCCAACGAGCTGTTTATATTGTTAACCACTATGACATTTGCCTGCGTCCACTCACCCGAGGGCGATTCTCATAGCCACCTGAAGCAGGGATGCCTACTCTGACGGTGTCACAGAATTAGATCTACCTTAATGTGCGCCATACACGAAGAGGTAATTGTGCATGAGTCCAGTGCCCACTACAAATGTTCTCCGTGCACGTATTGTTAATGAGAAATATACAGAAGATTACTTTAATGCGTCGACTGTGCAGAGCCTATTTCATTTGTTATTGCCAATAGACTTGCATTGCCCCCTCGCCCCTAGATGTCGTTTCATATCGACAAAAAGCAGTTCTCCAAATATTTTTTCAGAGCCCATTATTGTCCTTTTTATCACGGATCTGTAATATCGAGTGTATATATTTTTGACATGACCGATCATCTCTTTTATATTTTTATATCTTTTTCTGTCCGTCCGTACACGTCTCTCAGTCCGTTTGTTTATGTATTTGATATCAATAATACATGACTATGAAAGACAAACCTAATATAAGTGCTGATCTTCCTAGACATCGCAAACAAATCTCTCATGATCAACAATAAAAACGTGACAACTAACTTCCCATTCCGAATATAATGTGGCCTTCACATTTCTATAAAAAACAATGACTTCTTTTAAATAAAAATGATTTTATCTGTATGGTTCATGTTGATTGACACACTTGAAGAATTCAGAGTACGTATGAATGCAAATGCAAGGAATGTGGTCTTAACGCAAATTTCACCATTTCTACTGCTGTTTTTGCATTCGAAAAAATAAATAGAAACTACTTTCAGCTGGAAAGCTACCTTGATTGATTAGCATAAAACAGCTTTTGACGTGTACACCGATATGATTCCTTCGCCTTCTTACGTCGTTGCATTTCTGGTATTGCGTTGAGAAATTATGGGGAAGGACCGGGACCAGGAGCCCACCACTGCAGTAAGGGAGTATGTGGTGGACTTTACGCTTCGGCCCTGGTCAGCTAAGCATTGGAGCAGGAGCTGGGATGAGAGGATAATCCATGGTTTCCCCAGCCTCATTTTTGGAGGGGAAGGGGCACACCTGCTTCATGTATGATACAGGTAAATAAGCGAAGTCCCACAGGATTATTATAGTTATTCCATGTTTTTTAGTTATAGCAGGTCTCAGATGCAAATTACTATTGTTTACATTGTAAATTCAAGCTGGTGATAAAATGATCATCGACAAACCTGTCTCAACCAACTGATTTGCGTCCCTAGACACATGACTAAATTGTACAAATGATTTTCAATACTTTTTTCGATAAACAAAGTGGAGAGTAATTGTATGAATGTGCATATGAATAAGTTTGAAACATTGAATGAACACGAAATTACCATACTGTCTGTATATGCATCTTTGCGGGCAACACAACAATACAGACTTGTTCAGCTGATAGGTAGTGTACACCTTTATAACGGCATAAAGTCAAAAGAAAACAAACAGATACACTGTAATATATACCACCACACTGCCCATATCGTAGGTCCACCTGGAACCGGTCCAGGAGTCATGATTTTCAACATAGCAGCTTAAGATACATAAACAGGCACTTTGATTACCTATACATAGGCATGCTATCATGACATCTATCAACATGCAAATAAACGGTATTAACCCTCCCTCCTGGAAGTAAAAAGAAAAAGAATTTCAAGATTTTTTCTCTGCAGGCCGGTTTATTTCTCTGCTTTGGGTGTATGCTGATTCAAATCTAGATATTATAATTATGACGTATTAGTGAGCTTAAAGTTTCCTACCGTTTCAATTAAATTCAAAATTATCTACAAGAAAAACATAAAATACTTAAGCTCTACCTTGCATTTGTATTTTTGTGTCGATATTGGTCATCATCTCCACACAAACAGCCAAAATACACATACTATATAAAAAATCCTTCTAGGTTGGTTGAAATTGAGTATTTCATTCTAATTAAGTGCTCTCTGCGAAAATGGTAAAATTTCCGTTCTTCATTTCTTATTTAATCAGTCTTTAAAATATGGCGTTTTCAGACACCAAGCTGATTACTGATCACCAAAATCGGAAAGAGTGCAGCTGTGACGGTTAAAGCAATTGCATATCCGATTTTGCCGCACCTGTTTGATTTGCGATTGCCAACTGGTGAACTTAAATCATCCCACATTCCATACCATTACGGAATGGAACGACGGAATATTTGATTAGTGTTCACATTAACTTGTGGGGCACTAATACTATTTGAGTTTCCCGAAAGTGTCTTCCGCTGGGTATGTAAATGAAGAATGCATAATGAAAATATTACCTCTGCACACAACGCACCACGGCCGGATTTGACTTTCGAACAAGCAAAAGGTTCAAACATCTATAAATTGCTTACCTGGTAGTAACTTACACTGGCTCACCTAGGCGCGCCGTTAATTCCAGGCGTTACTTGTATACTGTTTATAAGCATTGGTTACAATGCTTCAACATGGGGTAAGAAGCTCCCACCTGTGAGCATTTATTACCCCAGGGACGATTTATTGCAGGTCTCGATGATTTCTTCCACTTTTATCGACTCTTGGAGCTGATTAGCTGTCCATCAAAGATCGCCGTGTAATATTCCTTAAAGTGAGTAAAGATGCCACTTTTTGTACGTCTCAGTAAACATTCCTAAGTTGGAAATCACTTCAGTAATCCCTTGCAAGTTGATAATTAGTCCCAATCCCCTTTCATTAACTCGGAGTTCTCGGCGAATTCCACACCGAAGAAAACATGTTGAGGGCAAAGAGCAGGCCCGCGCCCACCACAACGACGTGTGCTCCCCAAACCTTACCAATAATTATTGCCAGCCAAGCTGGGAAGATTTGACCCCAATTTCCCTTGCGCTTCACTGTTGATCAACACGATTAAGTTCAGTTCCCAAAGGCCACTATTGTTCCTGAAATATTAAAAACATCTATTGACAGTCATCTGAGATATTCATAACACTCAAACGGTTGTGTCGATATAAACATGTAGACAAGTGTCCGTCCGGTTGTATGGGGCACTGAAAAAGTGTTTCTGCCCGCTTTACAACAGATATACAATTCCTTTTTTTTTTTACTTTTCAGTCAAAGGCACAATTATTCAGTGATTGGTTCAGTCAGTGGCAATAAAGGCGACCGGATAACGTATCCCTAGAATAAACCAACAAATGCGGTGTCTTCGGTCGCGATACAAGTGGCAATCACAGCGTTTTCTTTCTGGCGTAGACAATATCCTCGAGAATCGATGAGGCGTGAGGCTCATTCACTCAAAACGCACGCGGGCAATCCACGCCTGGAGCTGCAAAATTCTTTATGAAACAACTGGAGTATATTGAAATTTTCCGAATTTTAAATTTTCAGAGACGCTGTGTGTGCAAGGTAATCAAAGGTTGACTACCTCGTCCGTGGAGGTACTTGCGCAATATTACATACAGCCATTGGCGTGGCTTCTCGCAGGAGTATTTCTTGCCGCATCTAACACATAAATGTTACTGTGTTAGGCGCCCTCCACAGCAGAACGTACATTTCTCATTGGATGGTGGAATATAGCAAGGCTTGGGACTCGGGTGTTAATTGGGATCTACGCGTACAATGAGTGTTGTCACTTTATTGATTGCATGTCCCATGTCTGTCAACTTTTCTTAAGCATCGATATTGTTGTCATAAAAAGTAGGATTAAAGGGGCGCGGTCCTGCTATGAATGATTCGTCACAAAACTTTGTGAGAGAAAGACCTTGCAGTAGGTGCGAGTTTATTTTGCACATGTTCCTACAGTTTCTAATGTACAAATGATAGTCACTATGTTTACTTTTAGAAAGACTGAATGTTTTGAAATTATCTTTAGTGTAAACATATATAATTATACATATATTGGGGGATAAAATAACTTTGAAAAAAATGCTTATGGAAGAAAGTGATGTATTGGTTGTGTTGGCTTGAGCTTCTATTTCGGAGGGAAGAGAAATGTCCATTATATACACCAACAGCTGCCTTTCATGGAAGAAAAACCTTGAACCTTTTGCGTGTTATAAATCTCCAGACCGCTTGTTGATATTTTGAGTACAGCTCGCTCTAAATTTGTAAAATCTACGACGCCATTTGCAAACGTATTTTTGCGGCGAATGATATGTGGAATCCGCTCTTCATACCTTATGACCTTTGACGTCCGCAAGTCACACGACCCTATGTGGATTGGTTGTGACTGGTTACTCCTGTCTACTTTTACATCCGCGCAGACATGTCACTTGCATGGTCATTTGTCCTCCTCTTGCTGGCGTTCTCTGGTATTTTACTGAAACTCCCATTTTCGCCAGCAAGTTATGCGCTAAGATAGTAAGTAGTCCATGAGTTGTTTCCACATTATTTCTGCTCACTCGTGGCAAACTTTGCATTGTTTTAAGATACATATTAATTGTGTCCATTTGCACTGACGTTAATAGGTTACGACAGGGCCTCATGCAACACAGAAGAGTTTAATACATGTACGTGGACATGTGCAGGCCAACCATTGTTTCTGTATCCGTAAGAATGGCAGCAGCTTCTCAGATGGAATAAAAATTCCTGCTTTCATCATCACAATACAGTAGACATACCGAACTGTGCGAGATTCTCCATCGCTTCACTTCTCAAACATCCAAGACGCCAATGGAATTAGCCGACAACCCTTGTTTCACTAGAGGGCAGCAGTGGTGAAGAGGAATCAGATGACATCTCTTTATAGATTCTATTGGTTATAATATGTTATGACCTGAACAAGGTTTATTGAGCTCTCTAATGTTTGAAGTCTTCTATGCCCATCGCTTAATATCAACTGGTAATAATTGCCACCATTCAGACGTCTATAGAGTCGTCAGTTAAAACATGGGCATATTCCTCGATAATATTTACATGGTTGAAATGATCATTACAAAGTTCCGCATCCAAGATTGGCCTTTGATATTTTATACAATAAAGCCATTCATGGACAAACAGGAAGTATGAATCAGTTATGGATGACCTTCGGACAATTCTCAAAGTACATGCTTCTTTGTAAATTATGTCTGCACAAGATATGGAGAGAACTGTCAACCCAAGCACTTTGATATTGAATATGATTATGGTCTTGCATGAAAGCTAAAATTCATATTTCATATGAATTATATTAATCTTATTCTAAGGTCTATAGGGTTATTTAGATAAATTGTGGTGCCAGCTGATTTCTAAAGAAATATCTTTGGCTTACCTTTGATACTGTGAGTTGTTATCTTCTTGTAACGGGACAAATTTGCACTGCATTTGGCTTACCTTGGTCCATTATGAAAAGCCATTGGATCGCTTAAATGAATTTATTTTGGTCACTGTGGGGCCATTTCAACATGCAGACGGTGACGTTTTTTATCTCCTATGTGGAACCATGCAGACCATCCATTTATAGCGTATTTTCAATTAGTGGTTGCATTTGGTAGCATATGCCTCAAACCATTTTTGAAAAGACATAGCCGAACATTTTTATAAAACAAATTAATTTCAAATAATTATGCCAAATGCATAACAGACAAGTTCCATGTTACCCTAAATCCTGGTCGGGGGGGGGGGGGCAAATACCTGCAACAACCATATCCAGAACGATGGAACTACAGAACCCGGAGGCGGAGTAGCTAAATACACGGGGAACTGGCTACCCTGTTCCTGTCGTGCTGACTTGGAATCACTAGCCAGGGAATGTTTATGGTTGGAATTTCGTCAACCTTTGGATAAGAATTGGTAGGGTGTATTATCGCCCACCTAGCCCCATTGTGTTGCCGATAGACTCGTTTATTCGTGCCCTCATCATTCAATCACTGATCCGAAATGTAACCGGTGATTTTAACGACGGTTGTAGTTCTTGTGATTCTGACCACTCGGAAAGTGACTTGGATCTGGGATTGGTCAAACCTATATCACAATAACTTATTTCAATTAATATCTGATCCCACCGGCATTAATGATTTGACGGAGAGTCTCATTGATGTAATAACTACCGACTAAGCTATGTCTTAGATTCGGGTAATTCGCCCCCCCCCCCCATCTGCACGTCTGACGCTTCAGTTGTATTTTGCGCTGTCCCTACTTCTCATCGCATGGACGGCCCATTCAAACGTAAAATTTGGCATTACAAGAGTGTAGACTTTGAAAACTTAAGTACAGCAACCCTTAATGCTTCCTTTGACACTAGTTTTGAAACATTTGATGACACTAACGAGGTGGTGTTTTACTGGATAAATCTCTTTACTGATTGGTGCAAAATGTTCGTAACAATGTAAACTGAAAAGGCATGTCTCAAATTTTCAATAACAAGTGTAGTTTTGTCAGGAGAATGAGTCAAAGTCTGCTCCCTTTGATGTATTGAGTGACTGTCATCGATGCAACTCCAAATGTGAACAGCATTGCGTAAAGACATTAAATTTGTGGCGAATTGTTCGTACCATTGCAAACTGAAAAAGCGTGTCTCATTCTCTGTGATTTATGTTTTATTACGCTGTTATTTACATTTGGAGATGCATCAATGGCAGTCACTCAATACATCAAAGGTACCACACTTTTTTACTCATTCTCCTGACAAAACTACACTACATTTATTATTGAAAATCTGAGACACGCTTTTTCAGTTTACATTGTTACGCACAGTTTGCCACAAATTTAATGTCTTTGCATCAGAAAACCAAAAATAAAATTGAATCAAAGTGTCTTCAAGGGTCTGGAATGAGAGGACGGCACTTAGTATGATTGCTGTATGAACAGAGGACAACAAACACACAGGACAGTGGCAGAAAATGAATCAATAGCTTGTTAGTTTTCCAAAAATGTATAGTTTGATGCAGTTTTAATGCATATTGGTTGTTTTGTGATACAATCTTTATAAGCACCCTCAAAATATCTTAACGTAGTTATATCATTAGCTGTAAAGCACAACAAACCTTCTTATCCACCTTTATTTCTTGGTAATACTATAAAGCTAGAAGGTTTGAACCATACTCATCTGCATATAACCCTTTCCCATAACTTGAAATGGGATGCCCATATTATTAGATTTATTGACTAAGCGAGAAAAAAAGCCTAACTTTGTGTTAATGCTTAAATTTAAATTATCGTGTAACACTTTAGTCAGACTTTACAGAGTCATTGTACGTCCTATCTTGGAATATGGATGTGTCATCTTTGATAATTGCACGATGGACCTCGCAGAATCACTCGAATCTGTTCAATATGAAGCGGCACGCATTTGCTCAGGCACACTTAAACGTACTCCTCGTTATTTGTTTCGTAATAAATTTGGTAGGCAAACCTTGGCCACAAGACGCCAATACTTTAAATGGATTCTGATTCACAAAATGGGCAACAGGCTCACCCCTGCTCATCTTTCGGATCTGGTCCCAATCGATGCTGTTCAGCCAACTATCCATGTTCGTAACCGCCAGAGCATCAGACAAATCAAGTTTACATCCAATCGTTTTGGTAATTCCTTCGTTCCCTCTACTTTGGAACGACCTTCCGGATGCCATAAGGCAATCTATTTCACTTGCTCAATTTAAATCGAAACTGAAAAGCACTCTTTTATCCGTTGTCCATGTCCCAGGTCACTATTCACATGACTAAAGATTTCCTAATATTATTTATACACAACTATGTCTGGGTTTTTGTCGACTCAACGCTCATCTACGTGGATGCAAGCTTTTTTCCGTCTGCAGCATGTAATGGCTCCGCCCCAACGAGAGCACAGACTACTTTTTTCCTGGAAGGTCGCTTTTCCCACCATAGAATATCTTTATTGAAAACGATATGTAATATTTCGGCGCCAGGGGCCGTATTCACAGAGTTTAATCTGATCCTGAATTTAATGCTAAAATGAGAGTCAATGTGCCTTTGGGCCTTGATCTGCTGAGTTGTTGGCCTAATGTTTGATCTAAACTTGTAGGATTAATTGATCTATTTTCTCTGTTGTAATTGGAACTTTGGCATTCAAGTTTCCATTTTATTAAATCGATCTTGATTAAATCCAGATTTTAATCTTGGATCAAAAGATTAAGTACTTGATCAAACTAAGATTGATTTAATAAAATGAACCTGTAAACCCTTAAGTTCACATTGTAGCCAAGAGCATATAGTGGCTAATCCTAAAAGTTTAGATCAAACATTGAGCCTAGGATTAAGTAGTTTAAGGCCCAAACCACATTGATTTTAATTTTGGGATTAAGTTAGGATCAGATCAAATTCTTTGTGAATATGGCTACTGGAGTGAATGCAAACCTAGTTGTTCACGAAACAGGTGGCATGTTGCTCACTTATCTTAGGCATGGTAATGGTAATCTTTCGTCTAGTACAAGTTTAGATATTTTCAATGTTGTTCAAAACTGGAATACAGACATAAGATGGTTTGTGTCTTGAATTGGAACGAGTAGACTATTATGTTTGCATGTTAATCAATTGATTTGTCCTCAGTAATGTTTTGTCCTGTATGTTTTGTGCATATGATTGTGCGTCTCTGTGTGCCTGGAAAGCCGCCCATGTAGTGCTTCTGCACTGCTAGACAATCCATGTGAAATAAACATGTTTAAACTAGCCTAACCAAAGTGACAAACATATCCTGCGTCAGATAAATGAAACGCTGGTTTGCTGCTGGCGCCATGCAGAAACCGGTCAAAATAAAACAATTTATAAATCGGGAAGACATACCGCATGGTAATATACATACAGACAGAAATTACTGATTATCACGTGTAGAGATTCTCCAGATTACTTCACTGTACATGTAACTGCCGGGCAGCAGGTCAAAATAACATTGATATCACATATCAAGTCAGGCTCATCAAATAAAAAGGCTAGGCATCACTTCATAGCTTGCCAATACTGCCCTATCAGTGAACTGCGAATTTAACCAAGGAGGGTAGAATAGATTTTTCAATTAGATTATTAATGATAATAATAATAATAATAATAATAATAATAATGATGATGATGATGATGATGATGATGATGATGATGATGATGATGATGATAATAATAATAATAATAATAATAATAATAATAATAATAACAACAACAACAGACACGATAACAACATTGATAATTTATTGGTCTAAGATTGGGACCAATGGGCAGGGGAACTCCGAGACACAGCGAATAAAAATACACAAAATAGAATGAACAATCCAAACGATTCAGAACAGATACATACCTTTAAACATGATGTGTCATTTGTTAAAACTCTGCCCTACATTGGTCTATTCCACTTAAACTTGTTCATATGGTCAGTTCTGCCGTGGCGAGTTTTCATGATAAACTCCCTAAAACATCACCCTGTGACTCAAATTATTTTGGCACTTGGTCAAACAGATTGCTTGGTACATCACCAAAAGCATAGGCCAGATCTTTTAGCACAAGGCGCAGTTTACCTAGCTCCCATGCACTGCAAAGCTTTAGCCACGTACTTTCGCAGCTGTCAGCATATCAACATGTCCATCGTGTTCTAAGTATATTTTAGTTCCCTGTTGCAGTTTGATATGGTCATGTAAAATATTATTGCTGGATCCGCAATAAACCCCCGAAGTGCATCACATTTTTTTCAGAATAAAAAAATACCTAATCGCATTATCATCTTGTTTCTTTGCTCAACTGACAGCTAAAGAGAGCTGAACTTGACACAGTAAAGCAAACGCTTTGGTTAAACTGTATCCACCTTTATTTCAAAGTAATGTAGACGTAATGGGAGTGACGTCTCCTGAGAGCTAATTTTCACAACAATGTACATCGTCAAGATGATATAAACGCACCTACTCCAATTACTTCAGACATCTTGAAAATCAACTTGTGCCAAAAATTACTCCTTTTTTTTTTTTTTTTTTTTTTTTTTTGGTTAAATTTTCGACAAATTGGTCCATTTAACAGTGTTTCAATATATCTTAAACTACTTTACGAATCAGTTTTTTCCCTGTCGCTTAAAACTAGGAAATACAATTTGGTCTATCTGCATGTCCCAATTTATCTTCCACATTGATTAATTCAGCAAAAACAATTGTTAAGTCATTTACTTTAAGATAGCCCAAACTGGACTAATATTTTGTATCATACTCCAATGCTAAGAGCCAGGGATAAAGAGGCATAGTTAGATGAATTTTAAGAGTTTGTTCTAGATGTCCATTTTCTATTAGCAGAATAATTGACGCCTACTGGCCACCTTTATAAAACCTTCCCCGCGAAACTGTCTATAGCAACCACTAATTTCAAAGCTCTTCTGCTTCATCCCTTATATCAAATATTGTCTTGTCTCGAAGTATTGTCACTGAAATTTCATGGCGTACCACCGCGATAACATCCTGGTAGCCAACGGGCTTTGCCCGGCGCATCCTGTTTGCCTACCGCCGTTGGTACGCCATGTAAAGCTCTTGACATAATCCTGGAACACAAACTTCTGAAGGTTATGGTTGAATAGTTTTCGATTATTTCTTTCATTTGTGATAGAACCAGTTCATCCCCTATTTGAGACAGGATAGATAAAATATCTTCCAATAAAATACGAGGAAATATCTAAAATTACAATATCAAATCTAGTTATTCGAACCTTTGAGGCACGAAAAATTGAAAATGTACTAAATTAAGAGAAAATGGTAAAGCTTCCCTAAATGGGTTTCACATTACATTAAGACTTGACATCATCTTTTATTGTGGAAGCAAACTGTATTGGAACTATAGGGAGTCAAGTTTAGCGCTTGGTGATGTCACGGAAACATCAAATCAATTGAATGAAAATGTTATTACTTGTATAGTGGAACAATGACCGTTTCATCCCGGTCACTGCAAGCAGCAGTGTTTTTTGTCTCCGATTCTTTTAGCCGTGTGACCTTTACCTTGAGGTTGAGGACACCCAGCCAAATAATACCAAATGACATAAAGAATGGACCTCTAACCAGGCGCACGCTGCAAGTCGTACGGGGGATGGGGAGTCCGAAGGCATGCCCCCGGTAAAATGTGAGGTTTGAAGTGCCAAATGGTGCATTTTAGGGGCTAAAATAAGTTTCTGAGAGCTTAATGTATCCACCAAGGTATTTGTAAACTAGAAAATAATAGAAACTATAAAGCCTAAGCTTGAAACCGTTGAGCTTCATCGCTTTTAACCACCCCTACTGTCAACATTATTATCTCCATTTTAGTAATTTCAGTCTTTGAAGCATTAGTTAAGATCGCCTAATCTAATCATCAGATGTGGAAACGTAAAAGACCACTGGTTGCAGCAATTTTAATTTGTGTTGTTTGGTTCCTTTGCTCCCTGCTTTTCTACTGGATTGAAGATGGACGAGAAAGTTCCATTTTTAAAGGATATTCATTAGATACTTTGTACAATAATATTCAGCAAAATTTATTTTAAACTTCTTTTCGTCAAAATGTAAAATCTGCCTGATGTTTAAGAGCATGCTTTTACTTTCTATCTCAGCATATTTCTCTTTACACTATAGCATGGAAATAATAGAAAAATGTTTATTGTATCAGAAGGTATCAAAACGGTTTTGGTCAAAGCAGTTCCTGTCATTACACATTCAGCACATACCTATTGTGAAACAGTATACTACCTATTGAAACTTGCACGATCAGCATAGTCTTACATGACTGAAAACTAGGTTTAAGTAGATAAATCTTAAATATATAGTCGGCATATAATGACAATGACTGATGCCAATCCTCTTTTGGAAATGCAGAGCTAATCTAAATTATTTAGTAGTTATCCCCTACATCCACAAATAGGACGTAGGACATCACCAAGTTTAGGCAATTAACCAGGCAGATTCTGAGAGCAGTCGGGGAATCCTGACCTTGTCTAGGGGATCACGGGCCAGGTCGACTTCCTGGGCTCCTGGGCCAAGGTCAGTGCTTTCCCCCAGCTTGAGCATCTACTGGGCAAGAGCTATCTTTACTGAATAGAGAGCTCCTGTCTGGAGGAAAAAAACAGGGCAGGTACTATACGTACTACGGGAAACAGTACAGCGCAACTTTTGCTACCGGAGTGCAATAAACCTTATGGCAAGCGGCTGTTCTCATTAGCCAGGTGGAAGGTCCATGCATCCAGACAGACCATGACCCCCACCAAGATGTGAATGGACACACGGCATAGCTTACCGTTTCTGCTGCTGACTCAACTGAGTTTCTAATTGGAACCAAGAATGCCTGGCTGACAGACTGATACTACATACTGATTTGTGATGTTCGATGTTCATGTCAGATTAACTATAGTCAAGACATGTATTTTTGTTTAAATCACACTGTACAAATTAGTTGAAAGTATATATTGAATGGCACATAAATTGTTAATTTTGCACATTTTTTATTTTCACACTTTTGACATTATTTTTGCATTCAACTGAAACCATAATAAATTAACTTGAACTATTTTTGCGCAAATTCTTGTGGGGAGTCAGTCATAATGACAACACAGTGAAATTAAGTCAAGTTACATGGTACAAGTCACTATTGCCTTGCACACATGCAACTGCACTGAAAAAATGGATGATAATAATAATACAAACCTGACCACATGATCACTTCTGTACAGGTCTTTACAGTTCTACGGTGATGAAAAATTTAAATTGCAGTCTTCGAATTGTTAAAAACGAAACGGTGTTATATTTATTTCCTTCATTTGTCAAATTGTAAATTGTGGACATTTTGAAAAAAAATTTGGATTGGAACAAATTAGCAAATTAATTCTATGAGTGAAAACTTGAGGGCAAAGAAAATTTATTTTCACACTGAACTTCGACACACATCTGCTGGATGACGGTCTAAAACAATTTTCCAAAGCTGGACCTTCTTAATTTTATGGACAGATACTAAACTTATATGAAGCTACAGATAGAGCAATTAAGACTTGAAGTAGCCTATGAAGGTTGCTATTCTATTACAACATTTTGCTGATCAACATAATTGGAAGTTTACTTCATGCAGTGGGGCTTATTTATATAAGCCGTAACATAAGGTCTAGCCACCAACAGAATTTAGACCATTTTATAATGATCACATACAAAGGTCCTTTTGCTGTGTTCGGCTCAGCCACATCAATTACGGTAATAATGAGGAAATATCTTGTCATGCTAGTAAAGCTGTTTTGATTTATGATCTTTCTTTCTTTTTTTTTATCTGTCCAAGTTGACATTAAACTGAAAATGGTGGGTTCGCCTGAACCCCTTGACGCCTCCCCCTTTTTGCCCTTGAAACGAAAGCCTTTATTAATCATTTTCCACCGCACAGGTGCTGGCGTATACTTCTTGTCATGAAGGTGGGGGAACCGAAGGATTCGGAGAAAACCACAATGCACAGTCAGAGTAACAACTTTTTCCACTTGCTCTTCGGGCAGAGAATGGAACCCGCCTCGCAGAGGTGAAAGGCGGCCCTGTTGTCCCTCAGTCAATCGTGTACCCAGATATCGTCAACATCCAAATGGTCATATTAAATTATGATCCAATTATTACTGCAAGCAAGGAGGCTACACGAAATCGCCCAACACGTTTGGTGCAATATGTATCATCATGCCCCAGATGAAACTCTGGCAAGAGCGGCACGGTGTCAAGATTTCCTGTTCAGTATTTTCTGTTGCCATAACATACAGCATACCTGTCCTCTCCAACAAACATCAAAGGAAATAAATACACAACACAGGTTCAAACACATTCGCTTCAGACAGGCAGGTCTCACCTGGAGAGGAAAAACCCCTCCTGGCGAAGGTGAAGAGCAACGGCAGCACCTGTAACAGGAATTGGGAGGCCAGGGCTGGTGAGCAGGTCCCACAAGAGGTGCCTCCATGTATGTTGATGATGAGCTGACTAATTTCTCAACGACAGAGCTTATCTGGAAAGCTATACGTTTGTCTTGGTCATTTACTCCTATAGCTTTGTTTTCTCGTAATCTGAGGTTTCTCGCATTGCATGGAAGAGAGTTGCCAATCCGGCCATGTGTCACTAGGAGTCTGCTACCAACTGACTAAACACAGAAGTTGTCATATTTAATTTCCAGTGGCGCATACTCAATTCCAATCCGCTAATGTCCTTGGACATAGATAAACTCAGGAAAACCAGTGTACAGAAATACTTTATGGGGTACCAGTTTGGCAAAAACAAACAAACAGAAACTACAAAAACCAAACAAAAAAGGCAAACAAACAAAGACAAAACATGGAACTTTAGTCGTGGAAAAACGGTTAAATACTGTTAATCAAAGCGCAGTTTATGTGCGAAGCAATGGTTCTGCTCGGCATTGCATTGACTCATGCTTAACGTGGTGGTACGCCTGTCTGCTACAGTGACACCGACCTATTGCTACAGTTCGTGACGCATAGGCTTACTCAATAGTTACTAAATTCTTACTTGTTTTGAAATTAAGCAGAGCAAATTGGATATCAGAGTAAAAGGGAGCGGTGTTCTGCAATGTCTTGAGACACACATAAAATTTTTATTATCTTAATATTTAACATGTGATGTCAAAAATAATAATCTTCTATCTAACAATTTATCGGGCAGAAGGAAAATATAGTTTGACATGCTTTATATTCATTAAATCACCGTGTTCAAGAAGTCAAACCAAGAATCATGACATTTAGTCGTCGTCAATACAAATCAATAACTTTACTTAAATTTCCATGCAGCAGGCGCACACCCAGGATTATAGGATGCCTCACTGCGCACACGATGCCGCCCTGACATTATGAAATGTATGGCTTGTAATCTCTAAGGTGATCTGTGTACCTAATCACTTAAAGCGTCTCGGATACCCAGCGGACTGGAATGCCAGTAAGGATGCACGTTTACGACATGTGATTTCTCGCATATGCAGGCAGTTTTCTTGCTGGCGTAGGCAGACTCGGTGAGGGCGCAATGTATTAAGGGCGCTAACTGGAGGGCAAAAAGGTCGCTTCACTGGGACGCAGTCCCTTAAAATCGAGTTTAAAATCGAGTTTATTAATGCTAATGACGACGATTCAATTTTTTGTGTTTTGTTTGTTTCTTTGTTCACAAACAAAATTAAGGGTAATGGGTTAGGCTTGACTGCATGTTGCAAAGTAAGGCTTACAGTGCAATAAACATGTCAGATGTGATAATAAGTCATATTAATGTATTAAGAATTGCAGTCTTCATTTGCAATGTAAAACTGATGCATAAAAGAAGAAAACTGACCTAAGTAAGTTGACCAAAAACAAGGGTAGACTGTATTACTGAACAATGCTCAGTTGAAGGCAATCCATCATACCTGAGTCCAGCAGTCATCCATGGAATAGAAATTGAACAGATTAACTCTGGTATTTCCTGAACCATAACTGCTGTTCGTGGGGGGGGGGGGGGGTTCGTACTAGCTTCATAGGGCAAAATTTTTATTTGTACTGGCGTACCAGCCCCCCCCCCGCCCCATACGAATGTCACAAACCAGCTTGTATGTTTTCTAGCTGCACAGCCAATGCCAAGCCCTCAGCTCTTTCAGTGCCACATCTTGACTGAGTCAACAGCTTTCTTTGGTGCCCTCTGACGCAATGCGCATTGAGGAAAATTTCTTGGCCTCTGTGGACATATATGGTACTTAAATAAAAGATTGATTTACAAAGAATAGGAATCCAGTATGGTCTTGTCAATTCAAACCACTTCGACTTTCGTTTAAATTGACACTGAGAGATTCAAAGTGTCTGGGTATATCAGTGAATGTTTAATCTCTCACCATGGAAATTTAAATCCATAGTGACTCAATACAAGGTCCATGGTCTCACAATGCCTTACTGATGCTCCAAAATTATTAAGTGAAGACTTGATTCGGACATTCAGTTATTTCCGTTGGTGCATTTATGTTTTCATGAACGTTTATGGGATATGTACACTGCAGACGATGGCTATCATTCAGCCACACGCTAGTACTCTACGTAAATTTAGTCTAAGTACAGTAGTGTAACCTGCAGCCTCGATCTGGTGCCAGAATGGCTGTCATCTTGATCCAAGAATCAGAGCTTATCAAATGGTTCAAAGTATTTGTCTTGTCAACATGTAAACAATCACGTTTTCAGCCTTTTGGTCAATATTCCCATTGTGAATGTATGTAAATTGATGATTTCTTTAAGTTAGTAAGTCAATTTGTATTTTCAGCTTCAAATCGTGATCTAACCATGAATGATATTCTGATATTTGGGAATAAATGTTGTGATCATGGTTCCAGTTCAAAGCAAACGTTGGTGTTAACGTATATAGTAGTGCATTGACTCGGGACCCGGGTATGGAAATATGGTTGTACAGGGCTGAGTTTTCCTTTCTACGTGAACGCAGGGCTTGCATGCTGCTTCTGCTTTGAAAGATAAATTGGGTGAAAGAAAACATGCCTATTGACAATAAAATATCGTGACAACATTTGTCAAGTCCCTAGGGTTATCTCTCCGATACTTTTGCACCACTTGTTTTAAGCGACCGCTTTCTCCTTTAAAATTATTCTAGAGACAGAAAACATGAGCTAAGAATAGGATGGTATAAGACGAAAATTGTTTACATCGTCACTGATTAGTGTTATCCTTGCTTTTTCCAGGTATACAATCCCATGTTACAGGACCATATTGAACACTCTGAAGACGAAGTAGGATAGTCTGGAATGTGTAGTTAGAAAAATGGCCCAGACAGTTAAAAACCCTGCCATAACCGTGGATACATGGACTTCTGGACTAATGATGGGTACATTGCCGTAATCCTTCGTGGCATTACTGATGAATGGGAGTTAATGAGTCTGTGTCTGGATGTTCGTAGAGTGACAGACAGATATACTGACGATAACTTGGCAAGCAACATCAAGGCAATTGTGACAAAATCGTTACCTGACACAGCTTGTCATAGTAAAATGCCAGTCGTAACCGACAATGCTGCTAATATTAGAAAGCGAGTGGGCTTGCTTGAATGGCCCAACCTTCCTTGCTTTGCTCACACTTTCCAACTTAGTATCGTATTGGGTCCCAAGAATGAAGATGTGAATCAAGTACTCATCTCTGGTAAGAGGATAGTGGGACACTTTAAACACAGTTCTACAGCAACAGCACAACTTAAAGATATGTCAGAAAAGCTGGGTTTAGAGTAAGGGGTTCTAGATCCAGTAAAAGATTGCGTAACAAGATGGAATAGTACTTATGAAATGCTGGATAGGCTTCTGAATCTGAAAAATGCAGTAAATGCTGTTTTGCTAGACAGTAGCAATTCATCTGACATGGCTTTGATACCGCCTGCTAATACATGGGCCTTAATGGAAAACTTAGTCAAAGCATTGAAACCATTTGTCACAAACACAAGGAAGATGGGAGGTGAAAGTTATACCACTCTTTCATATGTACATCCTGTGCTAATCAATTTTCTCTTCAATCACCTGTATTTGTACAACATACGTACATGCAGGTGGCAACTGTTGTGGATCCTCAGTTCAAAGATTTACCTTTCCTCAATGGAAAAGCACACAGAAAAGCATGCAAGGCAGTAGTGGACATGATGGAATCCAATGAGCATGACGACTATGCCATGGTTACCGAAAGTGATCAACCTTCTAAAAAGAAACGACGGCTCAACATTGATTCCAGTGCGCTGGACATTGATTCCTGTGCGCTTTGTGATTTGTTTGGACCAGCGTTTGTCAATGCACCCATGAAAGCGCCTGAAACTACAACCAAACAACAGGAATTCGAGAAATATCTAGCTGAGAAAACACCTTCACTTGAATCAGTCCTTTGGTCTGGTGGTCGAGTGATGGGAATGTGTACCCAACACTCAAAGCTCCAGCTCATAAGTTTATAGGCATGCCAGTAACAAGTTTACCTTGCGAGCGTGTTTTTTCTGCTTGTGGAAACATAATTACTAAAAAGCGATGCTCCTTGAGCTCGGATACAGCAGAAATGCTGGTCTACTTACATTTAAACAAAACTCTTAAAATTCAAAAGCAGCTCAGTCTTTGAATGGACATACTTATACTAAGTACCTGACCAGTGGCATATATGATATGTATAACTTTTTTTCGTAATAAAAGTGAAATGCTCATAGACATGACCAGAAGCATATATATATATATATATATATATATATATATATATATATATATATATATATATATATATATATATATATATATATATATATATACATACATATTAGTTTTCACAATAAAGTGGATTATTCTGTGTTTTTATTGTGAATTTTGCTTTATGATCGTTTGTACTGCGGGTCCCGGGACCTAATTATTTTTTCAAGAGCGGGTCCCGAATCCAAATTTTTCGCCTGAGTCAATGCACTAGAACATAGTAAATGCACATGGTTTATTCAAGTTTAACATGCAGAGCATGCATGGTAACTATTGTCATATCTTGCAGAAGTCCGAATTTTCCTTACCCGTCCACACATGGGGACATGTAACAGGACCTTATAGACTGGGCTTGGCTTGGACCACCAATAGAAGGCGAGGTCATAGCTTGTCAATCATCATTTTGATATTTCACCACAACAGGCCATACTGCTGGCCTCATCCCTTTTGACAGCCTAGAGTTATAACTTATAAAACCATTTGACGCCAGATTTATGGGTTCAGGGTGGACTGAGCGCTTGGTAAGATGATGTTTGTCAGTCCTGGTCATATTCCCTGTTAACTTGGAAGGGTGGCTTGGCTGAAAGGAGATTAAAGTTACTTTTTTACCAAAGGCCTATTATCTCTATTACTACCATGATCATGATTTCAAATGGGGCATCTGTCACAATTTCATGGTCAAAAACATTATGGACATATTGTTACTCCGCAAGTTACATTTGAATTACACAGCATACATGACCTTGTGGACATGTTTTACTATTGTGTTTATTTCTCAAAATATAAATTACATTATATTGGCCTACATCCCAACAGGGCCTCAGAAAGGTAATACATTTTGACGTGTTTGCAGAAAAGGCTGTATCATCCTCGGGAGGGGCTAGGGCTACCTTTTCATGGTTGATCATTTGTTTTTATCTCAATTGTGATATACAATAAATGGCTATACTTTTGTATTCAAACTTGCCATCAATTTTTATAGATCAGATGAAGATCAGAATGGACATTTATACAATAGGTTATTGCCCATTGCATATGTAATACAAGGGGTAATTTTGAAATGCCCTCATGCCGCCATGTTTTGATCATGACGTCACAAATACATTTTATACTATTGGCTTATGGTAACTCATCCTGAGATACTCAAATTTGGGAATACGACCAATTAAGTATAGTGTGTCTGACTCTATGTCATTAGCAGAGTCAGGTCCCAAACATGTAAAATCACTTGATCAATACTAATGGGACAGACAAAATTAAATAACAAAATAAACCTGTAATTTCTAAACCGTTCACCTCGACCAATCTTTTCACTTTTAATACATGGGTATGATGCTGGCACTAGAAAGAAAGGTCCTGTTATTATAGATTTGAGTTTAGGATAACACCTCATGTTAGCATAACGTTTTCGTGATGAACTGTGAAAGAGTTAATCATATAGATTACCATAATGTGTGGTTACCCGCCAAGTCTTTGTCTGTGAGGTGCAACCTTATCTGTATGTGCAGGCTACGCTGTTGCATGGTAGTGTTGTGCTTGCTGAGCAATTGTTCAGCTTAACATCCTTTGTTCTTTTCTTACATTGTGTTTTACATAAATCCGCGACCGGTTCTTCACACCGGCTGAATTCGGTAATATGACACGACTATCCCATGTCAAAATTTTAACTGCACATTATATGACCAGCCATGCGTAGAGTTTCTTCCAGATTATCTGAAGTACATTTTCCTGCTTCACACAATGGGCCACCAGACACCAGCACAGCAGTAGCATAGAAAATATACCCTGGATTTCTGGCTGTCCTGTGATATCCCATTAAAAGTGGCCATTATGTGTCTATTAAAGAAACACTAAATAGAATGTTTCATTTCTCGTTGCACTAGGCATCAATATTTATGAAGAGGATCCTTGGGCGTACATGCATGCACAGAAATATTTTGACGATAATCTCTTTTATTACAGCTGCCACACGTTTCCTTTTGTTACATGAAAATGTCAGATTTAACATCGTATATTAATTGACATTTAGTTTCCAAAACTTCTAACCAAAACCCGAATTCAAATAGACCTACCTATATTAACGTTTCAAAGTCTTTTAAAATTAAATTACGTTCTTCTCAAAGTCTTTTCACCGAAGATCCAACAGAAGGTTTTCTACTCTACGGCCCCAACCATTATCCAGTGTCAGTTAACATATGAGAAACTTTATTTGGTCAAACCATTGTACAGTATTAGATGTAATACATTATATGTCAATGCATGTTTAAACCAGAGAGACTCTGTATTAAGACTCTGAGGTGTAGCTATTGTATAGGCTACCCTGAAAATACGCAATGTTATACTACTGTAACAGTATTTGCAACCATACGCTGTAGGATAAACTATTGTCCGTAGACTAAGAAACAATGGTATAAATAAAAACATAAAATATTACCACATATATATTTAGCAGTTATATATTTATATTAGCAATTTTACAATTGATCTCACAATTGCTAATAACGAGACACTTAGCATATTGGAAAAAAGTTTTACAAAGTGGATATGGGTCTGTCTCATGACTATCTCAGGGTAGCAATTTTTATTAAGTCTGGCATTCTGTGTTTTGTACACCGGCGACTAATTTTAACATTTGTGATTAGATAGCTAGGGTTAAAACGGGTATGTCATGAATTGTTGCACCATACCTTCCCAGGGCCACTACAATTCTCCTAGGTCCCTCAATCAGTCGTCTTTGGCGAGTGGAGTTAACTAGATTATTAAAGTAATTGGGTAACATACTGGGTTTTTTTAATTAAGAGTACATGTATGTTATAATGCAACATACCTTGAATATATCAGTAAATTTAAGCAGACAAAGTTCTATAAAAAGGGAGATGTGTATGCATTGTATCTGCTATTGCTAATCAATTGTATTGCATTCTTTTGTAGCTTAACAATTCTGCCACAGGGGTGCAGCCCCCATGCAATTATTCCATAGTTCAGATGGGATAATAACAAGGCATGATGGATAAAATGTAAAATGTATTCGGGCAGTATTTTTTAGTTTTAAAAGTATGACACATGCTCTTGATGATTTATTTGCTAAAAAATTTACATGAAATTCCAGGTGATGTTACATATGATCCATTAAAACAGATAAAAAATTTGAATTTTTCAGCCCATTCAACAGGTTGGATGTTAATCATCATTTCGGCATTTGGTAAGGAGGAAAGTGTTTATGCTTGATACAGAAGATCATAAATTTAGCTTTATTTGTATTCAATGATAATATAGTCACAGTTGGCTAGTCACTGACTTAAGTTTGTTCTCTACTTATTTTGTCTGACAGTGCAGATTCAGGCACTATTTTATAACAACAAGTGCCTTTGGCGATTCATAAGGGATGTTGTTCTCCCAATGGCAGGGTCTTTCATGGGGAGAGGAAAGCTTGAAAATGCCCAGTGCACGTGTCCCCCGTTTATTGGGACATGCTGGCTGTATAGCCAGGGCTGAGGATGCGCTGTGTTGCCAGTAATATTCAGTCGCCGTTCCTGTTTGAGTGTGTGTGGAAATCTAACAGCCATCTGGGTGCTCCAATGCGAGACGACAGCTCCTGGTGGGCTTTGTTTACATATGCGCTTTGAATGTCAGCACCAACGGGTCATGGATAGGAAAGTCAAAATTTTTACAACCTCAAGTTAAAAATTTGTAAAAGTTGACATTGAATGGTTTGAAACACATTTATACGAATCGGTTATCTCAAAAACGTCCTTGCTTGCCAGGTCCTATTTTCAAAACCCCTATCGAGTCCCGCTTGGTAATGTTTCGGAGAAATGACTGGTTCCCACAGTTATTGGCTGAAAATACGATGGCTGCCACATGGCAGCCCGCTAACACACGACTTTCGGTGTTCAAATTTAATTTTCTATCACTTTTTATCACGCTCTCCACATTTTCTGGATGACTTATACAATAGCATTAACGTATCCGTGTATATTGCATTTATAGTTTCGAAAATTCGTGAATCACCTCATTGTGTGTGCGGCCGTCACATTGTTTACAAAGCTATCCTGCTAACCGGATGTTCAATGATTGACAGGCGGCCGGGTTAAAGGAATATTACGAAAAGCGATAAAATATGATATAAATTAGTCTTTAAAGCCAGTTTCACGAATATAGTCTAATAGATTACCCATTCCACTATTTGGTAGGGTGGTCACTTGGTTGTAGGAAATTTTTCATTCACTCCCCTCAACGTCAAATCACTTCGGTGTGTGAAGAATGTAGGTTGTCGTCAGATGTGACGTGTGCATGTAAAAATGATCGACTTTGGGTAGATTTGAAACCTTAAAATATGAATTCACGCGTAGTCAGTTATATTCGGAGCGTGGCATTATGAATTTGGTCATATATACATAGCAAAGAGTGTTTTGGGGGCCAAAATATGGGTCCAAGTTTCAGGGGGCGTGGCTTCATATTTTCGGGAGGTCTTTAAATATGGTGTAAATATTGCACATTGTGCTTAATAGGTTCGTGTCATCAGCATGTATAATTGAAGTGAAATTGCCGGCTGAAGATAGATCATTTTTGCAGATAAGAAATAAGAAGTATGGATACCTGTACTTGGGGAATCCAGTTGTAATTCTCAGACAAGATTATTTCACGTTTTCAATTTCCACATATTGAGATCTATTGAAATACTGTAACTCTGTGCTTAAAATTCAAAAGTGTCCGAGCTTTTTAAGTAGTATTTTATGATCTTTAGTACCGAGGGCCTTACAAAGATCTAAGAAAAAGCAATTGGCAGTGTTTTTTTCTTACCAAGTTCTGCATCTACTCTATCAAGTTCTAGAACAGCGGTGTTTGCAGCATGATTCTTCTTGAAGCCATATTGATGGTTTTAAAATACGTCATAATCTGTGAAATATTGGAAGCATTGCATATGAAAAACTTTTTCAAATGCTAAAGAGATAGACCGCAGAAGTGATATGGGCCTAGTATTGCTAAAATACTGTTGATCCTTTATTTATTTATTTTTTCATATTTTTTATTGATGTTTTTTTACCTGGAAGATTGGTAATGATTTGGCAATTTTTAATTTGTTTGAACATTTTTAAGTGATTGATGTATAAAAGCGGTCAGGATTTTATTCACGACTGTTCAGCTTTGTGTAAGGAGAAATCAGTATATATTATCAAATCCAGTACTTTTGGTGGGTTTAACTTGCATACACTACTGGACAGATTTGGCAGCATATGGACACCTTCGGCAGAAAACTGCGGTCACTTGCGGCGATGTCACCGTTGTCCGCCAAGAACGGCTGTCACAGGCGGCGGTGCCGCCGTTGTCCGCCAAGAACGGCGGTCACTGGCGGCGCCGCCGCCATTGTCCGGCGCATATGGCGGGGAGTGGCGGCAACGCCGCCACTGACCGCCGAGCACTTTCTCTTTTTGCCCAGGCTTGGCATTGACCGCCTCCCGCCGCCAAACCACGCCATCCCCTGCCAAAGACTTTCCCATTCTTTCCTTTACCTTGGATATTGACATTGACTGGCTAGGATGCACTGAGACAGTGCCAAGCATGGGGGATGGGAAAGAGTCATATATATGTTATCATGAAAATTTTGTTTCTTAGCCCTTCAATTGCTATCAAGGATTGCTATCAAACATAATTACTTACATGTAATTATGTTGCATAATCACATGTGCAAGATAAATTAGGCAATAAAGAGCAAACGTATATATTATGGATTGTATCTGTTATATTCATTGAGATAAAATGCATGATGTCCTCAGAAATAACTTGTTTATGAACTTATTGATTGATTGATGGGGCATAACTCATTGCAAACTATATAATTATTTACATTCCCAAGCATAAAATGTCCCAAATTCAGTACAAAAGAGAATTTCACAGGTTTCATTTTTCAAATTTTATGAGGCTGTCATTTGACAGTGTATCTGCTACAATTTACTGGATATTAATATTTCCCAACTGGGTCATGAACATAGACGGATTGCTATTACCTGCTCTTAAGCTTCCATACAAAAACAATGGAATAAATACTGCCCTTTACCACATCTTGGTCTGCCTGATCTTATTCTCAGTTTCTAACATATATATGACTCTTTCCCCTCATCCCCCATGCTTGGCACTGTCTTCGTGCATCCTAACCAGTCAATGTCAAGGTAAAGGAAAGAATGGGAAAGTCTTTGGCGGGGGATGGTGTGATTTGGCGGCGGTCGGCGGTCAATGCTAAGCCTGGGCAAAAAGAGAAAGTGCTTGGCGGGTAGTGGCGGCGGCGCCGCCACTCGCCGCCATATGCGGCAGCCAATGGCGGCGACGCCGCCAGTGACCGCCACACTGGCGTGCAGTGGCAGTGCCGCCCCCAGTGACCGCCGTTCTTGGCGGACAACGGCGGCATCGCTGCCTGTGACCGCCGTTCTTGGCGGACAACGGCGGCATTTCCGCCAATGACCACATTTCCGCCGAAGGTGTCCATATGCCGCCAAATCTGTCCAGTAGTGATAGTACTTTCGAATTCTTTAATTTGTTTTTCGTCCAGGAAAGTAAACTGGAAAGAAGAATTCATATTAATACATTAATGTCTTATTGAAACGATTGAAGGTTTTTTTGTTTTTTATTTGTTGTTTTTTTTTTAACCCTTATTATCTATTTTCCTAGGTACATGTGGTGTTGAACCAATATTGACAAAGAAATTGTGATCTAATTCCCTGTATCTGTTATTTGTTTGATTCCAACATTGAAGTACTTGGGCAATTCTTTGTGAGTATTAGATTCAGTAACGACAGCTTAAACACTCTCTCATTTATTTTTTATCTCTGCCTGTTAGTAAGCAGAATTTGCCCTTCTAATTATCAAGCACACTTCACAAGATCACTACTGAAGTCTCTTAAGATCACCATACCACTCATTTTTATGGCAAGCCCTTTTGACATTTAATCCTATCGGGCGACGTCACTAAATCATTGATTGATATCTCTAGCTGATTAAGAGATATCCCTTAATGATTCAGCAGTATCGCTCAATGATTTAAAGATATCGCCAAATGAGGTCTATTAAGCGATATAGGATATCGCCAAATAAGTGAATTGGTGCATACTGGGTAATTGTACTGTGTCTGTGTAGTGAACGGCGCAAAGGAACCATTTGGACATGTAGGCCTGTTATGTTTCCCGAAAAAAATTATAGTTGGTATACACTGTCTTCGCAGCATGATAATAAACCCATTGACAATGCCAAACAAGACGATCAATTCTCAACAGAACCCTTTGGAAGAATTACGCCATTGCACCTCTCTCCAAATCAGTACCCATATTGGACAAATGTAGAACAGCAACATTTAGCGTTACCGCTATATGTTGGCAATATATCACTAAATATGTTATTTAGCGGTGCCAATAATTAATTTAGCGATATCCTCAAATCATTGGCGATATCGCTAAATCATACACATTAAGGCACATCACTAAATCATTTGGCGACAATTCTGAATTATTTAGAGATATCGTCAAATCATTTAGCGATGATTCCAAGTCATTTAGCGACATCGCCCAAACATTTAGCGCAATTGCTAAATCAATACGCGAAATTGCTAAATCATATTTAGAGGTATCACGAAATCATTTAGCGATATTGCTAAATGGTATAGATATATAGGTAAATATTGAGCAACATCTAAATATTCAGCGATATCTCTAATT
The DNA here is from genome assembly GCA_964020975.1 of Hermodice carunculata. Lineage (NCBI taxonomy): Eukaryota > Metazoa > Annelida > Polychaeta > Eunicida > Amphinomidae > Hermodice > Hermodice carunculata. Next base: position 60,695,781 of record OZ026617.1, read on the forward strand.
TTTTTGCGATATCGCTAATTTTTTGGCGATATCGCTAAATGATTCAGTGAGATCGCCAAATACGATTAAATGTCAAAACAGTTTGCCATATATTTTTATAAGTGGCATAGTGAATTTCATTATGAAAATTCCTATATTGAGAAAATCTCAAGGGATCCATTTTGTCTTTTTATGTCTTAAATTATTTATCTTTTTAAGTGGGAGTGTATGTCAATCGTGAAATCAACATTTTGTGGCAAATTTCTGATCATAAGTGATTTAAGGATTAGCATTGGTATTATTAAAACAGATTCCCAGCTGTATGATTTAAATGATCAATGAAATCACAAAAAACATTTCCTGTGAAAGCTCTCAATTGTATTTGTTGATCACGGGAACACATTCTGGTAGAAATAAGTCTACAGAACAATTATTGTTTCCTTTAAAGGGGAATGTAAGTTCCTATTTTACATTATTTTTATCATCATCGTCAATGGCAATAAAAATACCTTAACTGTTTTGAAATTTATTGTAATAATCTTGTTTCTTTAGGGTGGCCCATTTGCTATTTTTACTGAGGAAATATGGCCCTCTTTTCTCGAACATTCTTCATTACTACCCTGTGAACTCATGTGATAGTATTGCAAAGCAAATTAATTGGGGTCGCTTTTTCCAGTAAGCCAAGCCTCTTGGATACATTTTATATTAAAATGAGCTTCTCTTTCGGCTAAACTTTCCACAAGAATTTAAAATTCATCATATTTTGCATTCATTGATTCCATGTGCAGGCTGAAAACTGTCAATAGGTTTTTGTGCTTGGTTAAGATATACTAAGATCCCCAAAATTAAGATATTTATGTGGTTTCAGCTGAGGGAATAATGAATTTCAAAGGTATCAAAATTAAATAGTACAGAAAAACCTGATCCATGTTCATTAATTCCACACCCAACAATGACAGCAAAGAGATTCCAGACTTGCCAAAGCATCAATATTTCTTTTCCAAAACCAATGTGAAGAAACAAATTTCTCTCCTGACTTGAGACAGGCAGTCACCCATAAAAGGCAACTGGTGGTTTTAAATCGATCCTCTCAACCTTAGAAATATTCATCATTAACTGCAGACACTAGTTCATTTCCAAAATGTATAGGCCTAACCACCAAAAACACAAATTTCATCACTTCTGCCAAAAATAAAAAGAGACCTGTTAGGCCTATCACCTTTTAGTTCTTCCGACTTGTCAGTCACCTAAGTTTACAGCAAAAGAGGAAAGTAGGCCTACATCGTTTTTGTGATATTTATGAATCTGGAACATTACAAACACACTCTACCTCCACTATAACTATGAGTCGGAGAACAAAGCCCACAGCACAACATAGCCAATGAAGTAATTTTCAAATAGTACAGAAAAACCTGATCCATGTTCATTAATTCCACACCCAACAATGACAGCAAAGAGATTCCAGACTTGCCAAAGCATCAATATTTCTTTTCCAAAACCAATGTGAAGAAACAAATTTCTCTCCTGACTTGAGACAGGCAGTCACCCATAAAAGGCAACTGGTGGTTTTAAATCGATCCTCTCAACCTTAGAAATATTCATCATTAACTGCAGACACTAGTTCATTTCCAAAATGTATAGGCCTAACCACCAAAAACACAAATTTCATCACTTCTGCCAAAAATAAAAAGAGACCTGTTAAAGATCTCATCGTTAATGAAGTGCAAGTATTTGGAAAAACAAAGCGCCATGTGGTGCGACATATAAATAGAGCAAAAATCATACATTATTACTTGTTTGCTGTTATATGTCTGATGAAAGTTGCTGTGATTCACAAGTTAGCAATTAATTTCTTGACACATGTGGAGATCTGCAGAGGACTATTGACTCGGTTTCTGATGATGATAATGAAGACGATGATTAAGTGTCAGAGAAATCAACCCATTCACATGTGTGCACCTGTGGACCAGCAATGCTCTGTGATTGTGGCTTTGCTTATTCTATTTATAACTATTTTAGTTAAATCTATTTAATTTCTATTTATTTATTTTATCATTTTCTTATTATAATTATTATTTTTATTTTATTGATTATTATGGGGTTTTGTTTTGTTTTTTTTATGTTGATTGTCGCTCTGTGTATGTGTTTTGTCACTTTTGACAGATTGTTGTATTAATGTAACAGCGTGGTCGATAAACATTCATTAATTCTTTCACACAAACGAAAAGCTGGAGCAGACAAAATGAAACGAAGAGCGCATGCAGAACACAGACAAGAAGTAAATACACAACATATGATACATATGTGACTGCCTTGTCTTAAATCTAACTGTTATTGTTTCTGACTGGAACAGCGGTTTTCAAAAATCTGAACACTTCTCATGGAAGTTATTAACTAAATGTACTTTCAATCTAACAGTATTAAGAAAGTACTCAGCATAGCTCCAGGAACAAGGGGAGTAGTTGTATCGATCACATTCTTTTATCGAAAGAGAACATTCTCACTCCTGCAACATTTTGGAATGAAGTTTGTAGGTGCATCAGATATATTTCAGATACAAGCATACTTGACAAAAAGCAATATGTGGACACATTTACCAAACCATCAGCCATCGTATCTGTCCTGATATAAACTGTCCAAAGTATCAGATGATTAAGCCACGAAACGTCCTTCAATGAGTGCGTGTGGGAGGCGATAATGAAAAATTTCTTCCATTCGATTGATGATCTGTCATTTTATAACCAGTATTGTTTAAAAACTGCTAAATGACGCATTCGCAAAACAAAGAGAAGAAAAGCAAGACGGCGCTAAGAACCTGATAGGAACATGAGAGTAAAAAAGCTTCACCTTGGTAGAGCATCATGATCAACTGTTGGTGGGGTCCCATGAAGGTAGTATTCTTTGATAACTAAAGAATGAATGGCATTGAAGAGGAATATATAAGTGGTAAAATTTAGAAATGCATTTTGCGTGCTGAGTTTGAAACTGACTTACAAGATTTAGCCATATTTTAAAATACATCCCCAGGATGTACAACGTGCGGACAGATTAAGTTATTTTTCGTTTGATAGTACTTCACTGTTCAATCATGCCAAATTACGTCGAATTTGGTTTAGCGCTTGTAGTAAAAAACCGTAAAAAAAAAACCCGCCCGCCTTGAGCCTTTATATATATTTAGCAAACAGCACCCGTCGGCTAGTACCAAAACTTACATAATCTTGCTGACGTCACGTGAGGTACCTCTGGCTTGGCCAGTCTCAGCACGGGGATACCTGAGCCTGAGGCTGATGCCGAGCTCGGGGCTAGGCGTGTTCTTGGGGGAGCATGAATGGAAGGAATTGCGTCCTTTTTTAAAACTTTACGTCCCCGATCTTGTTGCAATGTGGGCAAGAACCTCCAATTGTAATCAGTTTCTTTAAAATGGGCACTGCAAAGTCTACTACTTGATGTCGGGCCGTCCAAATGCCGCCGTGTACGAACAAATTGAACCCAATGCTGCAGATACGGTGTTCCGAATGGAAATGTGTGTAAAATAACTCCATCCCTCTTGGCGGACTTCGTGCAGTCATATGCCACACATGTGTAAACCATGTTGTTTGATGCAAACTAGAAAACTTTTCACAATTAGTTACCGAAAAAGATCGATATGGACATAGGCGTTGGAAGCCCTACCCCAAGATTACAACATGGCGACGGGGTCCCTCAGATGACGTCAGCTCCGATTATTCATAACCACACTTTCCGATGTATGCCGAGTCAGTTGCGGGCGATTCAAGTAAAAAAATGTTGTCACTTTACGACCAGATTAAAAATACTTACATCACGTTTACATATCAAATTTCAGTACCACAGAGTCATAAATACATATTACTTTCAAGTTTCGTTAGCTCTAATACTAAGTTATATCCTAGGGATGTACTTTAACATTTTTGATCTTATAGGTCGCAGTCGGAATATATATTGCATGGTTCAGATCAACTGTACTGAATGTTGTGTGTCTGATTTATCTTCGTCTAGTTTTATACATATTTATATATCTAAAGGACTCCGATTTTTAGGAAAGTTGATATCACGGAGAGGTTGTAAAGGATGTAGGCCTATGTTGCTCATGCCTAAAATACGCTTTGACCACCATGTTGAAAATATAGCTTCCCACTCTGCTGCCACATATTCACTGTTGGTCAAGAAAACTGCGAAGTGTAGGAATAATAAAACTTATGTTTATGGGTGTATTATACCCTGCGTATCTCAATTCTTTAATTGCACAGTACTTAATAGACTGTTTGCTTTGTTATTAAAGGGAATTATCTTGCTGACATATCAGGTTTTTACTGAATTGACAATTGGCCTAGTTGCATGGTGTGAGGTGAGGCCCACGTAGCGCGGCTGGTTTATGTTTTGGTGCAGTGCTCATCAGCAAATAGTAAAACAGAAGTATTAAGTATAAATAATATCTGCATTATCTTGTTGTGATTTCTATATTCCTTGTCTATTTCAATGGGAAAGTAAATGGAGTCTACGTCTGTTTGCTTTTTATGATATAAACGGTATCCATTAACAGGGGTGAGTGCACTGAATTTGTCTACTGTCTACATACGTAATGTTATTCATGAATTGAAACAGCAAACAGGGTTTTTGTCTTAGAAATAAGAACATTGGGTGTTCTCACCTCTCAGGTCAACCTGAGTAAAATCAGTTCAAACATATCTATTTCATCTGGATGACCATACGATACATAGAAATGACTAAGCCGGTGCTCTCCAAAACATGGACACACACACACACACACACACACACACACACACACACACACACACACAAATTATATATATGCGGAACAGGGCAGTACAATTGGTATCAAACTGGCTACCAGCATTGCGTACGAGCACATTGTCAACGCCAGTCTTATTATGTAAATGTAACGGATACAATGTTAGAGCAACATGAAAATCTCAGTATCAAGCTGCTTCAAAGGAATAAGTAATACAAATAAATCCTGTCAGAACCATTAACCACAAAACGTGGTCATTGAACCAGTTGGAAGGCTTCACATATTTGAATATTCTAACGATCAGATAACTCATTTCTTCCATACAAGAATATTTCAGTCAGCCTATCACTACCAATATGAATAAGAAGATTAAAGCTAACCTCAAGGGCAATATTAAGAGTAATAGTCTTGAATAATTTCTTGCTCCGAACAATGTAATTCTACTTGGAGAAAAGAAAGTGTTTAAAGTCTTCAGAGGGGTAAGAATAGGCACAGGATGGGTCTCAGAGCATGTTCACTTTATAAAGATTGGAATCTAATGTAGAGTATCCCAGGCGTAATTAAGTATGACAGATATTAGCAAATTTATCACCATAAAGTTATAAGTCAGGAACAGTATCTGAGGCTAGAAGAGCAGACTTCAGTTCAGATTTAATTTGTAAGGAAACGAATTCTCTAATGTCAGATCTAATGTTATTCCACTGTCTAATTGCACCTGGGAGATAAGAGTTGTCGAAACGCTACGTTGTACAGCCAATGGGGTGTATGAACCTTGCCCTACAAATATTTGACAGTGGTCCGCCGGTGGGCCACCAGTGAGCTGCCCTTCCCAAAGATGGACCGCCGTCGGCCCACCGGCAAATGCTTTCAGGGTTGACAGTCGGAGAGCACGGCCAAGAAGAGAAGGAGGTTCTAGATTGAATAGGTAGGAAGGAATCAATTGACCATCTGAGTTCACAAAGTAAGTTAATATGTGACTCGTGTTTCAAAGCACCTGTGAATATTTTGGCAGCATTATATTGAATCGATTTAGGGCGATGAGACCTTTCCACAATTAGCAAACAATACACAAGCGTATTCAAGAATTGGACCGATAAATGAACAGTAAAGTTTGACCAGAGAATTGCGAGATAGTTTATATTTAAACTTTCTGAGTGAGGAGACTCTTGGACTCGCTTTATCAGTATGCGTGTGATATGGGTATGCCAGGAGAGGTCGTGACTCAAGGTGATTCTCAGATATGTGTGATTATCTGTCTCCGGTGTTGGAGGCCACCTACGAAATATGTGGGTGATGGGGCTTCACACGCTTTGTGGAAAAATTACAAATAATGATTTTGTGGCATTGAAGATCACCCTCCGGACCTTACCCCAGTGGTGTATTACAGGCAGATTAGTGTTCTGTTGGGTGATGCTTTGACAGGGTTGTTGACAATATCAGGTATGGTTGTATCATTGACCAATAGTCTGACCTCACATGTGAGATTGTCCACTGGATTATTTATGTAATTTAAGAATGAGACAGGCCCAATGGCAGAGACCTGAGGCACTCCAACCTCTATAGGTAGGTAGAGGATTGAGAGTGAATGGTGACTCGTTGCAAGCGATTAGAAAGATAACTTTCTCCCCAGTAATGAGATATTCAGAAATGACAAACTGCTCAAGCTTAAAAGTTGAGCGCTGGATGCCACACAGTGACCAAAGCTTAAAAATGTCAAGGAATACCATCCTGGTATCTTTTGAAAATTCAAGACCATTGTAGATGTTATAAAGAATATAGACACGTTGATACATTCTGGAGTCATCTGTCTTAAACACTAAACCTTTTTATGTTAGCAGGAGATCATTTGGTATCAAATATACGTAGAGAGCAATGAATATTTACCGTTCAAATACTTCAGAGATGTTACAGAGTGAACAGCTGAACCTCATTTGGAGTGACTGTTTCGAGCAAGAAAAGTAGAAAACAAGGAAATCGGAGTCAGCACCGTATGCCTTTGTTGGTTTATCTTCAGTTTGGTAAACAAGTGCAACCTTCGGGCATAGGACCTGTGTTATTACATCTATATAGGCAGACTCTGGGTTCCCATGACCCGTACCTCACTTGCACATGTTTGTATCATAGATGAACCTGTCTTCATTATTGATGTACATATATAGCCACAGAATGTAGTTTTCATGCATTTGCGAGATTTTATAAACCTGCTTCAGCTCGATACTTTTTCTATCCATTGTTAAAACGTGTTTTATGTCCACAACTTTCCAAGTGTCCAAGCGGTCCTATCTGGATAGAAAATTAATGGCTTATTTACCGGAACATCCGTTTGACAACGAGACACAGTTTTACATATAAATGCACTGTAGAGAATTGCATCATTGATTATTAACTCATTAGTAGTTATTACAGGTCTCTGATTTGAGTGTTAGTGTTACAAAGATTCACGCTTTTAAATATAATGACAGTATCCGTGCGTAAATGGTGTGAAAAGATTCCCGCTTTACACATAACTACATCTAGTTTGCGTAAACATCACAAAAGGATCAAATCTTTTAAACATAACTTCAACACCCTGATCTAAACGTCTTAAAAAGACCCACTCTTTTGCACTACACCTCTCTTACTTGAATATCTAACAAGGACCCACGCTTTTACATATAATCATATCCCCTTACGTGATTTCCAGTCCCACAGATAGCCTGAGTCATATTTTAACGCAATCAAAGGTGTCTCTGTCTGAGCATCAAAAGAGTCATACTTTCATACGAAGGTCAGACTATTCACTGTAGGGCACAGCTTATAATCGAGCACCATGTTTCATGTGCCACCACTTTGAGTATTGAAAACAGAAAATCTTTTTTTTTTAAGATTTGGTTGGTGTGTGAAATCTAGCATCCACCAGGTGCCGATGTCAAAGGTCGGCAGTTCGATTTTCCTTCACTACGTAGAAAAGAATGTTTTTATTAATAAAATGAATAGATGATTCGTGATTGCTTTTTATCCGACTGTCATATTAAACTTTACCTGTTCAGAAAAAGACTGAGTAGATAACATTCTTGGCATAGCACTCAACTTGCATACGGGAACGCTGTGGATCCTGGGCGTCTCGCCATAAGACTGGTCTTTTCACAACTCTCAGTAAAATTGGTTTCTGTGAACATGAAATTAAAGTAAAATTATTGAAGCAGACGAAAATTTACATTCGAATGCTTTGAGGGCAACGTAAACCGAAGAGTGTTAAAGATGCGGTCCTCAATGTGCCAGCCTGGGCAATATGCTTGGATTGGAATGGAACAAGCAAGCATATCGGTAACAGTAGCCAGCCAGCGTCTAGGTGTGACAGCTGACACAATCACCCACTGTATGTCTGTGATGTCTTTCGTTGGACAACGCAGCGGCTTGTTCTGCGCTGGCCGGTGAGTTTTGCCGTTATGTGTACAAGTACACCGGACCTCTGAGCCATAAAAAAGGAATATCGGACAACTGTAGCAAATTACGTGTGTTTTTTATCGGAACTTGTTAATTTTCCCCCGCAAAGCACACGCTGCTGAAGCGGCCTCATCATTTCGTTCCCCATAAAATGCCGCTCATGTTGGTTTGTATAATTGCAAACTGAGTGCATCTTCAGGTTTATGTCTCTCAAGTGTATGTAATTCATATCCCCTAACAGAGCTGTTTGTGCCTGTGGTCTCCTTACGCTTACGGCTCTGGTTTCACACATCTAATATATTACAACGTTTCAATGTCTGGCAATTGCTCACAATTCACATTGCTAAACAAAATTATTCGACAAATATGCGCCGGAAACGCGTGTCCTACCGGAAACTGTTTTCCTTAATTTTATGTGGCTGAACATTTTCTTTTTGTTATAATGGTTTCTTTTCCCTGTTAATAATAACAAATTCACCTAAGGGAGGCCTCCATAGGAGAGACAGCTATTTGCATTGAGTGATGGTTATCCGTCTGACCATTTAAGTTTAGGGTATATATATATATATATATTATATATATATATTATATATATATTATATATATATGTGTATATATATATATATATATATATATATATTATCCTTTTTCCAGATGTTAGTTAAGGCATATACTGGATGGCCGCACTGACATCCGGTTGCATTTTTAAAAAGAAACTACTGATAAAACATGCCATTAAAAAAACGAAATATACAGTAACAACATTAGAATGGCAAGATATATGCAGTCAGCCATATGAGCTGTACGTTCAGAGAATATAATAAAAATAATAATAATAATAATAATAATAATAATAATAATAATAATAATAATAATAATAATAATAATAATAATAATAATAATAATATCTTTACTCGTTCCAAATAGTACACTGTATTGTATTTGTTGGAAAATAAAGAGTGGTGAAAGACTAAAAAGTGAAAGGATGCTAATCATTCAACATCGAATGTGCCGTTCAGAGTCCAGTAAAAAGTTTATGATGACTTGTGAAGAGAAAGTTTACAAAGTCACGGCACTCCCGTGTTCAAAAGTATGTCACCTGCCATCCCTTATTTCATATAACTCACGGACGATATTGGCAGACTTCAGGTCGAATGTGGTATAATGCATCAACCCTCCATAAAAACTTGACGCGATCTTCTTAAATAAGACAAACACTAATACCTTTATAAACTTTTCGAATGGAGATATTACAATGCCAGAAATACATCAAACTCTTTGGCGTGCACATTGCTCACAAACTGGATTTTCACTTTCATTTTCATGAGTTTTATGTGAATGAGTAAACGCACAACGAAAGGTCTTGAACAGATCATTCAAATATATACATGGGAAATTCAAACTTTTGATCTTTCGATCCTTTGTTTTATCTCACTTCAGCTATAGGTTCTCCATATGGAACTGCTGGAGAGTAAAATTTATTGCTTTCATGACACAAATCTAATCCACAGGTCTTTAATTTGTTTTGGGCGATGTTAGTAGTGAATATAAAATATACTTAAAATGGCTGGTTTATCAACTCAGGAACATCAAAATCAAATTTAGTATTTTAAAGTATTTATATTTATCCACAAACTGTCCTCTCTTTTCATGTGGCACCCTTTTATTACTAATCATGATATTCCTCTTAATGTAAGAAACAAGCCACATTTGTATGTAAAGTCTGCACGGGCTAAAAAAAAGTAACTGTACATATTGTTGTGTGTCTCCATGTGTATGGAGGGCCAGCTAGTCGTTCAATATTTTGTGCTATCAGGTGATCCAGTATAAATACATATGTTGAAACTAAATGTAACAACACCCAGTAGCATTGCACTGTGTTGTTATAAAAGTGTAATCTGGTCTTATAAACTTGTCCTAAGTTCTGACGCTCATGGAGTTACCCAAGGCTTGGATGTTACGATTACGCATCGCGTATGGACAGCACAACGACTAGAGCAAACCAATTAAATTAGTACTACGGCAGCCATATCATTGTATTAAACAAAGCTTTTTGCCACCATAACTTTTTAAGTTAGTCATGTATCTTTGCAGCCATTCACCAAGCCTATTCACGATGTGCAATACACTAAAAACCATTTACACACACTTTTGGCAGCTGCAAAAGCATTTAGCATATACTAAAGTGACTTTGAAATGATACGAGTCCTGTTGTATACACCCCTTTTTTGTTTGTCAAACAAAGCAACATGCATTTGGTTCCAAAATACTAACACCTGACAGAGACAAGTGGCTGCTAGTGTATTTTTGGACGGGTGTGTGTGTGAGGGGGGGGGGGGTATTCTACGTAAATTTCCAAATACAAAAATCACAGTTATCTGTATTTTTCTTTTGATGATTGACTTATTGAAACACACACATAAGATCTCTTGCCGCGTTTCCTTGTCATCAGGGCCAGAGAAAACAGTTTTTCTCTGTTGAAACCAGTTGTAATAAAAAAGAAATTTAAAAGCAAAGAAACTGAAAACACCTTCATGTTGCAAACCGTGATATCTTTGGTTTAGACCTTCTATCTTCAATATTTATAAATCATAGAATCAGCGGATGCGCTGAGTCCATAAGTAGGCTGCCTGTTGTTTTCTAAAATTTAAATTATGATTTGATCGAAAAATATAACTGTATAAAAAGTGCAACTTGCGATTAGCGCCAGCTATAGACCATGGTACAGGCAAGTTGAGTTCAATATGAAAAATGTATTCGATGCCTATATGGCTCAGTCGGCCTCTAGCATTTTATAATGACGTAAACGGTTCATCTGGTCATCTTTATCAATCCATATCACCGCAGTTAATGACGTAAATATTTCTCTGGTAATCTATATTGATCCGCAGGACCGTAGATAATGACGTAAACAGCTCTCTGATCATCTATATTGATCGGTCTCAGTGTACCTAAGTGGTCTTTGGCTGCTTTTTTCCTGTGTCTCTTGTAGCGGATAAACACAGATACGCGTACGCTGCTCAAATGTGCAGCGCATATAGACTTGCCAAAAAGACAATGCGCTTAAAGTCATGGCTGATGATGAGGCCTTGTACTATCATTTTAGGATATTTCACACAGAGATCATACGACGGTGGTGCAGATAATACCTGCAAGTAACCATGTCTTATAAAACAATGCAGTAAATTGTCGTGATGTTTCCTGTTATGAACATTCAAACATACTGTCCATACCAGCATACAAAATTGAAGTTTGGTAACGAATTATATTCCGATGGCTATAATTTTGGAAATACATTAAAATGTGTCATCAAATGTTTCCGTGAAAGACAAAAGATATAGGAATTCTGTGTGATCCCCAAAATTGTCGGTAAATTTGATGCTGAAAGTCGTAGGAGGTTAACTGCCACTTGTGCTGTGAATGAATCGTGTTCTCTTATCGCTGAGATGAGAACAAACGGTTCAGGTTGATATTATCTTAGAACTTTGAAGGTTGATTATTGTTTCAATTATTTCTTTTGGTCAAAGAGGAGTATTTTACTGAATTTGGGTAATGATCAAGATCCTAATAAAACATATATGCCAGCGGATCAGACAGAGCCTTTGAAGTTTTACATATCAAGTTGACGACATAATGAGGATGAAAGCTGGCAAGAGAAGCAAAATATTGGTACCTTACAAAAGCTTCTGTGTGATAAAACAAGGCTCCATGAACATAATGCTGTCTAGAACAATTCGTAACTTATGACTTTTTACACTTTCCAGCGAAGAAGATTGAAATGGAAACACGATATTTGGACAGATCCAAAACTTTTAAAAAGCAGATAAGTCAGATGCAAAGGGTAGTCTTGCCTGTGTGTTTCACCAAGCCCCAACAATCTGAATGCCCAAACTAAGCTGGAGACTTTTATTTAGACGTATTTTGAGAAAAAGTCGGATCTTGAGAATAGCGAAGTTGACAAAGACTAGTCAGTAAATGTTACAGCTTCAGTTGAATAGTGTTGAATGAAGCAACCCTGTCCTCTATAGTGAAGTTGATGAATTACGAATCACATTTATTTCAAACAAAACTTCGAAGCAGTACACACGTATGTTCTGGATAATAAGAAGATATATTCAAACCATATATTATGCAGACAGAAGTGATCACATTTTCATTTTTCACGGCTCAAAATAATCCCCGTTGCCAAACGGGCGCTTTGTTAATTTCCTCCAGCATTGACCGTGCAAAATGTGAGTCTAAAACTGTCCATAATGGTATATAATATTTTACATATTCCGTTTACCACTGGGTCCCTGAATTCATTAAAACTACCAAATTACAAACATAACAATATACGACGGGTTTTGAAGTCCAGTTGTAATCCTGCAAAGCCAAATTGGCTTATTTTGCTCAAAGTATTGGAACAAAAGAAGACTTCCCAAAGGAAGGAATATTTAAAATTAAAGGGCTGGTACGCCAAAGGTTACGGTCCTAAGGTTTAAAATGTAAAACCTAACAAGCCGTTAGAACTTTGTTTTGTTAATTACTTTTTTTTGTATTTGGTGATTAGTTTGTTGCTTTCTATTTTCATCCGTTTTTTCTCTGTGGGCAACAAGCACACAAGCGATGTAAACGTGCACATACAACCATCTGCATGTATGGTCGGCATAATTACAGGGTTTCGTGCGTCCGGTTTGGTGAAATAACTACCGATCGGTGTTACTGCACCTTTATGTTGATTTTGGTACTGAAAGGTCGCCCTATGTATACAAACATGCTTCTCCCACGAAATTTGGTTTGCAATTTGTGGTCGAATTTAGTTTCCAATTTACCGCATATCAGATTGAAGCCACTAATTGGCGTTAGTTCACACGGAATTGCATACGTTGCCCTCTAATTGCAAGGCATCGCTATGTGCTCGTCTCATTGCAAATGTTTTACTTCGATAACAGCATGCAGCATAAAGCAAGAATCTAAACATAGCACCTCCTGGCCATCACACTTTTTTTCAGATTATCCCTTTAATGAGATGTAAGTAGTGTTAACTGTTGACAGCTTTTGATCTTCTGCATTTTGACTCTGAAGATGTGCTCACTGGCCATTTTGTACGAGGTTGACTCTATACAGGGCACATTAACCGACATATGAACTCGTCTGATTTTTTTCCAATGATATCGTAAAAATTTCGAATGATCACAAATATATTCGGTCAGTAAAAGAAGTCTAGAATTGCCCGGTTTGATGTTTTTTCGTTATGCTTCTTAAAACAGTTTACCAAGGTGATGAGGCTATCATTCACCTAACCGTTTTTTCTAGAACGTGCAGGTCTGGCTTCCTTACACTCCCCGTCAGTCCATCTCTCTCTCTCTCTCTCTCTCTCTCTCTCTCTCTCTCTCTCTCTCTCTCTCTCTCTCTCTCTCTCTCCCTCTCTCTCTCTCTCTCTCTCTACCTCTCTCTCTCTCTCTCTCCCTCTCTCTCCTTCTGAAATTTTTTCCTCCTCGTTGAAGACTTTGGCACAGTTGGACTTCGCAGGTTTTCTACCCAACCTTTTCACGCTTCAATAAAGTATCAATTAATCGTGCTGACGAGTGGATTCGATCGCACAATCCATAAATCTCTAGTAAAGTACTTTAACCACTGCGCCGAGTCCTGTACAAACCACCCATGTTAAACCGTGCTTTGGTTTCTCTCTCATGAACAGATTATTTGGTTACATTCATTGCCCTCACAAATGTCAGCAAATTAAGCCTGCCAGGACACTCAGTATAAATAATAAATAAGAGGAAAGATTCAAATTTTTACTTCTTTTTTGCTGAAATGGAGTCTGTCTTTTTGATTCATCACTAAGCAGTACCGGTGCAGTTGTAATATGTATGAGTCAAAGTTCGTTGCGAATGAGCAGTTTCTTTTTGAAAAGAAGCCCTCGCCTGCTCGTGTTATTTTTCAAATACAAATTGCTGCGGACGTCAACTGCTGCATAGTATCACTTAAACCTCACCCAATACAGACAATCCACACTTGACGAAACCCCTTATCGAAAACAGATAACAGTTTGTCTGGAATTAGGATGAAAGACTATACGCAGAAAACATAGGTTTGTCTAGACTGTGTCGAACCTTGCATTAGAATGAGTCAAAATATTTTAAAATTGATCCCAAACCTGGGCAAAATCTATTATCTTTTGTACAGGTAATAATAATCATATATGTCAAAAAGTAACATCATGATTGACAACTTAAAGAGGATCGAATTCCTTGTCATATATTCGAAAATAAGTTATATCATAACATATACATTTTGGTCTTGTTATTCAAAGCACTTGTAGGTTTTGGTATTCTATGCACTCTGCCACTTGAACATTACACAGCAGTGACTTTTTTCGGCTCAAACTGAAACAATCGGCCAATGAATTGCTAACACTGTCTTCGACTGCGCCCTGGACGGCTGACCCCAGACGGCCGGGTCAGCCGTCCAGAGGCGCAGTCGTGCACTACCTTTTACCGGTCTTGTATCCGTGTGAAGCTGGCTTGGCACTTTTCACCAGTAGATTCCAGCAGCAACTTTTAGGAAGTCAAGTGACCATTCTTGATAGCGATATACAAAACTCTTATTCTTCTATACTGAATCGGAAATGAAATTGACGTGACATGTACAATGCTTGTTGTGGTCTAAAATACAATTCTCTTGAATTATCCAGTGGCAATCCGGTAATTCCAAAATTACTACCATAGCCTTGGACCCCGCCTTGACATTTTAGTCATCTTTGGTATGAACTCACAAGTCCAAATTGTACTCAACTGTTACTGCCATCTATTTTATTTGTGTTTACAATAATCTACATTTTCATACCAAAAGTCGGCTTAAACAGGAGGGACAAGCATTTGGTATTTCAATGAGTGTCTCAGTGCTGTACATAATTTTTTCATACACATTTGAAAACTTTTATTCTGAATATATATATCAAAACCCCACAAACATTAAAAGACCAGTAAAAGCAGGCCACGTTTGTACTTACTGCTGTAATGGAAGTGATGACAGGCGTTGCAGCATTTTTTGTTTTTTAAATTTCCCTGAAAAATTTTGGCTACGGTAAACATGTATTTAAATGGACAGAAACTGGAAAGAAAAACATGGGAGTGTCATGTTCATATTGGAAATTTGATATAAACTTTCATGTCACCATTTAGACAGCAACAACCATTCTCTAGCATTCTCCATTATACTATTACACACACACACACACACACACACACACATATATATATATATATGCGGAATAGGGTATTGACTAAAGGGAAGTGGTTCTGGCCAAAAAGATACAAATAAAATATATATATATACATATATATATATGTGTGTGTGTGTGTGTGTGTGTGTGTGTGTGTGTGTGTGTGTGTGTGTGTGTGTGTGTACCTTCTCTTCACTTGATGTCAGACTACAGACACTCACCGGGAAACTGAATGATATCCTCACTGCTTCCGTCCTAAGTATACCTCTCGTTAATAACCATAACATTTTGAAACACTTTTTACCTTAATAAGTTTTGTGTGTCGTGAAAGACGTACAAAGGTCCACAGCTTCAGTCTGATCTTATCATTGCGAGATCTTTTAGAGGAGACAAACCTTTCTGAGTGGTACCAACAAAGCAATAGCTTTTGCAGTGATACCAACTATGCCGCCACATCAAGGATATCAGCTGCCCACAGCACGTTTTAAAGTGGGAAAAAGCAAGTTTCTGACCCGCCAGCAGTCATTTAATCTTGGGCCTGTCGGATCTGGACGAAATGTCTGTGCTGGTGTGACACTTGGCAGCTCTCCATATAATCAACTTCCTTAAGGTAAGCATGGATTATCGTCGTTTGGTCTTTCAATTTTTATGCACTTAAACTGGTCAGTTACATTTGTTATCCGGTGCTAACATATTTTCTAAAATCTTTACCCTTTAGTGATGGAATCCATTCCGGCCTGCACTGGTATTTCGATGGCCACGATAAGTTTTATTGGTCACTCGGCGGTTTTATATTTGGTATAACTGACCATGCCTGTAGAAAGAAACGCAAACGTTAAGAGCACACAAACACGCTCACACGCCCAAGCGTACACACACATTGATACATAGAATATTTTAAAGCGGTGGTTTTAAGATATATACTGTTTCAACGTGGTTTCAAGAAGAGCAATTGCTAATTAACCGAAGCAGTAATACGCATAGAAGTATGAAAATGACTGAACTAATTCAGGTTCATTTTCATTCGCTAACTTTGCCACGGTCCATCCAGCAAAAGAGATAAAGTCAGGACGTACATGTATCATGACCCTATACAGGTAACACAACACTGCTGTGTGTGATTGCGTTTGCAATATTTCGGCGTGTCGAAAGGCGTAGAACGCTCTTTAACAGGACATTGTTTACTCTTCTTCCCTTCAATATTTTCAAAGCCTCCAAATATCTAAGACAATGAAAGTAAAATTTAATGAGCCTGAAAAGGAGAGAAAAATATTCTCATTCTAAATAATTTTCAGCTTTTTGTTTCAAGCAAGACGTCACATAGTCAACGAGGTGTCTGCCATGTTGAACGAAATTTATCGCTCATCAGCCACTCATCTGTCTTTTCCAGTACAGTTGATTTCCAGAGTACATTCTGTTTTAAGCTCACTGCTGGAAGCATGCATCCCTCTAGTCTTCACATTTGTAGACATGCTACTGCTGTCGATACGAAGCCCACTTTGATATATTTAGTCAGTATGTATGTAAGCCATGTCTGCTCCGAAATTTAGTTGGTGGATCAAAGTACAAAATCAATATACGGTTGCAGTAGATTTAACTGATCTTCGGGTAAAAGAGCAAACAAAACTTTTTTCTTTCTTTTTTGTATTTATCCTAGATTGAGAAATAATTCAAAGCAAATCTCTGCATAACACGCAGTCCTTTTGAAAAAGCTCTCCATTCGTCAGTTGGGATTGGGTATCAGTGCCCTTCAATAAAAAACTGCTGTGTGGCCAAAATAATTTGTGTGTGTAAACCTACTTGTATTACAGCACGAGAATTAAGAAAGTCAGATAAACAGACTTTAACTAATGATGAGTCCAACGAGATACATAAAAACTTTTAAAGAAACATTCTGTAAATTACAGACTCATCATGGCTTCATTCAATAATAATAAATACATGTTGAAAGATGAGAAGAACAGCGAATACGGTCGAGTTAAATGTCTAATGTAGCCGTAACTACAAGTGGAACTTGCGAACTGATAAGGGAGCTGACCCACCACCCCTAAATGATCCTGCTACAAACATTATACACATCACCTGAAAATATTTGTAATTACTACTGCTTTGATGAGTATATAGTTAACATCTGATGGCCATAGAGTATTGCTAAACTAGCAAGTAACTCACACAGAAATGACATGCAGTATCTCAACCTGACATCTGGAAGCGTTCCATTCTTCTGAAAAAATCATCAAACAATTCGTACATTGTATTCACAAGGAAATGTCTCTTAAATGTTCAATTAATACAAATTGTATACAAAAAATAACTATAACTCATTAAGTTTATATGCATTGCTCCGTTGTGAGCTACCAAAGAAACCAACGATAACGGTTCTCATTGAAAGGTTTTATAAATGGAAAACGGGAGCATTAAGGTGACCTATGCCGCCAAAAAAGTCGCCTTCAATTAGAAAGGAAGTGTAACAGGTGCCTGCAGATTGCGTGTGAATGTATTTCCAGATGGGAACCACCGAGCTCAATATTGGCCTCGGGTTTCAGTTAGCCAAATACCAAGGTTTTGGTCAGTTAGTGTGATTGAATTCAAGCTGGGATCACCCCATACGGACAGACTGGAAATGTGATCACTTGCTCATAATTGAACTAGAGATGGGATTTTTAAATTAGCAGCTTCATGCTGTCAGGTTGTAATATTTGACTTTTTTTCTGGAAACGTTTTTTTTTTTTTTTTTTTTTTCCTTTTGTAATAAATACCGTACACGTCTAGTTTGAAGTGGAGGTGAGCCTTTCGAACTGATATGCTGGAATGTGCGTGTAACAGTTGTTCCTCAAGTGCCTTATCCCGATTTGGTATTGGTTTCTGCGTGACATACGTTTCTTTTACCAGACGCAAAAGCGTTTACTTGAATGACAGTCCACAAAGAAAGACCACTAAGTTCCTTGGCTTATATTTTGTTCCGTGTACAATAGTGAAATCAAGTGGACAACACCATAACGCTTACGGCAAACCGTATTTTTACGGACCCAATCACATAATAATCAGTATGCGCATGACCTGCTTCTCTTGAATACGTTGCGTTTCAGCGTCATTCATTAAAGTAACTTAACGTCTCTATTAACACTTAATGCAGACCTCCGCTTGAGATGCTCAGCACATTCAATTTTCATTTGCGAGGAAGAGAAAAGGACATCTTTCCTGCAAATGCCCAATCAGTGGTAGATAATCTTACCTTCCATAGGCTTTGCTGGTGATGGATGTCCTTTTGATGGATGATGTCTATCTCTGATGTGGACTGATGTTTAACAATAATCTATATCCCACCTTCACAAGACGTTCTTGTCTCATTGTTTGCTGCAATCAGTAAGACAAACTTATGCCTTGGACCAGGTCCCTAATGAGAATGGTATTTGCTGTGTTTGGCCAAAAAAGCTGCAGGCTGAATATTAAACTTTCCCATTCTGATTATTGGTCAACATAAGACCCCCAAATAATTTGTTTGAGTCTGTAAATTAGATAAAATCTGGTGTCTCACTTTGTTTTTGTGACAGGACTATTATGATGATATATAACATCTATACTGACCACGTTTATGTTGCCTCGACTTTTTAACTGTTTCGACGCCACGGAAGTTTTTTTTTTTTTTTTGTTCTATACACGCTGCTGAAATCAAATAAGAATCTGACATTCAAATTCCCCCCTAAAAAGCCGTCAATCATCTATATACATTAGTACTGTACATCCTACTATTTTTACATGTATGTAACTTATTCAAGGCATTTTCCAACTGCCGCAAAGTTCGATAGACATATTCTGATTGGACAAAACCCGCTGACCAAGACATTAACATACACAGTAAATATGGGGTTAAGAGACCACCCAAAGAAAACATTAACGCAGCAAGATTGAGCTGTTGCGGACCAAAACACGAACATGGCACTAAAAATACTTGGATTTTGCCGTGACCTGAAACCAGCACTTCAGGGAATAACCTATCTGACATAAGACGGGTAGTGTTAACCATCTGATTTAAGTATCTAAGAACGCATGAAAGAAGGAGATAGGTGTAAAAAAAAGTTTGAAATCATAGTAATCATTATCATAATTTGCATTTAGTCCATGTTGCAGGTAAGGCAGACCCTGTATTACCAGTGGTAGTATAATTTTATTGACATCAAAAGTCTCATCAGACTCATTCGTCATACATATAAGTGCAAACAACCATATAAGAATAATGTCATCTACAAGGTAGATAATCAAGTAGTCAAAAGAGATAGAGAAATACCCAGCCACATGCAGCAGCGCATCGCCTGAAATTGCACCTGGAAGATTAAGATACAGGCATTCTAATTTGCACCTGACAGCTCAAGATACAGGCAATCTAATTTGCACATAAGAGTTTAAGATACAGGCAATCTAAATTGCACCTGGAAGCTTAAGATTCAGGTAATCTAGGTTCAGAAAAACATTTGTACAGGTTTTGTCCAAGCTCCAAGAGAAGTTTCTTGATGCTTAACAGGAGAAATTGTTCATCATCACTTTAAGCATCAAAGCCATCATTTTATTTCTGGCTACATTGTATCAATTTTTGTCATGCTCGTGTCGCAAACATTTTAGGAGAATGTGTTACCAGGTTTCAAGGCAATCAGTCATACAGTGCAGGCATTTTCTTTCATCTATTTGTGTGATCAGATCGAATCTGATAGCCGGTTTCAATTGAGAAAATTCCAACAGAAGTGGACTCACCGTACGCATTCCCTTGCTCGCCTCCATTGCCTGGAAATCACTTTGCTAGGATAAGTCTGCTTGATTGTGTACGTTTCACAGAGATGCCCATCCTGATGAAAAGCATAAAAAAGTAAAAGCGTGCATTACGGGTCATGCATGAGTTAATTTGAGGAATGAAAACAGTGAACTGCAAGTGTGCACACTTCGCTAGCTGATACCTGCTAGTTAAGACTATTTTTCGAAAGTCAAATATCCCCACTGCAGAAAGAGGGTGCCCTAATCTTAGTCATATCTTCTAATCCAAATTGAACACACGTATGAAAGCATATACACCACAGGTAATGCCCATTGATCAAGATGAGTGGGAAGTGCATGGTCTGAAAATGAAGTTCCAAACTACCCGGGTAATTGACTACGCACATGCAAATTAAATGATAGCCTCCCGTGCATGTCTTCATAGGACTACTGTTTCGAGATTGAGGTTGTGGTCCTTTGCCCACGTATTTCTGTCTCAAAATTATAAATGAGCACTGCAAGGTGTTCAGATGACCTACTTATTTCAGGAAAAAAAGAGAAAAAAGGACAGAATGACAGGAAAAAAACCGACTCTTGAATACTGTACATGTATGTCATTTGTAGGCAACATTTAAATGGATGATTAGCCACTACCCTAAGTATTCTGAAACATGACAGGAATTAGCCAGGGAAATATATCGTTGTACCTACAAATAATTTAAGAGCCATACATGAGCACATATAATTACTCTGGTAACATGGTTAAGCTAACGTTTCACTCATATAGGCAGTTTTCGTAGTCAAATTTCTCAAGGATTTGCGATTGGGGAGTAGTGACCTCAGCATTAATATATCAACAACATAATTGGACATAAAACTTTGCATTCAAGTATGTGAGTGCTCCCTGCTCAATCAATTCTGTTACATGTTCCTATTTTAAATAAAAATAACGAACTGTACATTTCATTTTGTAGAGGCAGCGGCTGCAAAGATCAGGTCATATCTCTAGGAAAAGCCGTGAATTTTTTTTAAATAGTATTTACCCATATTATGTATATATATATATATATATATGTGTGTGTGTGTGTGTGTGTGTGTGTGTGTGTGTGTACATGTGTGTGTGTGTGTGTGTGTATGTATATATGCATAGAAACGCACTCTTAAAAAGAAACTTTTGCTCGAAACTTTTTAATTCCCCTGGCAGAATGTTCCTTAAAGTGGAAATTTAAAGAGCTTGTGGTTATACTTATGTTGATCAGTCTTTCAAAATTTTCATAATTGATGCTTACATACCTATAATTTGCCCAAAGTTCACGTGGAGTTGGGAAAATGCTATGTATGCCTGACTTTGTGAAAAAAGTGAATTCCCCTATTAACAAACTCCCCCCCCCCCCCATTCTAATATTGGTAGGATATGACCGTATTCAGACATTGCAAGGGCTATTGAAGGGGATGGCTTACCAATGACACTACAAACAGCTGTGATCTATTGTACATAGCCTGGTAAGCCTCTTCAGCAGGGCGGCAAAGCCTGCTATTCAATGGGGGCTTCACCTCGGAATCAAATGCGATACCAAGGCATTGAAAAACTTTCAACGATTTGTAAAAGTTTGCCTTGAACGGAAATTAATCCAGGCAATCAGTTTTGTTTAAAACCATAATTTCAGTTTTTAACAAGCTGACAATTAGGTGCCCCTTTCTCACATTCTGAAGCACGCGAAGAGACAATCTAGTTATCTTTGACATACGTATTGAAACTGGATTATCTCACAATACAACTTTGCACTAATAATACAGGTTCTACCGACAATGCTGCAAGAGAATACCGTCATATACATGTACATTGCACACATGGCAAATGGAAAATAACCCGCGACGACTATTTATGCAAGAGGACATGGAATAAAGATAACATTCTCGAACTTAAACTTCGTTATCGCAAGTAAAATGGGTAAACATGAAAATAGTATTACAAATGACTTGGGACGAAGGTTACGACCTTCGCGTAAATTAAACATGAAATCTCATTTCAGCAATCCAGCGTCGTACAGCCTCCGATATCTCGAAAATTATATCACTTGGCATGTCTATATTAACATAAATAAGATACTGAACCAAAATAACATCATCTGAGTATGTAGTCAACGAAGAATTACACCCTGTGAGAGTATTCGAAATACAGTTTTCAGGCGACCAGGGGTATGTTGGGAAAAGTGGTGAATATCTTCGCACGGATCTGAATATTCGCATGCTGTTGAGGAAACAGCGTCCATTTGTAAACATGGAAACTAAAAGGACAGCACCCCTTATGTCCACGTGCGTGACATATGTTCAGAAATCAATCATCATGATCAAAGTAATTTGGTAAAACGTCAATAACCAGAACGGTACATTTCGGTGTATTCTTCAGTTAACTCAAAGATGTTGTCCCACAAATATCGAATTGTAAATCATTCAACAATCGCAAAGAAGACAGGAGAAAAGAGTTTGCAAAGTACACAGTTTGGAATCTTATTTGTCTAGTAGTAGGACGTTTACGTACCACTAAGTTCATGAAGTTGCTGGGAAATAGGTTCAATAAATAGAAGAAACTAAAATATAGCACACTTGATAAAACGGAAAAAGTTTGACGTGTTTCTTGATGAAAGCCAATGTCAGTAAACTTAGTATCCCCATGAAAAGTATACAGAGAGCATGCTTCAGTGCACCACTACAGCTGGGTCCCTGCAGGTTCACATTAGAAGATTCAGGAGACTGAATTCAACCAGCAGTATAAGGTTCGAAAATTATACATCCATATTCCAATATTGATTGGAACGCAGTTGTATATGATCGAATAAAAGCTCTTTTAATAGGTCCTAAATAGTTTACATTCCAGTCGAAGTGATAGTAACAGGCGTGTACTCGCCATGTCTACAATGCGACTGATGTTATCATCCCATTTAAATTATCAGACAGGGTTAAGCCTAACTGAGTATGAGTGTTTGATTCTGGTATAAGGATGACACCTGAATGTATATTAGGACGATCTGCTTTGTGATGTTTGGATGAGAATAATAAGACAATAAGTTTTAAGGTTTCACATATACCTTCCCCGAGTTTATCCAAGAGATCAGTATTAATGCTCTAAGCAGACGCATGCAGATTATGTGCGCAATTTCAAAAATACTAGCATCGCCAGCGAAGACCTTTGTGTGACCAGACATGCCATCAGTAATACTATTAATATACAGTAAAATCGACACAGGGCTGAGGATTGACGCTCAAGGAAGTGCAAGCTTAATCAGCGGCGTGACCCAGGACTGGCTACCAATATCAGTCCGTTGAAAACGCTTTGTCAAGAAACTTTCTATCAAAACCTAGAAGAGGTTCTTCAATATAATATAAGTCGATTTGAAAATACAAACCCTCATGTCAGACCTGGACAAAAGCCTTTGGGGTATCGAGAAATACCATTTCTGCCTTTTATTCAAGTGCAATCCCCTAGTAAATATGATGAAGTATTTTTATAATTAGAGGAATAGTAGAATCATTGGCTTTCATGCTGGAATTTGAGGGGATTAAAAACGTGTGACGCATTAGGTACTCGTAAAAACTCTGAATGATTAAACGTTCAAATGCGTTTGAAATAGTCCATAAAAGTGAAAGTGGACTATAAGTTTCTTAGACTCTTTAGTCGAAAATGTAAAAAGCAATATTAAAAGAGGTATCACTAAGACCCCAGGAGCTAATTGTCCACGTGGACGGTGTTGAATGCCCGGAGTATAAGTCCATGTTCGGAAAAAATTGCAGCCAACCAGGTGTTCCTGACCATAGGACAAAATTAACAATACCCATCTAGGTGCCCTCCCATGTCATGCACGTACTTTATAAATAACCCGGGACTAATTGGTTCCCCTCAAGAACACCATATCCATTTGCGAATGGCCCATTTGAGAGTCCCTGTCATCTAACCTGTGCCATGGTTTTGCCTTTTTAACATGCATTGGAACACATTGAAGTATTTACCACACTCCGCAACACCTTATTGTAAAATACACAGCTCCCGGTTAATGACATCGAAAGCTTTCGTGACATCAAAAAAGCATGTACGAAGAGGTTTACTTGAGAATCTCTGCATTTCAATTAGGCTGTACAACACATAAAGATTATCTGCAAGGCTTGACATATTGCGGGAAGCTGCTTGAAATTTGTCATCATGAGAGAAGGCTAAATCTTTAAAAGCAAATCTATCATTCGAAAGAAATTCGAATATGATACCACGAGAAAAAAGTACAGTAATTTTCAGATCTAAATTAGTCGCCTTTTCTGTACAACGGGTTTGTAATGCCTCAGAGACACCGGTAAAATACCCTGATATTTATGCACGGGTAGCAAACGTGGTATGGTACAAAATTCCTTCAGGCCATTTTCGGAATTCACCCAAGCTAAGCCAATTGATGAAGAGGACCCCCAGAGGAAACTCATAGAGCTACATGTTTTAGATTATTGAGAGTTCCAAAACTGGGGTAATATGAATCTGGTCATGTTGTGACCATGCTGTTTTTTCACGTATGGCATGCGGAGATTAGCATTATTCTGTTTGTTATGGTTATATTTGAGGCAGTTTTGGTACTTTAAAACATTATCTAAGATGTATACGACATTTGCATTCCAATTTAATTTGTTATCTAAGCTGACTCCTACGTATTTTGCTGATTGAACCTTTTTGGATTGTGTTGTTTACAAATATTAGTTTGTGGAACATAGCCAGATCTTTCGGCCTGGTTCTGAAAATATTAAAACCTGATTTATCTACGTTCATGCAACGTTTGCCAGAGTGAGACAGCGTTACAAACGGTGGGAAACGCCAACTAACGTTGGGAACCGCTGACTAACACTGGCGAACGCCAAAAATCCAATTAAGCCTTTTGGTGCTCTTCGTTAGCCAGCATAAATCACCGTTTCCCAGCGTTAGTTGGCGTTTCCCAGCGTTAGTTGGCGTTTCCCAGCGTTAGTCAGCGTTTATCAGCGTTTGACAGCCCTTCAACGCTGGCAACTACAGGAAACTCTGGCTTACGCCGGCTACCCCTGGCAACCGCTCTGTAGTCCTCTTAACTAGTAAACTCACTTGGATACATGTAAAATTTGAATTCACAACTTAATTCGGGTAATTTAGCGTTAATTATGACCACTTTAGCAATGAAACAAATCCCAAAAAAGCATTTACCATTATACAATTGCTTGTGATACGTCGATCACAAATACACATGTGTATACATGCGTCCATGTAGATAAATCACACTCATTTATATACACATCATGTGAAACGAATGAGTTTTATTGTGACCCTTTTAGGTCGATTGTATTACATCTCCGCTGTTGTTACTACTATTACCATTACTGCCACTATACAAGGGATTCTTCTTTAGTCTTTGATGAAAAATACCCGTACGCTAACCAAATTTTACATGCAAATAGTTATTTCTCTGCTTACTCAGACTCAGACTTAGACGGTATTTATTTGCTATAACACAATGTACATACAATTCACAAAGCGATAAATACAAATGTAAACAAATAACAGTGTACAGAAATCTGCATGTTGTCAGAAGCCAAACCATTAAGGCAAGAAAGGACAAGAGGTCATATTTGGTTACATAAGTTTGTTTGCACAAGCCGTAGAACTGCTCAAGAAGTCGCAGCAGGTTCAATGAACCCAACGAATAACTGAATCGTAAGACTAATAATATTATCTCCAAATAAATATGATTCGAAACAGTGCACTCAAATTTGTATTGCATAATATGCCAAAATATTACATGATCAGGAAAACTCTCATATAACTTTTGTTTCGAAAACATTTAACGGTTTCATTTACAAGCTTGACAATACGATTCATGTTATAAGGTTCTGTAAAATTTGCGTTAATTAGGTTTGGGTATAGGCGATTTCGGTTTTCAGGAATATGCTGGTGAAATTCAGATGTTTGGCTGAATTGGATGGATTGAAGATACGCAGGAAGGGAAATGTTTTTGTGTTTAAAATAAAATCATACAGCGCTATGATTAAATCAATCTTCCAATTTGAGTAGTTTCAGTTGCTTTAATGAAGGTTCAGCGTGGGGATTATATTTACTATTGGTTATTATCAGTATAGCCTTTTGTTATTTAAAACGGCAGGGGTGTTGAAATCCCCATGAAAGAATAGAAAAATTGAAATATTTCCAAAATCTACAAGGGTGAGTAATTTCTAAGTTTAGTTAACTAGGTTATCTTTTTTTGAAATTTTATTATTGTGAGATTTGCCATCTCTGTCAATATTCAGATCTAAATAATTCTCTTCCGGCAGAATCCCCTGTCGGAATTGTACAACTGTGGTAGCAGTAGCGCTTTTTTTCATACCCACTTAGGTTTAGGCAGCAGTGAGCGGAAGTTCCATCCTGCTAAAATTAATGTGAAAGGGAGTCCCGCGTGCAAATGCGATGCAGCTTACGAAGACGACCTTGTTCGTGCCAACTTTACACTGTGGCACCTTCAGATTTACATACGATTGTCTCAAAAATATTCTCTTTTTTCTTCATAAACGTGTTTATACGGCTCTCCAGTCTGTGCGCTTTCGGAAAATTTCCATTTTGTTTCGACGGCTCAAGATAACATCGCTTTCTTTTCATCGCTTTTTGCAAAACAAAAAAATATTGTTTTAGTTTATATAAGCTTCCCAGCATGTCTATAAGTATTACCTTCAATTTTGATTTGGACAAATCACTTGATTAAACTATCTGGAAGTATTGCCCTCTGTCTTCCTTCTGCTGTAAGCATCTTCTCACTTTGTTCTTGTTGCATAGCCGGACAACTTTGAACATTGTCCGCTCATGTAACATGTGTGTCACGTAACGTCTAATTCAGATGTTCTGTCTGCAAGACGGATTAATGTACGGCATTGCCCTTTTCCCAATTGCTGCATATTATTTGATGTACGAAATTGTTGTTTGCGTTATAAAATATGTTTTAACAGAGCAACCCCACGAAGGGAAGAGATGTTTATTATTATTCTTATAATGCTCTAGATTGCTCAGCCGCACATATTTCAGCAACTTTGCTGGCAAAAACCTAAAAGTCGAATGAAACATTTTAAATGAGACAGATTATGAACCAATATACAGAATATCCTGATATATGTTCGATGGATAAATCAGATTTTATCCATGTAAAAAGTACATTTATAAAACCTTGTCATTACCTTTTAGTGCAATTACAAAGCTTCAGACACAAAAACTTAGCCAATAAACCGATTATAGTACCCTTCCTGACCTGATATGAAACCCGTTAAGAAAGGAATTCCATGTTGATACATTTATATTGAATATTTTTTTAGCATCTTTAACCATGTCCAGCTTGAAGAAACTATTGAATACTTTAAAATGGTGACTGTTGTTGCTGATATTTTTTCGAACAATGGTGAACCTCATTGATTTGTGAACAGTGAAGTGAACCTTATTGCACTATGAAATGAATTAATGTGGTGAACCTTATTGATCCATGAATCCTACAGCCAGAGAATATGTGACTGTCACAAGTCTTACAGCCAACATGAATATACTCCTGACACAAAAAACAGAGTTAAATCAAACAAGAGGACTGTGTGAACAGCCCTTCATCAAATAACCTTGGCATTCAACCCATAGTATGTGCCACCCTGGTCTAGTGGTACCTGGAAGTGTTTTTATCCAATTTCGACCGAATTGCCACATTGCTTTAGAAGATTGGTTTGAATTTTGCCAAAACATGAACAAAATATCATGAAAATTAAAACATACAAGTGCGACATCGTTTGAACAAATTCAATAGAGACCCACCTATGATACATACCTACCATCTGTGAAGTACATCTGGTCGTTTTTGGAGAAGTTGAAAATGTGAATTATACCTTTGCAATCCCCATCGACTTACATTGTGATCAACACTAGAATGTATACACCAACTGACAAGAATCGTAATTTAATACATCCTTAAAAAGCAGCAATCCGGAGCATCACACCAAACATACAACTTTATTTGACCATTTCACAAGGTATATTTCTGAATAGTACAGAAAAACATGATCCATATTCATAAATTCCAAACCCAACAATGACAGCAAAGAGATTCCAGACTTGCCAAAGCATCAACATTTCTCTTCCAATACCAATGTGAAGAAACAAGTTTCACTCCTGACTTGAGACAGGCAGTCACCCATGAAAGGCAACTGGTGGTTTTAAACCGGTCCTCTCAACCTTAGAAATATTCATCATTAACTGCAGACACTAGTTCATTTCCAAAATGTATAGGCCTAACCACCCAAAACACAAATTTCATTACTTCTGCCAAAAATAAAAAGAGACCTGATTGGCCTATCACCTTTTATTTCTCCCGACTTGTCAGTCACCTAAGTTTACAGCAAAAGAGTAAGGTAGGCCTACATCGTTTTTGTGATATTTATGAATCTGGAACATTATAAACACACTCTAACTCCACTATAAGTATGAGTCGGAGAACAAATAGCCAATGAAGTAATTTTCAAATAGTACATAAAAACATGATCCATATTCATTAATTCCAAACCCAACAATGACAGCAAAGAGATTCCAGAATTGCCAAAGCATCAACATTTCTCTTCCAATACCAATGTGAAGAAACAAATTTCACTCCTGAAAGATGTTTTAGCATAATAAAAGCTTATAGCACAGTTTACAGTTGATATTGCTCAAGTCATTCTACACACATCATATTACCGAACACTAGAAGAGACAGTTTTGAAGAAGCGGACAAAAGCAAAAGCGTAAAAATTTATTTACAAAAATACAAAAATTTTTCCAATTTCAAAGCAATTGGCCAAGCGATTTCTGAAAAGACTTTTTTTGAAGATTTAGTCGAAAAATGTATAATAAAATTCATAAGACAATCGAAGTATATAGGCTAGCGGCAAATGCTTCAAAAGTGCCCTAAAAATAGGTGCAACCCCAACCAAAGGTATAACAAAACACAACCTATATCAAAATGTGCGCACATGTCTCTTCTTTACAGAAAAATAGGTTGTGGAGTCCGAAAAGCGTTTTGGTATGTTTACAAGCCCGTTTCTTTGGCAACCTCTATTTTTTGTGGAAAAAGACTACTTTTCACTAATTTTCTAATATCTGCCGTAATTTTGAAGATAAGCACTCCACCTTTCATCAGAAGGTAGCACTAATCTAACTCTTTCACCAGGCGTGAAGCTTTTAAAAAATTATTTGATTAGCATCATTATTATTATTATTATATGCAAAATTTTGTGATCTATTTGGCAATATAAATACCCTTATTTGTTGATGTTGTTTGCAGCAGTTGCCAAATTACCAAAAATGGGGGTAAATATTAAATGATGAAGGTAATATATTTCCAGGGATATTCTGATACCAAATTTACTGGAGTATATGAAGTGGACACCATTACATGTATGCAAATTAGGCTTCAAATGTTGGGGTTTTTGAAGCCATTCTAGCGATGTATATCACACATTATGTGCTATACCAATGCAAAAAGCTACATTTCCTTGAAAGGTGCTTCAAAGCATATAGAACATAGAATCCCAATCGTCCTATCAACATTTTTCGTTCACAGCTTTACTGAAAATGTATGGGTCCGCCACGGGGGGGGGGGCATTATGTTTATGGGTTGTCTGGTCTGGCTAGCTTGTGCACAAGTGCTTTCTCCAGAACGCATTGTTGGAATTTGAGCAAATTTAGCATATATATTACCGAAAAAAAATATGAAGTGAAGACAATTTAGAAACTCTATCATTAAATTTATGTAAATGAGGTCATCTTCAAATTAGGATTTTATATTTTATGTGTTGTGTTGTGTTGTAGAGGCACCAGGAAGATCAAATCTGGGCACATTTCTTTGACTTCCAGTCCATGTCTTATTCTAACTCTGCTATGTGATTGTCTCATTATCAGTATTATTGAGAATGACTGTGCATATTGTCAAAATGTGTTGCATGATTGATAATAAACACATGGTGAACTGGATTATTTTCAAAAATGAAGCTTGGACCTGGTAAGAACATCCACGTTTTAAAGTATTTGCAGGTTAGATAATTTTGTACCGTGAACCTAAAATCATGAACCTGGAATCGCCATCCAAGAAGCCACCCCCAGTCAAGCTAAATCCCAATACCTGTGTTTTATGTAGCAAAGCTCTCAACACAGGAAAAGGGACTGATTACAAAACTACTTTGGACAAGCTACGGTATACGCTTGCCTCCACCACAGACCGATCAGCTGCTCAGCTACCGCCTACTGAGGATGTATTTGAGCAACATGTGCAAAGGGCACAATACCAATGTGCCATCTGGTGCCACAATGGCATTGATCAATTACATACAGCTCTTAAAGCACTATCATTTCGAGACATAACAAAAATTAATGAATATTTGGGTCTTACTGATTCAGAACACACATTTCCGCAAAATTTTTGTGAAATTGTGTACGCTTACATAACAACTATTCCGAAACCAGATTCTAATAAGAAAAAATTAGATCAAATGTTTTGCAGCATTCCTTTCAAACACAAAATTGTTGATTCACTAAACATTCAGTCCCTTTTCAAATTGAAATTTGTTCGTAACATGATTCCCAAGGAGTGCAAAATAAAAGACTCCCCCCCCCCCAACATTTCCTATAAATATGGCAACAATATTAGACAAAGTATCATGAATTACAAGCAATTTCTGGCTTCAATTACTCTTAAAGATATCGCAGCGAATCAAAATTGTGACTGTATGTCTAACAGTAAATATTCTGATTTTGTTGATGCATACCGCAAACATGTATTTACAGGTAATTTGGATATAATACAAACTTCAAGTTTAAACAAAATTATGAAAAAAGGTACAAAAAAACGGATATGTCCCAAGTTGAACATTGACAGTATTTTTCAGGATACATGTGATGCATTTGATTCCTACTGTATGAAATGGGCAAAAAAAGAAAAAATAGAATTTCAGAAATTTAAAGGATAGTTATCAAACTTGAAAAAGTCTCTAGAATAAGAATGTATTGTTACAAATCCCACATTAAGAATTTCAATACGGTTAGTCTAAAACAACCTGAAGTTTCAAAAGCAGTCAAAGAACTACAAGAAAGTTTTGTAGTCACTAATATAGATAAGGCAGGGAACAGTTTTAGGATCATCTGCAAGAAATATTATCTTGATGTTTTGAAAAAAAAAACTTGGTATAAACAATATTTCAGACATAAGAGGAAATGACGTATATAAATTACACAAACAATCCATTGATAATTTGATAGATACACATAACGATGAGATAAAAAGAAATTTTAATATCAAATTTCTGAAGAGGACTCCTCTATTGCACGTTTGTTCTGGATACCGAAATTACATAAAAACCCTTTTAAATCTAGATTCATAGCCGGTGTTGCAAAATGTACAAGAATACAATTATCAAAAGAATGAACATTGTGTCTGACTGCAATTAGGAATCATTTTCGTAAATACTGTGATGCAATTTCTAGAAACAGTGAATCAAATTGTTTTTGGAGTATTAGCAATTCTTCCGAGTTTGTATCTAAAATCAGAGATGTAAAAGCAAAAAATATCAAATGTTTTGGTTTTTCTACACTGCACACAAATCTACCCATAGATGAAGTCAAAAGTTCACTTTCATGGTAAACCATACATTAATATCAATTCATATACAAAGAAAGCATAACACAACAAATATTCAAAAAGTAACATTAAATCGAATCGTACACTGTTGAAACTTTGATAGATGCTATAAAATTTCTTTTGGATAATACTTGTGTTCAATGCGGACCATTGGTTTTTCAACAATTAAAAGGCAT
Organism: Hermodice carunculata; assembly: GCA_964020975.1. Taxonomy (NCBI): domain Eukaryota; kingdom Metazoa; phylum Annelida; class Polychaeta; order Eunicida; family Amphinomidae; genus Hermodice; species Hermodice carunculata. The sequence continues at coordinate 60,727,776 of OZ026617.1, forward strand.
TGCAATGGGTACCAACTGCTCCCCTTTACCGGCAGATTTGTATTTAACCTGGCTTGAATTTAAGTATATGGATAAACTGATGAAAAAGGACTTTCAAATGGATACAAAATTATCAAACAACGCAAGATATATTGATGACATTGCTTGTGTAAATATACAAAATTTCAGTAAAATTGCTAAAGAAATTTACCCAAAAGATATCCCTTTGGAGGGTAACAATTCAGATGGTTTCAAAGATGTGTTTTTGGACTTGGACATTGAGGTCACTAATGGGAGGTTTTATATTAAAGTCTATCACAAAATAGATGAGTTTAACTTTGAAGTAGTTAATTATCTTTGCCCAGACATTATTATTTCGGATACTATTGGATATTAAACGTTTTTTTCACAGACTTTGAGGATTGGTCGTATTTGTTCTAAATTTCAGGACTTTGCATCTAGAACCAAATTTTTATTTACAATAAACTTGAGTCAGGAGGATTCAAAGATGTACTTTTGATCAATTTTTCTACAAATTTTGCTGTAAATATCCCGAGATGGTTAGAAAGTTTGGCTTCAATAATTTTAGAGATTTTAGACTTTCCTTTTTTTCGACTTAATTGTATCTTTTGGCATCATTCTGTTTTAATGTTCACCTTTCAGACATTTTAGGCTAGCTTGTCTTCTCTTAGGTTAAACTCCCAGGGGCTATCGGTAGCGTGTAGCGGCCTATGACAGTTACAAGCTTACCTAATTGTACTTGATATGTGGTTAATATTTTCATTGCATTCTCTTGAATGAAATACAAATGACTATCGGTAGCAAGCAGCGGCCTACGACAGTTACATGTTTGTTTAATTGTACTTAAAATCCTGTTAAGAAAAATTGTTTTGATAACATGTTTTTGGCATAAATGCTAATGACTTTCATTCTTCTCTGACATGCCTATATGCACATTTACTCAATATTAAAAAAATACTCAAAAGTGTCAGTATGTTTTCAAATATCACAAACCTGACACATTACGTTGATACATTGACTCAGGGTTGGCAATGAAATAGAGCTTAATTGTTTGAGGAGTAGGTGTCATCATGGAGTTTGTTTTACATTTCTTGTGCAGAATGTACATTGTTGCAATCATTGTTAGGATTTCCCTTGGTTTATACAGGCGGTCTAGCTTCAACTGTTTATTTTGCAATCACTGGGAATTATTATAATGCCCCAGCTTGCTTCCACTTCAGTTAAACACTGGCGGATGGTTTAACTAGAATAAGCTGTCCAGCTAGAAAGGGTACATATTGGTTCAGGGGTAAGTCAAATTGTTCTTAACTGAACCTGTACTACATAAATTTGGTAATTATAGTTTGTTTGCCAGGTATTCTTCTTTCATAATGAAGGTCTGCATTTATAAGCAAAGCTTCACGTATTTAGCTAATTCATCATTTGCCACGTTCATATTTATTCATTATTATGTGGGTTGTCTTTGCTGAATATTTAGCTTAGACAAGAAGCCGCTACTCAGAGAGACATGTACGGGTAAAAGGCTCCGAAACATGTTGAGTAGTTACCCGCCGAAGACCCTTTAATTTATTTGGGCTAATACAGCCTATGTCAAAATTTTACAGAGGACCGTGTGCAATTTGGACAATAGTACTTCTATATGTATAAAGGTTAGACAGGGACAGGTTAGCTTATGGAGAGTAAAGAGTTCGGACTGCGGAATAGGGTAATGACTACTAGGAAGTGGTTTTGGTCAGAAAGACACCAATACAACAGTCACATTCCTAACCCTAAAGTGTGGGATCCCAATGGTAACGGCTAGGAAGTGTCTAATGATGGCTACCTCAAGCCTTTGATGTATACCAATGAGCTAGCTCCACTGGAAGTCCGCAACTTGACTCATATGTATTGCACCGATATTGAGTGTACTGTCGCAAGAAAGTGCCATTGCCTCCAGACAGGACTTAAATGTACAGAATTATGTGCATGCTTTGGACATGAGTGTGCAAATGACACTTTTGACACTGAAACACACAGTGATGATGAGAAAGATGATGATTGAATCTTGGCATAGAATCTCCAAACTGTGACCATCATTGATCAGCTTTCTGTAATTAGTGTGTACATGTACTTATACTGTTTTCCTTTACTAAAAGGCATCTTGAATTATAGTTTGATGCCAGAGATACATTAGTTATGTTGCAGGACTCCATGGGATGGTTCACTGTAAATTACGTGTAGGTATGAATACATGGTACAAAGTACTATCTTACTTTATCAGTTGTATTGGCAATTGTTATGACAGTTCCCTAAGCGAAGATGTCACATGATAGCCCTATTAGCATATTAATTAATATGCTTATGGTATACTCATATAAACATGATAAATAAAACTTGTATGAGTACTGTTCCTATGCATTTTGCCTTTTTTTAAATAAACGAAATTATATCTTAGTAAATATAGTATGTTATCCGTCGCACAATACTTAATTTCGATGTAAATTTCATATATTTGCATAAATTAACATATGATAATTAGGCACTTTGAACAAACGCTGTATTTTGTGACTATATAAGAGCAATTGAGCACATTTTGGTGTTTATTTAGCCTTTCCACAAGCAGTATCACCAAAGCTATTTTTTTTAAGGACAAATTTTAGTTGTCTCAGAAATGGCATAGGTTGTCATGGAAACGGGCAGAAATATATATGATAAAACGCTTTTCAGATTCCACAACCTATTTTTTCATGAAGATGACATATATACCTATAAGAAAATATAGGTTGTAACTTGTTATACCACGGGTTGGGGTATGACTCCTGAAGGGCCCTCTGTGCCGCAGGTCTAATAAGACACCCTGTTATGCTGTAAACTAATATAGACACACGTAATTAAAATGTGTGTGTGTGTGCAGTTCCAAAGGCGGTGCATGCATACATTTATTTCTGATCATGGACACACGAGATAGACAAAATACCTTTATGAGCAATTTCATCTATATATATTTCATGTGTATAGTCTATTGTTGGCAGCCTGGTAAACTAAAAAGGACAAAGCACGACTCCAGAGTCTCTTAAATGGATGGTGTTACATAAGGCACACAATTCGAGTGCATCAGTTTCAACTTGTGCAGTTTACACGGGCCAGCAGACCTCAGTCTATTATGTATGTATGTATGTATGTATGTATGTATGTATGTATGTATGTATGTATGTATGTATGTATGTATGTATGTATGTATATATGTATGTATGTATGTATGTATGTATGTGTGCATATATATATATAGAGAGAGAGAGAGAGAGAGAGAGAGAACGAGAGAAACCAAGGGCTTACAACGTGTAATGTTTATAGTTAATATTTCGTACAGTATGTAGACACCTCTAAATAAGAAGGAGATATACTTTAGCATTTATTTTACAGGTCTGAATTTAAACGCAAATGATTGTATACTTTTAGTTTTACATGCTATTTCAGTATTATTTTGCTCTTGAACATTCTATGATTCATTGGGTTGTGTTACGTTGTATTTGAATATTAAGCTGAGATAGGGAGTCGCTGTCAGAGATATTGGTTTTGAGTATTAAAGTTCCGAAATGTTTTCTCTTTGTTCCGTCTTGCGGAGGCATTAATTTTGAGGCTGATTTACAGCCCTTTTCAAAAATTACCCGTTGCCATGTTTTGGTAAAAAAAACAATCAGATTGAAACAAATTCGTCAACGTCTCCGCTGATATATTTTAGCAGTAGGGGTGACAGAAAAGGAGAAGGAGGGCATAGAACTTGGTTAAGGTATCTTGGGTATTGATGGTGAGGAAATTTTGCAGGACATTTGACGCCTTGAGATAAGGAATGCCCTGTTGCAAGTCTACGGTGTGGCTTTACACGTGATGGGGTAGCTGTGGTAATTAAAGTTTATATTTTCCAATGCCAATTTTAACTGAGCATTGCGTCCAAAGCACGCCGAGGAAAGCTGTTGACCTGGACCATCCTCATGTTAGCTGTCCTTCCATGGTGACTGCGGAGACACTGGTACTTCCGTGGAAGGTTAGCAGAGGGGAAATGTGAATCTGGTATTGTTATGTCAATTCAAAGAGCATCGACTTTTGTCGAGATTTGCAGTGGAAGAGTTAATACAGGTGGGTTCATTTCTGTAGAGGTAGCATAGGCAGAGCATAGTTGAAATGTTTGTAAAATATTGTCATGGATTAAATAGATATGTCTGTATAATATGCACATCTGTGGAGAGAATCATTGTTCTCTAAGCGGAAGAGGTTCATCATTTGCTTCCATTTTACTGCATTTGAATCAGCTAATCATTGGTTGGGTTTTTTTTTGAGTGGTAGCAAGAGTGATCCCTAGGATCAACTTGTAGCTAGTAGTTTTCAATGCGCAGAGTCCAAACTTACAGGTGTTGATCAGCTAGGCTGTGTAAATCCTCAAACTGTTTCAATTTTCGTTTTCTCCACATTTTTTTCAATTACTGCACACATCATCAATTTGTTTGGGGGGATGAAGGTCCCAAGCGTTGCACTTGTAGATCTATGTGTTCTTTTCTTCTGCCTCAGTGAGACGGCTAAATGTATGTTGCCTGATTTCACATGTATTAAAATAACCATAGAGATCAAATTTTGCCTGAGTGCAGACAAAATGGACCTACCGTTTTTGACAATCATCCTCCCACCTTCCAGCTGGTCTGATTCTAAACACTTTGATTCATATAGTGAGCATGTGTGGTCCAATTTTAATTAAGTTCGCGGTAGCAGTGTTTGCATAGATACGATTCCATGGGTCGTTTGAGGTGAAATATCTCTAATTAATCAGTTCAGTCCATGTTAAAATGTCACATAATTAAACTATCTCAAATTGGATATCATGAAAAAAAATGATTTAGAAACTGTCAGTTTCGAATGTCATTTTTGAATATGCACCAAAGCAAGCTGTAATTTCCAAGTTTGGTACGTGTATCTGAATCCTCGTGATCAAATTTTGGTATTAATTATCTTCAAACTTGTAATTGATAGAGCTGTCAATATAGCTGTCATTCTAACATGCATCTAGATTTCGTCCTCGTAGGCATAGAAAGTCATTTTATGCAAAGCAAACCGAACTGTCTAGTTCTGATATATTTTCGATTCTATCTCTAGCACTTTGATTGCATCGTTTTCATCACTATACGAGTTAATTTGTTTAATTGTAAATTTTCAAATTTTTATAAAATAGTACTCTTGATTTCATTACTTACTGCGTAAGATATGTCAGCCGGATCGTAAGATCCATGGCATGATTTGAATAATGTCATACATCAGAAGCGGCTTCCTCATTCACTGCTCTAATGGTATGTAATGTGCCGTAAAGGTACTTGATAAATATATGTAAATTAAATTAGGAGCACATATCAGCCGAAAATACTACATGCAAATGAGAATTAGGAGCAAAACTGACAATGGACATCAGATGACCAAGTCTTTTCCTTCTCAGATACCCCCACCGTTGACCTAAGCCCATATAGCGCACTTGGTTAGCATTACTTTTTATGTAATTAATCATTATCAGCGACAAACATATGGGTACTAACAAATAATCACGGGTATTAGCGGTAGCTATCCGATCACCTTTATACGATACTTTAGAACATTATTCAACATTTGGGCCTCTGGATCTGCTTGGTTGTGATTCTTCCATGGTCTCTCGATGAGCAACACTGAAAATTAAGTTCAAAATTCCCTTTACCATTGCTGTGAAAGCAATTAAAGCACGCAGTGTAGCAATTATTTTTCAGCCTTGCAAATTGATGGGTCCGGCTGCGCAGTTCAAATGGCATCATACTTTGTGCTAGCGCAAAAGTACAGCACACGGATGCTTTGTTATGTTAATAATTTGTATCAGTTAAGGCATTCAGACTGTCTAAAAGTCCATATAATAATAAAAAGTGCAAATTCATCATGGCAGTTATGATATAAAACCATCTGTAAGTTTGACGGCCTCTTCTATCATCGGGATCAACCAGCTACACATATACACTGGAAGACGTGTATCCGCCAGACATCGGATGAAACTCAACTTCTTTTGCATGCAGTTAGGCGTACACTATGTCATTTTTTCCTTGTTTTTCATGTTTTTAGTAAAGTGAATGTCTATCAGCTGGACAGCTATACCTGTACTGGCTCCAATTATGATTAATGGACATATTAACGTGGTCGGCCCCTTCCCATCACATGCACACATTAACCCTCGTGGACCAGGCATCTACGCTAAATATATATATCAATTTGAATAGTTCCATGCCCTAAGAGAGATAACCTGGTAGTTGGTGAGAACTTAAATATCAAATGTCTCATATTGTGAACAAAAGTAGTTCCGTTTCGTAAAAAAAAATATAAAGTTTCATGACGATGTTTCACTTGATTGCCACATATGATGTGACCCATCAGCATATACCACGTTAGTTAAAATTGGCCTCTATAGAATTAAAATATATTGCATCATTTGGATATCACTACCTTGAGATTCAAGAAAGCGCGAAGTTATTTCATTTCTTAGGCACCAGAACAGCAAAAGCGTTCTGAACTTTTTACCCAGAAAATCAGGTCAGCTTCTAAAATTAAGCATGGTCATCAGAGAATACATATGAGGGAAGTCAAAATTAAAATTTTAAAATGTTTCATTTATCTGATTTTGAAATAAGTAATGTACTCTTTTGCAACTGCAAAAACTGACCAGCAGAGCTATACAGTGCACAATTAGTTAATTATGGCCCACTCATGACTAAGGTGTATTTTGAGTAGATTGGTCAACCGTTTTTAGGACTAAAATGTAAAACATCAAAATTTTTTTAATTTATTTAAAAGCCGTTATACAAAAACTGTGTCAGCCTAGCCAAGAAAGATCTAAATCAATTTTGAAAAAAATCTGGGAAGCGTATTTTAGAGAGGAAGACCTGATAATAAACAGTGGTTCCAGCAGTATTAGTTCAGTTGACAAGGAGGTCAGCTGAGATGTGTTGCGTTACACAACTGTAACAGATTCCAGTGTTTTAATTTGTGTCTGAATCTGCAATATGACGTGCAATTCGCAAATGGACATACAGAAGCGAATATAGCGTCCTTGAATAAATCAGTAGCAGCGGAAGTATCTATTTAATGCGAACGTGCTGCGACTGCCCTTTTTTGTGATGGAATGATTCTCTTTGTATTTGACTAAGCACGGGATTCTAAAGCTTTAAAAGCACAAGAAAATCCGAAACTGACAAGAACTGAATTTTCTATCAAGAATAATCACAATCTGTCTTAGCAAACCAGACCTGCCCACCTTCAGTTGCGATAGAAACAATCACTCATCTTAAATGCCGGCTGCTGGAGGTTTATCCCTTCTCCGCACAGAAAACAAAATATAAGCATCGAGCGCGTTTGCTTTTGAAATGTTAGTGGTAAAAACACTCGTTACATGTTCTTTGCCGTTCAGATACGCCAACCTCCCCTCCCCTCCTCTCCCCCTTCCCTCTATTTGATAAATATAGAGTTTTCTGGCAATATTTATGGCAGTTTGAGTTTTATCTACTGTTTGATGCGGATGGTTAGCATTCTAAAATTCATGGTGCTGTTTTCACTCTTTCAGTGCCGCGTTTTGGACCGAGTCAACAGTTTTCCTCAGCGCACTTTGGGCACAATTTGCCCAAAGTGCTCGGAGGAAAACTTATACCATGCAGTTTATTATTGTATGAAATTGTAGGCATGCTGCTACTTGAATGGAAGGCACTGCTTACAAGGAACATGAATCTGTTATCCTTATTCATAGCAGTTCGTTTCAAGTACTTCGACTAATATCACTGTTGGCACTGAAAGGGTTAATTACACAGGAAACTTGCTCAACTCAAATCAATGTTCAACATACAACTGACAATTTATGTGACTAAAGAACATTACTTTTGGCCCTATATAGCGACACGTTTTATGTTAACAATGTATGAGGCCAATACCTAACAAGATAAATTGTGGTAATTCATACAAAGTTTCTTAAATATTGTCTCGGGGTACATAGTAAAGCATGCAATATTGCAGTATTCGAAGAACTAGGAAAGACCCTTTTTGGTCACTCAGAATATTATCTTCTGTCTGTAAAAACTGGTTTAGAATCGTCAATATGGAGCAAAATTTATTATTATTTAACGCATACAAATGTAATGTTGACTCATCTCAAGCTAATCAATCAACCTGGTTAAATTCTGTAAAAGATGCATTTAATTTTCTCGGGCTGCAGGAACTTTGGGATAACCAAGAAGATTTTTATCATGAATTTCCTTCTAATCTTTTCCGTAATAACACAGAAAACAAATTTCGAAATCAGTGGAAAAATGAAATGTTGAATCAAAATAACGAATCTAAATTGAGAACGTATACATCTTTTAAGACAAAATTTAAATTTGAACATTATTTAGATGTTGTAAAAAATTTTCAAAACAAGGAGTAATATAACTAAATGACGCATTAGTGCACATAATTTACATATCGAAACAGGAAGACATAAGCGTCCTACCAAAGTTCCTGTTAGCCAGGGAGTTTGTGACACTTGCCAAGAACTTGATGATGAATTTCATTTTGTTATGACATGCACTAAATTTCAAAATCCAAGAGAAAATCTGCTGAAGAGTATACGCGAAATATTTTGTAATTCGGATGCTTATGATGTTCAGAGTATGTTTAAATTTATTTTGGTACTGCATGACACAGAACTTGTATACCTATTTGAAAATTTCATGGACAAAGCTATTGCCCTAAGAGAGAAACCACTGTAATCATGTAACACCGTGCCAATTTGATGACTGCGTTCTATTTTCATTTCAGGTGATTAGTGATTTATGTAAATCTTTTGTATCTATTTGACTGTACTGTGCAGTATGTGTCTGTACTGTTTTTGTTACATTTTTCTTTTGATTGTGTGCATATTTTAATGTGATTTTCTTCTTTTTTTTTCTTTCATACTCTACATGTGTACATGTTGTATATTTGACATATTGCTGTATTTCATGTAACAGCGCAGTCAATAAAGATTCACTCATTCATTCATACAAAAGAGCAAAAAATGGCTGTTTTGTACTTGCGTAGCCTTTGACATCTTCAATTCAAGGGATGTGTGCAGTGCAAGTACCAGCCGCAAATTGTGCAGGTGAATAAGATAAGTGAAACGCTATAGTGTAGATATGGACCTTTTTCTGACCCAGTGAAAACATCAAAACTGTGCAAAAATTAGTAAACAGTTATTAGACATTTACCTTAAGTCCATAAAGCTGACTTATAACTTAGAGCACATTTTCTGACTGACTCTAATTCATCCAATGTCACAGAAAAGATTTCAACTTTTGGTAAAGGACATTCAATGTTTTCTTTCCTAAGGAAGGTGACCTATCCATGATCCTATATAGGACATATGTAAGAAGATAAAAATTTTCCCAGAAAATATCTTACCAATTGAAAGGTCTTTCTCTAGTTCATGTCTACACCAAGGTCGTTTTGACATTTTCGGGCTGGTCTGAGGCTAGTGTGAAATGCAGTGTGAAAACAACAATCTCAGCGTCTTTTTTCGGAGATACAGAGCTACAACAGACAAAAAGCAGTAAAACTGTGTCATGGGAGCCTCGGATTTTCAACAACAAGTGTAGTTTTGTCAGGAGAATGACTAACGTCTGGTTCCTTTGATGTATTGAGGGAGTGTCATCGATGCGACTCCAAACGTGAATAGGACCGTAACAAAACATAAATCATACATGATGAGGCACACTTTTTCAGCTTACATTGTTACAAACAGTTTGTAACAAATTTAATGTCTTTACATCAGAAAACAAAAAAGTTGAATCCAGGTTTCTTCAAGCTCCTTGAAAAAGAGGAAGGCATTTGGTACGATTGCTGTATAAACATAGGACAACAAATACACAGGACAGTGGGAGAAAACAAATCAGTAGTAGTTTGTTAGCTTTCCAAAAATGTATAGTTTGTGGCAGTTATAATGCATATTGATTGTTTTGTGATAGAATCTTTACAAGCACTGAACCAGATGCTCATCCTTAATTCACCGTATGATTGGTATATTTAATTTACCATCTCCCTATATGTCAAATTGCCAATTCTAAGAAAATCTGCTTATGTACTCTGTTCCAGGTGCAGATTTATGTTTTCAACAATTGCGTTCTACAAGGAATGCAGTACTTTATTTCCTGTCGATCTGTGGTGAAATTCAGTTTGGTGCATCTATTTACACATTACTTTTGTGTAACGTAGCTGTTTCTGTCGCCATGAAGGTCCGTCAAACTGCCTGCGTCATAAAGCTACCTTTCAAAGTTGTTGCGGCCTTTGTTAAACCCCTAATGGGCACTGATTTTATTAACCATTCACAGTAACGATTATAATATTGGTTCTAATGAAAAGAATTACTGGGGTTTCTACACAGAATTGTTATCTGCCGACGGCATCTTTCACATATAGCTATCACTTGAAAAGTACGACAGCTGCTGAAAACCATAAAGTGAACCCCCAAAAGAGTAATTTACGACTGCTGCTCTAGACTATTTTTTGCTCATACAACTATCACTCCAACAGCGTTGCAATCTGTTCAACCAGATTCTTATGATCATAGTGGTAGTTCTATGTTTTGAAGATTTCTTTGTGTCTTGAAGCAAAACTTTTGGCCTTTTAAAAAAAAAAAATGCCTTCAAAACATTTCTTATAAATCTTTAGCATCATTTAGTATATCTTTTTGACGGATTTGTTAAACTTTTTGGTGTCATGTCTGTGCAATAATGCCTTCTACGGAAAGGAAGACAAGCCATTTGAATGTATATAAAAATCCTGTCATCAAAATTAATAAAGTTACATTGAATTAAGACAGAGTAAAACTGGTGCCTTGCCCCTTGCCCATTTTTGTTTTTATTTTACCCTTTCAGTTCTGGGTCACAGGCCGAGTCAACAAATTTCTTTGGGGCCCCTTGCACACAATAAGCCAAAGCAAATGCAGCCGAAGAAAGCCGCTGACCTCGATCATTCTTGTTTTCCATGGACCTACAACCATTCTGGTACGTGACTGAGAAGTCTGTTTGCAAGGAATGTGAATCTGGAATCAGTCACGTGCTAGCATGGGTGTTCTCAGTCATCTCCAAACCTCGTATGTTTGCGAACCTTGGACATGACTGAAAAAAATTAATAAGATTTTGATATCAGGAATCTTATGCGCTTTTTTATATTTTTTAAATCTAACAATCAGGACAAATTGTGGCAAGCTCGATTATGGAATGCTTCAGGTAAAAAACAAGATATACTCCTTGTCAACTTACCCGTACCTAATAGTTATCTTTTGTATTTGAAGAGTGATATTTCGATTACTTTTCCAAAATTTTACTTAATCTCATTTTCATGGATCATATTTTTCCACAAAAACAAGGTCATTACTCATGCACAAACAAGGCGGACACTACCCTTCAGTTTCACATCATTGTGGAGTGAATGCTGTGGTCGACCTTCTGATGGCGATGACTCTGATTCTGAATGTTTCTTCAGCTACCCTTTCATTTAAGTCAACATTTCTCTTAATTGTCTGAAATACATAGTATAAAAAAGATAATTGTTTGCAATGTACAAACCATGATCCCTTAATCCTGAGATTCACGCACAAACTCTTTTTTTCTCTCCAGCAAGTTGGTAACAGTTTGTGCCCCGGGTACCAACTGTAAGTCCGCGAGCTCTCACAAGCTCTCACCAACTCTCGCCAACACTGCAAAAAGTTCTAGCACTGCACAAACGTTCACAAACACTTCAAGTCGGTTCATGCAAACTTGGTAAGCGTGTCTTGGGTTTCAGCTTTTACTACCAACTTCTCTCTTTCCATGATATAGATTGATCAATCAGGTATTAGGCCCTTTAGGGCATATTCCGGCGGATTTAATGGATAGGACACGATAGTCGCAAAGATGGGGAAGTGAGACAAATTGACAACAGAAGAAATACATGTAGGAGGGCCAGTGCCCTACACTTGAGAACAGCATGTGTTTGTCAGCCATTTTTGCTGAACATATAAAACAGTAAGCAGACATACCAAGTAATGCCATTGATACCCCTCTGAAAATTACAGGCATAACTGTACATGACCTAAAAGAGTAAAATTTGATCTTGCAGCATCTAAGCTTGGCATGGTAAAATTGGTGACAGTTCAAGCGAAAGTTGGTGTGAGTGTCACGCTCAAATTTGTACAATTTGCTAGAACAGGAGCTGGATGTTGGTGAAGATTGGAAGTGTGCCTCAGCCTTTAACTGCTTTATGTTATTGCCCCTGGTCATGCGCTGGATGTTTGTATTTCTGTTGGTTCCATCCAGTACTCCACGGGGTGCGCTGCCACTCTGGGGTGCCATATTTGCTCCAGCAATAGATCCACACAAAAGGATCCAAAACGATTTTTGATATCAAGATATGCATTTTTGATATGACAAAGTCAAAATTTTGCGTCATGATTTTCGGCGCATCATATATCAAAAACTGATTTTATTTAAATCAAAATTGATTGATTGTGATGTTTTTGATATCAAAAAAAGTATTTTTTGATACAAAAATTTCAGTTTAAATATTGAAACAGTTTGCCATACTCCTCCAATATATGGCTTTCGTGTAGTGTTCACAGAAAAAAGAACGAATGAGAATTGCAGCTGAGACCTGTCAAGATAGCATGGCCTTCCTCAACGGCTTTTTATGTAAAGTTTGGACACGTAAGAAACTGTTAACCTAGTCCTTGAAGGGGGGGGGACTTTTTAACTTCAGGAGTGACAAAATCAGTACATTCATACTTGCTTAAGGGGATACGTTAGTTTAGCAAATTTCTTTCAAGTTGTCTCATTTTACCCTAGATTCATATATCAAGTGAGATAAAGTATACATTTTCTGTAAGCTAACAAACTGAAGCTCAATTATAATTTTATAATGTTAGTTGTTGGCAATGTTAACATAACAATTACACAAAAGATCATCATCATAACTTACCACAAATATTGATTCAGCTCATTCAATTTTGAAGATAGTGACCTCAAATCTGCAGTGAACTAACGTTTATGCGATGAAACGAAAAGCGTTTGTCAGATTTGTAAACTTTGATGCCGTTTTGTCATCAGAGTCTGTTATTGTAGCCGTCCTGTCATCATTCTAACTTCAAACATCTGAATGTCAGTAACAGCAATAATAATTTAAAATTTGGGGCACCGTTTTCTTTTTTCCATTTGCAGTGTGTTCTACAGTTTAACATAAACTTGATCCAAAAAGACACGAAGATGTACAAGCGGAATTTTTAAATCAAAGAATGTCAATCAGTTATATACACTTTCATAATTGCTGTGCAAACACTGCTTCCAAGAAACATTACCAAAGTTCCACAACATGATCTATAGTTCGTATGCTTTCTAAAATTTTATACTTTATTTCACATTTTGGTAAATTTGCAGTGTTGTACACAGAAAAGAGTTGGTCAGCACTGTGATTACTTATAACCTAACGTATAGAAATAGGAACATAGAAAGGGTGGCATTTCAGGGGTCTTGTCGCTTGTCACTGCTGCTGCAAATATGGTAGAAGCGTGGCCTGAAAGCAAATACTGATCATGGCTATCGCGTATGAGATCCATTTGTAAGTTGATTTTGGGTGGAGTTGTTCGTGCTTCATGGGAGCACATATAGCTGTGACCAAGAAGATTCTGCAAGGAAACGTTAAGTTATAAGTCACCAAAGAAACATTTCTTTCATATTAGCTTCATTGACATAGTGACTGCTTCAGAAAGCACATTGATGTCCTAAACAATTTGAATGAAGTAGAAGGTGATCAAATATTTGCATAATGAGCGCATGAAGAATGAAAGGCTACACTGGGCAGACAGGGGGTATTGCTACATTGGTGAGACAAACGCACAAACGATCAAGACGCTGAGCAAGAAAATTATAAATCTAACTTAAAAGACAAAAGGAGTTGTGTTATTAAGTTAAATCGGAGTAGCAACGGTAACTGGAATGGACTGCTTTGGAATTTTTGTGTAATACATTAACGTTATCCTCCGGTTCCAATAAGAATAAAAGGAATCCTGGACATTATATAACCCTTTTACCTCTTTTATTGCTAATTTCGATCTACGTCCATCTTCTTTAATTAATACACACACACACACACACACACACATATATATATATATATATATATATATATATATATATATATATATATATATATATATATATATCTTTCAGGAAGGGTACAATCAGGAGAAGGTGTAAAAAGAATGTACAGTATTTATACCAAACAGATTTTTAAATGCCCCCAAAATAAATATACACATACTTCACCTGTCACGATAACTGGTAAAATTTCATTCGGAAGTGTCCACCTGATATCTTTTAAGCGATGCAAATATGTTCAATAATATCAAATACCGCACGTGAGAGGTTATCTCTAAATTTGAAATCTCTGGCCTCACAAGGTTTAGGGATGAACGCCGCAAATTGCTCGTCATCGTTGTTAACTTCCTGCCTGTAAAGAGTGCCGTAAATGGAGCACAAACATGAAGACTACCATGGGTATTTCTAATCACATACTAATAAAAAATACTAAATAATTTGATGCATATGATTGGCTGCCATTTTTTCCAAGATTATCACATCTACTTACAACTAAACTGCTAATGTTGACAACAATTGTAACAAATCTTATAATCCGTCTGCGTACCGGTGTCCCTGTGCTGGCAGATCACCGAAAAATAAAGGTAAAAGATAATTGTGGGCCCTGTCCGACTGAAACTACCAGCATTACGCCAAGCTGTATAAAAGAATTGCACCTCCTTTTGCTTAAACTGTCTTCTGGTTATGGAAAGACTGAGTTGCTCAACTTGACTTGGCGATGAATGGACATTATTAGCGGTGCTTAATTCTCAGCAAAGCAATTTTTGAGAAAAAAAAAACACTCTCCAGCTAGGTACCGTGTATGTTTCTCGTTGACGAGAAGTTAAACTACAAACATTGAAATAATCGACATCTGTCATCAGGGAAGCCTTGGACCATTTTACAATAGGTTGATGTGTTTGACACATACCAGTTACTTGCTGACATATCACAAAAATGTATAGGCCCCTCCCCTAAAAAAAATACTGGCAATAAACAACACCTCAACGACAAAAGAAAATTGGCGCATCCTTTACAGCATACTTTGCGTCTCCTATGAAAGTCCATGAATCGATGAAGCAAAACTAGCAAAATAGAAACATTTGACCAGAGCATAGACAAGTCGATTATCATCTTCAGCACACCGAAATTCGTGGTATTTGTGCGATACCCTGGCACATGCACAAACCTACAATCAAAATATTTCCCTAGGATTTGTATGATTGCAGTTCATTTATTTGTCACTGGTACAATGTTGACGTTTTTAAATTGTCGTTCTGCAAGAGAAGTATGTACTAAAAATAAGTTAAAAACGTTACATTTACTTTTCTTACTCGTCAACACACAGAGGCTTAATATGTTTCCCCCGTTTTAATTCACAAAAAACGCAAACTGATGAATGGTTTCTTTCGAAAAACTCCCACGAAAAGTGATGTTTATGTTTCTTTTTTTAACTGTCTTTTGCTTATACAGTTGTGGTCTACATGTAACTACGTCTTTTGTTGTTTTGTACGTAATTTATATCCATTTCAATACATCTGCGATTCATTGGTTATAATGTCAAATAGTATACAGACATATAGTTACTACAGATGATGTTTCATGTGTTTCTGCCTTACAAGAATCTTACTAGTCAATCACAGTATATCATTACGGAAACATATACTTAAGACAGTGTCAAAGAAATAGGTTTGGACTCATCACAACGATTAGATCGGATTCAGACAGACAGTCAAGTTATCGGAACATACAAATAGTGTCAATACATAAACAGTGGTAACGACATCTTATTTGAATACCGCACACACTTGAAAAGAAACAAAATCTCTTCAAGTGAGTATGGAACATTCATTTCAGTTAGGCACCTTGCTTGGGCGCTTGGGTAACTGCAAAAACTCTGTGTGTATTTTAGAATGATGACTTACAGATGAAAAGGTTATAGACAACTCAAACTGACATCGATATTGTGAGCAAACTGTCTATTTTTATGAAATACTGGCGGGATAGGCGCACCTGAATGGCAAAAGTAACAAGTGTTCCCTCGACTAGACTTTAAACAGCAAAGCGCCCTTGATGCTGACATTTACTTTGCATGGCAAAGAAGGCATAAACCGCCAGCAAGCAGCACTTAAGATGAGTGATTATTTGTATTGTAACTGGAGGTGAACAGATCTGGTTTGCCTAGACAGATTGTGCTTATTCTTGATAGGAAATTCAGTACTTGTCGGCTTTATGGTTTCTTACGCTTTAATTTCCTGTGCTTAGCCAAACACAAAAAGAATCAGTCCATCACAGAAAGAGAGCAGTTGCGCCATGTTCACTGTGAATAGATTCTCTCAGTGCCAGTGAATTATTCTGAGACGCTACAGTGAGTTCTGTATATTCATTTTCAGAATGCTCTTCGTGTGGCAGATTCAGACACAAGTTTCAACATTGGAATTTGACAAAGTTATGTACCGGAATACAATGTAATGCATTTTTTCTCTCAGTTGACTTCCTTGTCAACTAAACTAGTAATAGGGGAAACCAGCAGTCAGTCATGTGTTCGTCTTTTTCGTTTTAATTTACTAGCTTCTATGATACTCTATTTAGATTTTCCTCTAATTATATGAGCGTTTTTCTCTCTGAAATTGAGACCGACCGATTGTTCTATAAATTTTCTGAATTTTGAATGATTCGCATTTTCGAGCTATAAAAATGTCTGCGATTGCGACATCAATCACAAGTAGGCTATTATCAACTAATTGCGCGCTCAGTGGCTGTGCTATTAGGTTTCCTTGGTGCAGAAATTCTATTTTAATTACAGATTGAGGCAAACTCCTCTTTTTTATTTTTTTTTACTTCTACTTCCATTAAGAGTATTTTTTGCTGCAGGCAATACTGTATTTTAGAAGCTGACTTGACGTTCTGGAAAAAACAATTTTAGAAAGCTATAAGGTAATAACACTCTGTAAGTAATATAATATCTTATGTTTTTGTGGTGACCAGAGATGCCAACTGTCCCTCATCATCAGGGACAGCCCCTGAAATTAGTTGAAATTTTGACCCATTCACGGCGTTTGTCCTGCATTGAAACTGAGTATTTTGTTATATTCTTTGTTAAATATACTCTGTCACTGATGTTCTCACTTAGAAGTCAGTGAAATGGCATATTGAAGGTTGGCATCTCTGAGTGACTCTCTCATATTTTCAGTAACATCTACATGGAACATGAACATGTTTTTCGCTAAACGATAAGCCCATATTTCATCGTGAGCATATTTCATAATCAGCTACTTTTCAGTTACCGGGTTTTCTATTTTAGCTTAAAATTTATTATCACATTTTAAATAATTCAAGATTCCATACAGGTAAAAATTTGAAAGCTTTTATTAGCAGTGTATGGCCTGACAGATGAGGTATGGGTTTTAAAATATACATTTGTGGAATCGCATTTCTTAAATAACGCCATGAACGAAACAAAACAATAGCAATACCACTTAACACACATACACAAACGAAAATACATAAAAATATAGTCTGAAAAAATCATCGAGGCACAGCCAACAGCAAAAAAGAGCTGAACCTGTTAATTGAAGAAGAGATATGGGTAGAATTTCATGGCATACGACTGAAAAATGTAGAATATGAATATTCATTTAAAATCATAACACAAATAAATCCAAATCAAAGCTGTTAAAATCTCAGATGGATAGCACCATAATCATAAATTCTTATTAAGGCAAAATTGGTATATCCCGGTAGTATTCCACTTAAAGGATTCCAAATATACACGAAAGCAAATATACACGAAAGCAACAGAAGAAATACTTTTTTCTTGTGTTTTAACGAAGCGCTACACAAAAACATACCAAGGGCATAATCTAATCCTCGGGCCACACATGGGTAGTCGGTATCATACGAGGGCTGGCTGAAAAGTTCTAAGCCCAGCTGTGAAAGACCCGTACAAAGTCGATGATTTTCAATTATTTCTCTACATAGACCCCTTCCATGTTTACAAACTTTTACAGGAGCGCTGCTAGGCCTGGAAGCCGGTCAAGATGTAATTTTCTTTCAGCCACCATAAAAAGGTCATTCAGAGCAAAAATGACGCCATCATTACTAGGAAAATGGCTCCCGGCTCCTTTTTTTTTTTTTTTTTTTTTTCGTTTTGAGAAACAGGTCGAAACCTTATGGGGCCAAATCCAGTGAATATGGGGGGGTGTCAATTAGATCGAAGCCACAATCATGGATCGCTTGCATGGTAACCACCGATTTGCGAACAGAAGTATTGTCTTGGTGGAAGAGGACCCCTTTAGTGAGCATTCCCGGTTGCTTAACTTCGATAGCTTGATGCAACTGTCTCAGTCGGTCAGCATAATACCTTCCATTGATAGTCTGGCCTTTATCAGGATAGTCAATCAGCAGAATACCCTTGGAATCCCAAAATACGGAAGCCAGCACATTTCTTGCAGAAAGAACCGACTTGGCTTTTGGGGGTGGGGTGGATCTCGGATGCTTCCATTGTTTAGACTGAATTTTGGTTTCTGGTTAGTATAGTATAAACATATTTAT
Source organism: Hermodice carunculata (assembly GCA_964020975.1). Lineage (NCBI taxonomy): Eukaryota > Metazoa > Annelida > Polychaeta > Eunicida > Amphinomidae > Hermodice > Hermodice carunculata. Next base: position 60,746,477 of record OZ026617.1, read on the forward strand.
TTTCTCTGGATTGCCTAATAGTACACAAAGACTAATCTGGAGGCTCTCCAGTACATAAAAGGACGCACAGGAATATATACAATACACACTGGACGAGAACAGAAGACTAAATTCACGGCTTGTACACGAATAATACAATTGATGCCAGATAGTGGAGACTTATAATTAGATCATATACTAAATTAGTAGATGAAACGTCTAGATTCTGATAAGAATGTCTGAACAGCCTCAAAGATTAATACATTATCAGTGTCTGGCAAGTCCTCACTTCCTTTCAAGAGAATATTTAGTAAAATGTCACCAGAGCACTGAACTATTAAAGTCGGATTTACACCTGGAGCGAGTAAGTGACACACAGTGTTCAGTAGACGGACCCTTTGCACAGTGAACTTGGGGCAGAACAAAAGGTAATGTTTCGTATCTTCAGTGGTATGAGAGCATGCACACGTTGAGGCTGGAAGGATATTGACATGATGTAGATGGGCATTTAAAACAGAAAAGTTAAGACGTAGCTGCGTGTGGCATATGTTCAGAAAACGACTTCCATGTTTAAAGTATGTGGGCTTTTTGTCAACACTTAAGAGTAATAGATTTAATTTAGATTTAAACTGCGGCAGGCAATTGGTGAGACGAGCATCAACCTGGAGGTTATTCCATAATTTGATAGCAGACGGGAGAAATGAATCGCCGAAGCGATTGGTGGTGAACCTAATTTGGCGTAATTCAGTACGATTTCTCAAAAGGCGCCCAGTAGTGAATGCAACGTCACGAGGAACGTTCAAAGCAATGAACCCTGGTCTCCCCCATGGTTACAAATCGGGCCAAAAAAATCATCGGAATCTGCTCCAAAATGACATAAATTGTCACGGAGACGCCAAGAACCTGACACATTTCTGATCCGCTGTCAAGAGCTTTGGCACCCATCTTGCAGAAACTTTTGTCACTCCCAACTCCTTGGTGATAATGTGCTCAACCCTCCCATCAGCGATGCCCACAACACTGGCAACATGTCGAGTGGTCACTCGTCGATCAACCATCACCATGTCATGTACCTGGGTAATGTTTTTTCGGGAGTGTTTGCTGTTGAAGGCCTTCCTGGACGCGCTTCATCGTCAAGGCTCTCTCTGCCACGCTTGGATTCCCCAACCCACTTCTTCAGCAGTGGAAAAGAAAGGGACATCATCCTCTAAAATTTTATGTCGGCACGTACCTGTGTTAGAGTTAAACCTTTCAGTTGCAGGTACGTGATGCCTGCCCTATAGATAGTTTTGTCCATTTATGGCAATTTTCATGGGTAGGTTTAGAAGATGGTCTGGAACAAAGACACTTATCGCACTACAGTTACAGTCCTTATGGCTATGATCCATTAAATGATTGTATTTGTTGGTGGCAAATGTATATTTCATTCCGATTCAGATATGCCACTTAAGCTAAGAACTTTTCAGCCAGCCCTCGTATCAGGTAGCACATGTTTCTTTGGAGCATAATCTTCATGTGTATCCGTGTGATAGCTGTCCCTAGTGATTTGAATAAGGAAATTAATTTTGCTATGCTGTTTCAAACAGAAAGATTATCTTAACAAAAGCGATAGTCTTAAAACAAGAAAACATGATTGTTCAAATAAATTGAAATACGATTCACATAAATCCGACATTGTTTTTGTTTATGATACATATTTCTGTATATATCAGAACCTTCACAAATCTCTTCAGAACATGTTCTTCAGGAAAGACAATATCTCATATGTTATATGCTTCAGTATTAGTAAAATTTGTCCATAAGATCAGGAAATTTTGTATGCCTAACTTGCACTTGACCAGAAAAATGTATCCTTTGTCTTTCGTCTGGTGAACTGGACTGCAGTAGGTTTAGTTTTATGTTTATGAAGAGAACATTAAATGATTGGATGAAAATAAATCAACTAACATGGCAAATTACACCTGTCCTTAGATGGACTCGGTAGATCTCCATTAAGCTCGGTTAAAACACGCCTAAGTACCTGTTAGGTATCACGTCGTGGTAGGGAATAAAATTTCTTAATACAACATTGTAACACTCTTTGACACTTGTGAGTTGTTCATTTAACCAAATCTATTGAATACTCCAACTGTCGAGTTTTATCACTGAGCGATAACATCTTAACACGTTGTTCTGCCCCGATTTGTAATAATTGCCCCGTTTTGTTATAACGACCTAAAATGTAATGATTTATAACAAAACGGGGCAACACAGTTCTACCCCGATTTGTAATAACGATCCGAAATGTATTAATTTATTATAATTTATTACAAAACTGGGTTTTTTATTTATACTGTTGACTCCTGGTGACATCTCAAAGCTAACTTGGGAGGGGGTAAGGGGGCGGGGGTCAGTATGCTGGTACATGTAATTATTTTTCTAGAGTACGCAGTCCGGAAATATAAATCTTTCAAAATTTTTGATAGAACGAAGTACGTAAAACAAGAGGGCTTCCAGTACGTCAGTCCGTGTAACCCCTTACCCCCCCCCCCCCTCCAACTTAGGTTTACAGATGCATTGTAATAATTGCCCCGTTTTGTAATAACGACCTAAAATGTAATAATTTATTACAGAACGAGGCAACTCAGTTCTGCCCCGATTTGTAATAAATGCCCCCATTTGTAATAACGACTCGAAATGTATTAATTTATTATAATTTATTGCAAAACTGGGTTTTATTATTTCTACCGTTAACTCCTGATGACATCTCAAAGCTAACTTAGGAGGGGGTAAGTCGGGGGTCAGTACGCTGGTACATGTTATAATTTTTTCTAGAGTACGCAGTCCGGAAAATATAAATCTTTCAAAATTTTGGATAGTACGAAGTACGTAAAACAAAAGGGCCTCCAGTGCGCCAGGATGGGAAACCCCTCACCCCCCCCCCCGAATTAGGTTTACATATGCATTGAAATAATTGCTGCCCCGTTTTGTAATAACGACCCAAAATGTAATAATTTATTACAAAACGGGGCAGCACAGTTCTGCCCCTATTTGTAATAATTTATCATAATTTATTGCAAAACTGGGTGTTTTATTTACACCGGTAACTCCTGATGACATCCCAAAGCTAACTTAGGAGGGTAAAGGGGGGTGGGGGGTCAGTATGCTGGTACATGTAATAATTTTTCTAGAGTACGCAGTCCGGAAAATATAAATCTTTCAAAATTTTGGATAGTACGAAGTACGTAAAACAAGAGGGCTTCCAGTACGCCAGTAGGGGAAACCCCTTACTCCCCCCCCCTTCCAACTTTGGTTTACAGATGCATTGTAATAATTGCCCCGTTTTGTAATAACGACCCAAAATGTAATAATTTATTACAAAACGGGGCAACACAGTTCTGCCCCAATTGGTAGTAGTTACCCCGTTTTGTAATGAGGACCCGAAATGTAATATATTATTATAATACATTACAAAACTGGGTTTTTTATTTCTACCGTTAACTCCTGATGGCATCCCAAAGCTAACTTCGGTTTACAGATGCAGCATTGGAAATATTTTTGTACTTCTGTATGTTGTATGTTTGTAACAACGACCACAAATGTAATAATTTATTACAAAACGGGGCAACACAGTCCTGCCCCGTTTAGTAATAATTGCCTCGATTTGTGATTATGACCCAAAATGTGATAATTTATTATCATTTATTACAAAACGGGGATTTTTATTTTTATGTAATGACGACCAAAAATGTAATACTTTATTACATAACGGAGCAACACAGTCCCGCCCCGTTTAGTAATAATTGCCTCGATTTGTGGTAACGACCCAAGTGTTTTGGATGAACAATACTTGTGTGCTAAAGAAGAAATGCATGTTAAGGACAACCATCATGTTGCCCCCAATATACATAACTGCATGTTAGCAAAATAGTTAGTTGGTTTACAACAGTTGAAGATTAAGCCTTTAATACATGGGTTTTAAATGATATACAGACATGAGGGTCCGTGAGCATTTTCCCTCTAAAATTTGTCTTATATACAGTTCCCGTGTAGCTTGGTTACTCTGCGAAAGAAAATATGTCTGGTTGTTTCTGTTGTCGTTTTTTTATGATGATTGATAAACACTGGCCACTTGAAAAAAATACACTTGATATAAAACAAAATGCACATAATTATGTAGCCAATGGTTAAATTTGAAGACTCGAAGAATCTGATTTAATAGAACTACTGCAGAGAAGAACATTCCTATGAAAAATGAAAGACCAATATAATAAATTACATTTTATTACATTTCAATGATTTGTATCCGGGAGTAATACCATATATAATTTTAGGTCATCACAAATCAGGGCAAGCATTATGTATTATTCAAATGATTACAAACTGGAGCAAGCAGTATTCTATTACTCATATTATTACAAATCGGGGCAACCATTATTTTTTTGTATCCAAGCCATTGTAAATAGCAAGAGCCAGTATTTTTCACCAAAATATTAGAAAATGGGGCAAGCCGGATTTTTATCATCCACCTGATAATAAATCGGTTTCAGTGATATTTTTATTCAAACTATTGCAAATCAGAGCAAGCAGTATATTTAACCAATTTATTAGAAAAAAAGTAGCATCAGTTTTAGTTGAAACCAGGGCAAGCAGTATGTATTTACCAAGTTATTACAAATTATGGTAACAATATTTTTTAATCCAAGCCAATGCAGATCAGGGCAAGCAGTATGTTAAACCAAAGTTATTACAAATTGGAGCAATTAGTATTTTCTATCCTGGCCATTGCAAAATGGGCAATAGGAATGTTTTTAATAAGTTATTACAAATTGAGGCAAGTAATTTTTTCCCAAATTTGTTACGAAAGTGGGGCAAGTAGTAGTAAAGAAATAGGATTCATAAAATCTGCCTGTCTATGTAACTGAAAAAAAATGATTGCTGATGATAAGTTTTCATGATGAAATTTTTCATGCAGTTAATATTTAATTGGGACAAGGAACACCTTTTTAATTCATGCTATTACAAATCGGGGGCAAGAAGTTTGGTTTTATGCAAGTTATTACAAATTAGGACAAGCAACATCTAGATTGATATTAGTTGTTTCAAGATTTATAGTCTGTATTTTATTCTTACCAAACCGTATAGCTGTAAAAAAAATTCACACAACAATATTTTTGATAAATTGTTGTTCCTTTCAAAATGCGTAAGTGACAAGAGTCCTGACAGCACTATCTTTTCCTAAAGCTAGTAGAGACTGTGGTAAGAAAATATATGATATTCTGTATAACGGAAAATGTGTCGGGGAAACTTTTGATTCTGCTCTTCTCCGAAGTGAAAATATTTTATTACACGATTCGGGCCAAGATAATCAAATTCGTCTGAATAAACTTAAAGAAATTCATAATTTGTGTGCCTATTACAAATTAAACCAGTTTTAATGGCCGATCAAATAAAATTATAACCAGTGGCATTTAGATATCCAGCCCACAAGCAAAAATCCAGAAATCCATTTGTAATAAATTATTAAATTTCAATCAAAAATACACATCATGCCATATTTTAAAAACCAGGACAAAACATGACCCATTCTGTATTTTTTATTTAATTTTGGTTCTTATTACAAACTGGGGAGATAACTATAAAACGGAGCGAAACTGTGTTACCCCTTTTTGTAATGAATAATAACAATTTGAGATGTTATTACAAATCGGGGCAATTATTACAAAACAGGGCAGAATCATATTGCCACGTTTTGTAATAAATTATTACATTTTCGGTCCTCATAACATAGAAATAAAACCCCTGTTTTGCAATATATTATCACATTTTGAGCCGTTATCACAAAAAATCCAGGCAATTATTACTAAACAGGGCAACACAGTCCTGCCCCGTTTTGTAATAAATTATTACATTTTTGGTCGTCATTAAATAGATCCAAAAATTGCAAGATTTTTATTTTCCGTACTGCGTACTCTAGAAAAATTATTACCTGTACCAGCGTACTCAACCTTCACCCCCCCCCACCCCCACCCCCTTCTAAGTTAGCTTTGGGATGTCATCAGGAGTTAACGGTAGAAATAAAAACCCACGTTTTGCAACAAATCATAATGAATTATTATATTTCGGGTCGTTATTACAAAACGGGGCAATTATTACAAATCGGGGAAGAACTGTGTTTCCCCGTTTTCTAATAAATTATTACATTCTGGGTCGTTATTACAAAAAGGGGCGATTATTACAATGTATATGTAAACCCAAGTTGGGGGGCGTAAGGGGTTTCCCGTACTGGCGTACCGGGGATTTTTATTTACCGTACTGGCGTACTGGAAGCCTTCTTAATTTATGTACTTCGTACTATCCAACATTTTGAAAGATTTTTATTTCCGTACTACGTACTGTAGAAAAATAATTACCTCCCCCCTCGTACTGAAGCCCCCCCCCCTTACCCCCTTCTAAGTTAGCTTCGGGATGTCACCAGGAGTTAACGGTAGAAATAAAAATCCCAGTTTTGTATTAGAATTATTATAAATTATTACATTTCGGGTCATTATTACAAAACGGTGCAATTATTACAAATCGGGGCAGAACTGTGTTGCCCCGTTTTGTAATAAATTATTACATTTTGGGTCGTTATTACAAAACGCGGCAATTATTACAAATCGGGGCGGAACTGTGTTGCCCTGTTTTGTAATAAATTATTACATTTTGGGTCGCTATTACAAAATGGGACAATTATTACTAAACAGGGCAACACAGTCCTGCCCCGTTTTGTAATAAATTATTACATTTTTGGTCGTCATTAAATAGATCCAAAAATTGCAAGATTTTTATTTTCCGTACTGCGTACTCTAGAAAAATTATTACCTGTACCAGCGTACTCAACTTCCACCCCCCCCCCACCCCCTTTTAAGTTAGCTTTGGGATGTCACCAGGAGTTAACGGTAAAAACAAAAACCCACGTTTTGCAACAAATCATAATAAATTATTACATTTCGGGTCCTTATTACAGAACGGGGCATATATTACAAATCGGGGCAGAACTGTGTTTCCCCGTTCTCTAATAAATTATTACATTCTGGGTCGTTATTACAAAACGGGGCGATTATTACAATGTATATGTAAACCCAAGTTGGGGGGCGTAAGGGGTATCCCGTACTGGCGTACTGGGGCTTTTTATTTACCGTACTGGCGTACTGGAAGTCTTCTTAATTTATGTACTTCGTACTATCCAACATTTTGAAAGATTTTTATTTCCGTACTACGTACTGTAGAAAAATAATTACCTCCACCAGCGTACTGAAGCCCCCCCCCCCCTTACCCCCCTTCTAAGTTAGCTTTGGGAAGTCGACAGGAGTTAATGGTAGAAATAAAAATCCCAGTTTTGTATTAAAATTATAATAAATTATTACATTACGGGTCATTATTACAAAACGGTGCAATTATTACAAATCGGGGCAGAACTGTGTTGCCCCGTTTTGTAATAAATTATTACATTTCGGGTCATTATTACAAAACGGTGCAATTATTACAAATCAGGACAGAACTGTGTTGCCCCGTTTTGTAATAAATTATTACATTTTGGGTCGTCATTACAAAACGCGGCAATTATTACATATCGGTGCAGAACTGTGTTGCCCTGTTTTGTAATGAATTATTACATTTTGGGTCGCTATTACAAAATGGGGCAATTATTACTAAACGGGGCAACACAGTCCTGCCCCGTTTTGTAATAAATTATTACATTTTTGGTCGCCATTAAATAGGTCCAAAATTGCAAGATTTTTATTTTCCGTACTGCGTACTCTAGAAAAATTATTACCTGTACCAGCGTACTGAACCCCCACCCCCACCCCCACCTCTAAGCTAGCTTTGGGATGTCATAAGGAGTCAACGGTAGAAATTAAAACCACGTTTTGCGATAAATTATAATAAATTATCACATTTCGGGTCGTTATTACAAATTGGGGCAAATATTACAAATCGGGGCAGAACTCACTTTCAGTGGAATTCTATGGGACCAGACCTCTTAAAATCAATTTGCCAAGTCAAGACATGTGACTAGAAGCGTGCATTTTGGTCAAGTTGAAGGTAATACGGGGGCAAATATGGAATAAATTGTGCTCACAGTCCACAAGGCATGATGGGTTTTCATTTTAAATTATTAAATTATCATTTCAAAATCGTTGCAGTGCTGCCGTTCTACTGATACAAAACAATTACATCGAATGAATGAAATATTACAGGCTTGGGGAGTGAATGAGTGAGTTATTATTTCTGCCCTTCTAAAAAGCCTGCAGTAACTGTAATGTCATCGCAATTGACTAATATGCTCAGTAGATTTGTGATTGTGGCGCTACCAAACGACTCATTAAATAATCCTGTGTGACGGCTATTTGCTGAGAAAATGAAGCGTCACCTAAGCAGCAATAACTAAAAAAAACTCTGTGTAAAATCAAGAAAAGCTGTGGTGTCAACACAAATTGCAGTTTCCTGTGGCCTTTGCAATATTATGCGCCAGTCATTGCACCTTTAACTGGCAGGGTATCTATTATAAACTTAAGCCAAGGCTACAGTTATTGCAAAGCTTTGGATTCTGCTTTGAACACCAGTCGCTTTTGTACTCGTAGGTTTCATATGATATATAAACATGGCATTTCTCGAGGACAGCTACCGGTTGAAATGGCGCTGAATAAGTTAAAGAACTCCATTACTACACAAACAGGTGAGTAATACCGATAGAATGTTAGTGTTACAGTCCAAAGTCCATATCCAGTCGCAGTTCAACTCCATCCCAATATGCTGTGTTACACAATCTAGATTTCAAATCAGCTTCGTGATCAATTTCATATCTCCTTGGTATATTGAAAACATATTGAAGGGGTTGGGTTGACCAGCCTACCGCAGCAGTAGCTGTCATCACATTTCTTGACAGATTTGGCGTACATGTATGTAACAACATATGCTTCAACAAGCTATTTACAATACGCTATTTTCTGTTAAGTATGAGAAGTTCTTGTCTTACCAATTTAGTTATTCCGTTTTGTTTATCAATAATTATTCAAGAAATTACATCTGTACTGGAAGCAAATATTTATGATAAAAGTGGACCTGTGCCACCTCTAGGCAGTTACCCCAGAATCAAAAACAGGTATAAAAGTACATTCTGTACATTTTCCACGTCATTCTTTGGTATCTCGTTTTCAATCCTAACCTACTTTGATTACATTGTGCGTTGCGTTGCTGAGGCGAAGGGGGGGGGTCGCAGAATTTTCCTCATATGTTCTTTTGATAATGTTCACATATATTCATAATGAATATGTATAATAGATATCAAGGACGAACATGTAAGCAAATGACGTCACTTCCGGTCATATACGCAAGTGTAAAATGTTCCTCATTTTGTATTATTAAGCCCCCATTCTACCGTTAATAAAATGCTACGTTTTTCCTAAAGAAGGCGGGAACACCACTGAAACTTGTCGATAAAATGAATGCAACTGTGATGAAGGTGTTTTCTATTTTATACCACGCAAGATGAGGATTCTGTTGGTATTGAGTTCCGGTGACAAACCATGAGAGCGTTGCCGAGTCTTTTGTTTTTGCCTGCTCCATATATTTTTCAAAAAGTTCCTACCGTAGATGGTGAGGATGACCCCACACAATACCCCATTTGGTCGCTTCGTGACCGCGCAATATCAATCATAATCCCCCCACCCCAACCCCCGTCCTTCCGTTTATTGCATGATCTTATTTTGTCTTTGCGAGTTTGCACATTTCATGTCCCACGCACAATAAACTACTGTACATTATTTCAAAACTGTCACTTTTGCACTGTCATATGTTTTTCGCTGTAGTTATTACGTGGCCCATATTATGTCACTTGATCCTTAAATGTTAAGCGCAAGATCAATATGGCTACCAAAACTGTGGGGTATCTTAAAACGATCTTATATCAGGGTCGGGGAGCAAGTCAAAGTATGACATTATGCTACGTGCTACCCCTAGGAAGTAACCGCTGTGTTGGGTTGCTTTATACACCAAAATACATGTAGCACACTTTTTCTTTCCTTTTGTCTGATTCCACGACCATGGTATAAATACAGACAAAACGTATATAATAAGTACCAGGTAAACATGTTCTGTGTTACTGCCATTTTACTCCATATTGACATGCATGTGGTAGCTAGAAGCGCTCTAAGCAGAACTAATTTCTTAGTACACTTTCTTTTTTAGTTGTCAATCATGGGACACAAATCATTTTGGTTCGATATTTGCAATGATGTCAGGTGAGAAATAATCTAACGATGCAAAGCTTTTCTCTTCAGGCGGGACCGTAGGGTTTACATTGTATCTGTATGAACAATACCGGCGGAGTCTTTCATTCAAATTGAAAATGACAGTAAGGAGAGTATTTAGTAGTGCCAATGCAGGGCTGCCCTCCACTTGATTATCAGAGACGTGTGAAGCAGCCAGGGATTACCAGTTTAAGTTATGAAAGCGGATTTTCTTCGTTTTATTCATTTTTTTCATTTTATTTTATTTTTATTTTTATTTTTATTTTCATTTTTTTCTAAAAGATTTGTTACGTGTGTTTGTCTTTCCATTCGAAAACACATTGATAATGTCTATTTTAAGTGAAAGGTTTCAAATAAGGATTCCAAACAGGGAACGCAATCATTTTCCTTCGCGTTCTTACAAGAGATATTCATGAATCGATAATGTACAGGATTCCACAAGATAAACGGCTGGATGTTGACTTTTGCGCAGATACCCGAAGTACACAGTTTATCATGTCTATGACTCTGCCATCTTATGGGGCGATCTAATCGGATCCCGCGGAATGAAAATTGTATTTATCGTAGATATGACGTCAAAGTTATTTTTACCAAAAAAAAAAGGTATTGGTGTTTTGCCAGATGGCCAGAATACGAATACATTCAAATAAAGACATACCTTATAAAGATAAGTATTTTGGGGGAGATGGAGTCCCAAATAATTTATCCATTGATTAACTAGAGGTGTGATGATGGTCATTATTAAAGAAATGTCTTTCTCCAAAGGGTGACACTTTGGTATGCCTGAAGTTAGTGACTTTGTAGACACTTACAGACCATATGACGGACCAAGCGTTGAGTGCTAATATTCCCATTTGCTGCGCGGTATTCAGTGGTTGAGAGAGCAATACGGGTAGGGGCTGATAGGCCCATATAAAGTCGAACAGTTCCCCACTCTGTGTGTATGCAGGGCTATGGATTATTTTTTACCACTTATATAAAAACTCGCCAGTACTTTCGGAGCTATATCCACTATCGGGGCAACCTTCTCCATAGAGCTTCGTCTCTGAAGCAGTGGGGCGCTTGGCACTCAGCCTATTGCTGACCCTTATTTCATTGCCTCAGGGCGACTTCTACGTCTGATACAAGATACTATTTCTGGGGCCTACAACTGGCCACTGTTTGTCGTTGTATTTACATTTTCAGGTAATACTCACTCTGGAAAAGTCCCACTATACCACCTCTTCAAAATATCCAATCGACCTGGTTGTCATTGTGAAAACAGTGAGTTCCGCACCGAATGCCAATGGTTTGTGAATGAGCATTTGGACGATCTTGAGTGGGGGTAGGAAGAGGGTTAAAATATAGGAAACCAAAAATGTATATTTTTCAATTATTTCAGAGCATCGATAATGATATATATGCTGTGGCCGCGATTCACTTTGATACCCAAATCAAGTGTACTTTTGTGAGACTGTCCCACAATCAATGCATTAATTGCACCATGTTCAAAATGGCGCTCGAACGTGTCGTGTCGCATTTGCATTGGTGTAATTTTGATTTTTGAGGTCGACTAGGAGTTTATTTGGTATACTTGTCTTTCTGGAATTTCCGCTTCTGGTAATGATAACTAGGGACGAAGTTGGCAATCCATGACTGCGCTGAAAATTGAGGGGGGGGGGGGGTTTGACATATTAGTGGCACACTTGACACTAAGATGCACATTGTACTAGCGTTAGTCGGAAGGTCTGATGTCCGCAGTTATTGAGAATATGTCCAGCAGAAATATTAGGGTATAGATTGGATCAAAAAACGTTTTAATCTACTCCAGTCTGGTGGGATCCAAAAAGATCGAAATTGGCGCCGGCTTTCACATATATATATATGTATATGTATATGTATATATATATATATATATATATATATATATATATATATATATATATATATATATATACATATATACATATACATATATATATATATATATATATATATATATACATATATATATATATATATATATGACAACTATATATTGGCCCCTTTTTTAGAAAAAAAAAAAGAAAGAAAGAAAAAAACACATTTAAGGTTGACAACAAAGTTGTCACAATTTTAAGATAGTGCACGTGACACAGAGACATATACTTTGAAACGATGTATGGAAATTGATGTTTTCCTCTGGATTGTGTTAAGGAGTCCGAGCGTAAATCACTTGATGCAATTTTATATTGGACCCCTCTCTTTTCAGCAAAATTGAAGCTTTCCTGAAATTTATTCCAAAGCAAAACCGGCTAATTGGACGTCCATAAGCACCATTAACAGAATGATATATTGTAATGCATCATCATCTTGCACCATAAACTTTAAGATTAAATCCACAACCATTATTTTCACCGAAGACACAGTCACTACCTTCTGTCTGTGAATGGCGAGATAGACTGAAATATCTTTCGACTCAATAAAAGAGGCTTATATGACTCAAGTGCAAGATGTCGTGGAGTGTCAGTAATCATAATGATGACAAATACATGCTAACTGTTTCCTGCGGTGAACAATGCTTTGTGATACTGCTTTTTTAAAAGAATGTTCTACAACTTTGTTTATTCATTTATATTGTTAAACCGAGAAACGTTGACACCAGTGCAAACTTTAGTTATTATGCAGGTAAGGCATAAAAAACCATAGTTCAGTTGTTCACTTACTTGTTCAGTGTCACAAATATATTAAAACGAATACAGTACAATCTGCAAGTACGACCACCTGCGTAAAGGGACTATTTCATATTAAACCACCATTTTACATCCCCCTTTGTTTGTCATGAATTACATATATCCCCTATTAAGAACATCCCAATGCTAAGGCCGCATTCTTTCATTCTCTTAGGTGGTTTTAATAAAAATATTTTACTCTTTCATACAGAGTGATCCCTATCAAGAGTTGACCATAATATATTCAATTTCACTCTTTCGCCAATTAAAAAAGTAAGGAGAATATCAGTAGAAAGTTTCATTTGTTTGCCAGCAGAACGTTTCAAATTTGATGTTTGCCAGCAGAACGTTTCAAATTTGAAAATGATAAAGTGAAAATAGAGAAAAGCATAATTCAAGACGGTCAAAGCGCGCACCAGTAATCCAGCAAGCTGTGACATCGGTGATGAGCGTGGCACATAAAGAAAGTATGCATAAATAATCAGATATAATAAGCCTAGAAAAAAAAGCACACGATTTTTCGAAAAGAGCTGCCTGACATTGAATGTAACGAAAATTTTACACACCCGGTATAAATCTGAACACAAGAACTACAGCAGAATATTCGTGTATTTACAACAAGCTGCCGTTTACATGCTTTAAAAAAACTGTTAAGTCGGTAAACGTTTAGCAAACTAATCCAGTCATCAGAATTGAACAGACATTGTGAGGAACAGAAATGAAAATGGAAATATAAATGATCATAGGTCCAACATTTTGACATAAGAGTTGCATTTAAAGCATTGGATAAAATATGTGCTGATAAATTTGTAGCAGGATGTGTGCACAAAACCAAAACTAACCGGATGAAACATATGAGTGTCATAGCCCCCAGGGGCTACAGGTAGCAAGAAGCGGCCTACGACAGTTACAAGCTTGCCTAATTGTACTTGATATCTGGTTAATATTTTCATTGCATTCTTTTGACATAAATACAAAAGACTTCCATTCTTTTCTGACTTGCCCTATAATTCTACTGTTAACATCCAAAGATTATTAGAAAGTCTGGCTGCAATAATCTACAGTTTTTAGACTTGTCTGTTTTGCTACTTAACTTTATCTTTTGGCATCTTTCTGTTTTAATATTCACTATCAGACATTTTAGGCTTACATGTTTTCTGTTAGGTAAACCCCCAGGGGCTACAGGTAGCAAGAAGCGGCCTACGACAGTTGCATGTTTGCCTAATTGTACTTAAAATCCTGTTAAGAAAAATTGTTTTGATAGCATGTTTTTGGCATAAATGCTAATGACTTCCATTCTTTTCTGACATGCCTAAATGCACATTTACTCAGTATTAAAAAATTACTGAAAATTGACAGTATTTTCTCAAGTGTCACAAACCTGACACATTAAGTTGACACATTGACTCAGGGTTGGCAGTTAAATAGAGCTTAATTGTTTGAGGAGTAGGTGTCATCATGGAGTTTGTTTTACATCTCTGGTACAGGATGTACATTGTTGCAGTCCTTGTTATGATTTTCCTTGGTTTGTACAGGTGGTCAAGCTGCAACTGTTTATTTTACAATCACTGGGACTGAATATAATGCCCCAGCTTGTTTCCACTTCAGTTAAACATTGGCGGATGGTTTAACTAGGAAAAGCTGTCCAGCTAGAAAGGGTACATTTTGGTTCAGGGGTAAGTCAAATTGTTCTTATCTGAACCTGTACTATGAAAATTTGGTAATTATGGTTTGTTTGACAGGTATTCTTCTTTGATATGAAGCTCTGCATTTACAAGCATAACTTCACATATTTAGCTAATTCATCAATTGCCACGTTCATATTTATTCATTATTATGTGGGTTGTCTTTGCTGAATATTTAGCTTAGGCAAGGAGCCGCTACTCAGAGAGACGTGTACGGGTAAAAGGCTCCGAAACACGTTGAGTAGTTACCCGCTGAAGACCCTTTAATTTAATTGGGCTGATACAGCCTATGTCAAAATTTTACAGAGGAACGTGTGCAATATAGACAATAGTAATTCCATATATATACAGGTTAGACAGGGACAGGTTAGCTTATGGAGAGTAAAGAGTTCGAACTGCGGAATAGGATATTGACTACTAGGAAGTGGTTCTGGGCAAAAAGACACAAATACAATAGTGACGCAATGTGTACTCGCTTGGTAGAACCAAGCAGTTTGGCAGCCAGTTGGCTCAATATATATATATATTTTTTTTTTTTGAGTTATTAACATAATCAGAACGGCGCGTGAACAAAAAAGGAAATACCCGTGTGCTACGTACTGTTATAAAAACAATGAAAATTGGTACAGGCAACGTCTTATCAGACAAATCATATGTAGACTACACAACTATTGCACTCATCAATAAAAAGAATTAAAAAATATATAGCTTTTCTCAACTGCAGGTGGCCGAAACGTTCAGCATGACAGCATGCGACGGTCATTTGAGAGCAACAGAAATCTGTTACCAACGATAAGATGCTTGACATTTTGTGCAAGCTCATTAATTTCTGTCTTGTATTGCCAACTTTACCTGGACCTTTTTACTTTTTTAACATTTTAGTCAGGAGCCAAGTTTCACGGGGTCCTTCTCAGATTTCCATTTGAATGGGCTAGGCAGTGTGACACTTTTGCAACTCATAGCTCACTCCTTTTTTTTCAAATTGATGTCTCTGCACTCCTCACAGATGGTAAGGTCACGACCAACCATGTCATAATCAGCAGATACATTGATAAATTGCAATCATTTCCCAGACATCTCGTGTTTTTATTTTGTTTCTTGACGGAGAAGCACGTGTCTTGATAAGGATGTCAGGCTTAATAGTGTATACCCATGATTAACCATTTTATATGTGCCTAAAACATGAATTTAGAAACTAACTTTTCTTTAATAGTGCAAAATCCCAGCTTCCAGCAATATAAAGAATAAAATTGGATGAGGTTGAGAACAAGTGCCACTCACTCCAATTTGTCCTTAAATTCATACAACAGTTGAAATATAGAGATGATAAATCTTCGATTTCACTACGCTGTTTAGGAGAATTATATTGAGTATTCAGATAAATCGAGGTAAGCTTAGTTTCATGATTAAATTCGAAACTAAATTCCACCCCCACCAACATCTCCACAAAATGGTCAAAAGTGACTGGGAGGACAATATCTGTTTTATAGATTTTTTAAAATTAATTTTCTCGCACGTCGTTACAGGTTACACCGAATAAGTGATTTCAAAACATTATAGTAAAATTTGGCGTTGTACTATCTCTTAAAGACCTGTTCTTACAATGCCAATCATTTTTTTTCTGCGCACTTAACTCAAACTGGCGTTCGGTTCGGTTATGTCAGGTTGCAACTTAGCAACTTCAACAGAGCACCAAAAATGATATAGGTCACAGCACCTGGTCGTATGTGCTACCGGCCGGCGTGTGGTAGACGCGTGCTCTGAAAGCAATCAGACAATGGCTTTGACCCTTCTTGTAAGGAGCAATAATTCCATGAGTTTTTTTGGGAGGGGAGGCAGAATTAGAATCAGACTCAGAGTCAGATCATTTTATTCTAACCAATAATACACTGTAAATATAGCATATGGTGGTACAGAGGCACAGCATCCAAAGAATCAAATAAATTAATACAATTAGTGAAATATATATCAATGGAAGATACAACTATGTGGAAAATCAAAATTTGTACCAATGAAAACAAAATAGTGAGGAAGACTCTTTTTAAAGCAAGCTAGCAGGAGGTCTACCTTAGAAAACGTGTATTACCATACGTTTGTGACACAAAGTGATGTATTTCGGTGAAAATATTTCAATTAAAACTATTTCATAAGCAGGAAAACAGTGCAATATCTTATATGTTATTTGTTTTATAACTATAAATGTCAAGTGAAAATGACAAAAGGATAAATAAAGTAATTCCAAGATGCGTGCCTACCACTGTAACAATTTGAATTCGAATATGGGCACATAAATCACTGTTACAATTTTTAATGTACTTTTAAATGAACTAAGAATCCTTGTTTACCATGTATATTTACAATGTTTTTCCTTCGACAATGTCAGGAGTTTCATTGTTTTAACGACCTCACGGCTGAAACGGGGTTTTTTTTTCGTTATAGTAAGTTCAGTTCTCACTTGGATGCTTCCATGTCAATGTTTATCAACAATTGTCCCCAAAGAAACTGAATACATCAGCACAGTCGATATTTGTGTCATCGTTTTCCAATATAACAGTGTTCATATATTCTTTAGAAATAGAATTTATCGTTACAAATCTCACATTAAGAATTTCAATTCGGTTAATCTAAAACAGCCTAAAGTTTCTAAAGCAGTCAAAGTACAACAAGATAGATTTGTAGTCACTAACATGGATCAGGCAGGTAACAATTTTGGGATCATGTGCAAAAAATATAATCTGGATGTTTTGAAAAAGGAACTTGGTATAAACAATATTTCAGACATAAGAGGAAATGACTATATAAATTACACAAACAATCGATTGATAATTTGATAAAAACACATAAAGATGAGATGACAAGGAATTTTAATAACAAAATTTCTGAAGAGGACGCCTCTATTCCACTTTTGTTCTGGATACCCAAATTACATAAAAACCCCATAGATCTAGATTCATAGCTGGTGCTTGAAATGTACTACAAAGCAATTATCAAAAGAAGTAGCATTGTGTTTGACTGCAATTAGGAATCATTTTCGTAAATTCTGTAATGCAATTTCTAGAAAACTGTGAAATAAATTGTTTTTGGAGTATTAACAATTCTTCCGAGTTGTATCTAAAATCAAAGATGTAAAGGCAAAAAATTTCAAATGTTTTGATTTTTCTACACTGTACACAAATCTACCTATAGATGTAGTCAAAAGTTCACTTTCAGAATTAATAAGCAAAATGTTTCAACATAATGGTACACCATACATAAATATTAATTCATATACAAAGAAAGCGTATTGGTCACACAATAAATATTCAAAAAGTAACGTTAAATCTGACACTGTTGAAACTTTGATAGATGCTATAAAATTTCTCTTGGATAATACTTTTGTTCAATGCGGACCATTGGTTTTTCAACAAATAAAAGGCATTCCAATGGGCAGCAACTGCTCGCATTTACTGGCAGATTTATATTTAACCTGGCTTGAATTTAAGCATATGAATAAATTGATGAAAAAGGACTTTCAAATGGCTACAAAATTATCAAACAACGCAACATATATTGATGACATTGCTTGCGTAAATGTACAAAATTTCAGTGAAATTGCTAAAGCAATTTACCCAAAAGATATCCCTTTGGAAGGTAACAATTCAGATGGTTTCAGAGATGTGTTTTTGGACTTGGATATTCAGGTCACTAATGACAGGTTTTGTATTATAGTCGATCACAAAATAGATGAGTTTAACTTTGAAGTGGTTAATTATCCTTTCCGGGACAGTAATACTTCGGACACAAATGGATATAATATGTTTTTGTCACAGATTTTGAGATTTGGTCGTATTTGTTCTAAATTTCAGAACTTTGCATCTAGAACCAAATTTATTCACAATAAACTTGAGTCAAGAGGATTCAAAGATGTACTTCTGATCAAATATTTCTACAAATTGCACTGTAAATATCCCGAAATGGTTTGAAAGTTTGGCTTTATTAATTTTAGAGATTTTAGATGTGCCTGTTTAGCTACTTAATTTTATCTTTTGGCATCATTCTGTTTTAATGTACACCTTTCTGACATTTTAGGCTAGCTTGTTTTCTGTTAGGTCAAACCCCCAGGGGCTATAGGTAGCAAGCAGCTACTGCCGACAGTTACAAGCTTGCCTAATTGTGCTTGATATCTGGTTAAGAAATATTATATTTTCATTGCATTCTCTTGACTTAAATACAAATGACTTTCATTTTTTTCTGACTTGCCCTTTAATTTAGCTGTCAATATCCAAAGATTATTAGAAAGTTTGGCTACAATAATTTACAGTTTTTAGACTTGCCCGTTTTGCTACTTAATTTTATCTTTTGGCATCATTCTGTTTTAATGTACACCTTTCTGACATTTTAGGCTAGCTTGTTTTCTGTTAGGTCAAACCCCCAGGGGCTACAGGTAGCAAGCAGCTACCGACGACAGTTACAAGCTTGCCTAATTGTGCATGATATCTGGTTAAGAAATATTATATTTTCATTGCATTCTCTTGACTTAAATACAAATGACTTTCATTTTTTTCTGACTTGCCCTATAATTAAGCTGGTAATATCCAAAGATTATTAGAAAGTTTGGCTACAATAATTTACAGTTTTTAGACTTGTCTTTTTTGCTACTTAACTTTTTCTTTTGGCATCATTCTGTTCAAATGTTAACCTTTCTGGCATTTTAGGCTAGCTTGTTTTCTGTTAGGTCAAACCCCCAGGGGCTACAGGTAGCAAGCAGCTACTGACGACAGGCACAAGCTTGCCTAATTGTACTCAAAATTCTGTTAAGAAAAATTGTTTTGATAACATGTTTTTGACATAAATGCTAGTGACTTTCATTCTTTTCTGACATGCCTAAATGCGCATTTACTCAAAATTGACAGTATTTTCTCCAATGTCACAAACCTGACACCTTACGTTGATACATTGATACATTGACTCAGGGTTGGCAGTTAAATAGAGCTTAATTGTTTGAGGGGTAGGTGTCATCACAGAGTTTGTTTTATATTTCTGGTGCAGGATGTCCATTGTTGCCGTCCTTGTTGGGATTTCCTTTGGTTTGTACAGGTGGTCTAGCTGCAACTGTTTATTTTACTATCACTGGGACTGAATATAAGGCCCCAGCTTGTTTCCACTTCAGTTATACACTGGCGGGTGGTTAAACTAGGATAAGCTGTCCAGCTAGAAAGGGTACATATTGGTTAAGGGGTAAGTCAAATTGTTCTTATCTGAACCTGTACTATACAAATTTAGTAATTATGGTTTGTTTGACAGGTATTCTTCTTTTCATGAAGCTCTGCATTTATAAGCAAAACTTCACGTATTCAGCTAATTCATAATTTGCCACATTCATATTTATTCTTTATTATGTGGTTTGTCTTTGCTGAATATTCAGCTTAGACAAGGAGCAGCTACTCAGAGAGACATGTTCGGGTAAAAGGCTCCGAAACATATTGAGTAGTTACCCGCTGAAGACCCTTTAATTTATTTGGGCTGATACAGCCTATGTCAAAATTTTACAGAAGAACGTGTGCAATATGGACAATAGTAATTCCATATGTATATGGGTTTGACAGGGACAGGTTAGCTTATGGAGAGTAAAGAGTTCGGACTGCGGAATAGGGTATTGACTACTAGGAAGTGGTTCTGGGCAAAAAAGACACAAATATATTATGTCTTTGGGGAGTATATATGTGAACTATCATAAATGTTGTTTTTCAATGTTTAGAGACATCTTATTCCATTTGCATCACCAGTTGATTTTGTTTAATTCTCTCTATATATATTTGGTGTTATGGTTCAAATATAGTTTCATGAACTTTGAATCTGTGAACTACCAAACAGTGTGGAATCCCCTTCATAAATTAACACCACTTGTAAGTCATTAAAATATGCATAACAGTGGACCTAAAACTGACCATTGAGGTACTCCAGAGCATATGTTTGTGAACGTGTACGGCAAATATGGTTGATTAGCTTTTGAATACAGTTTAGACACATCCTGTTAGATCTGGGAACTCTACTGCTGACAGTATGTTATGATCCAGAGCAGCAAAGGCTTTAGACAAATCCATAAAGTATATATTTATTGGGATTTTACCTTTGCCTAAATCCATTTATGTCCTATTTATTAATCAAATGCGGCAAGGTCACTCAAGTGTACATGTAATTCCCTGAACACATATTGATTACAATGGGACAGTTTATCAGTTTAAAATGTTCATGTGCATTAACTTTTCAGCGGTTTAAAAATGGCTCGTAGAAAAAAGATTGATGTATAGGTGTCAAATGAAGTGTCATTTTTTAAAAATATGCCTTTGCCATTTAAAGACTGTCCGGAAATACCCCCAAAGGAAAGTGACAGAAGAAGTGTGACTTACTTATGGATTTCAAATTTCACAAGCGTAACCATTTCAACTTGCAGTCCATCATAACCACCGCTAAACTTACGTTTTTGAGAGTCAATTATTTGTCTGAGTTGTTCTTCTAAAAGAATTTCAAAAACTAAGTTGTAAAGGCATGATTCAAACTTCCTCTACAGTAAATCGTGTGTTTCTAATCCTTATGTACCCTTTGAATGTTTAGTTTTGACTGGAATCCACATCTGGGTTTAGTTCGGTTGTCATGTATATTAGGAATTATTTCATTTAGAAAATGTTTCACCATGTTTGCACACTTTAATATGATTTGCCTAAAGTCAGACGCAGGCTCATGGGGTTTTTTTAGAATCAAGAGAAACGTGGTAGCGATAAATACTTCCTTTGCTTATTAGTAATACTTACCTCTCAATCACTCATGCTAATAACCAAAGCTCTCCGACCCGAGAACTGGACCTTCTCCGCTGGACCTGAAGGACGGGCATTTCCGAGTGCCTATGTCTCAGGACAGTCGGAAATATCTACGGTTGGCTTACGCAGACCAGGTATTCCAGTTCCGAGATCTTCCGTGCGGGTTGGCCACGGCACCGCAGTGTTCAACCAGATAGTGCAGGCCTTAGCGCCATGTGTTCACAAGAAGGGCTTAAGAACGCACGTGTATCTGGACGACTGGCTAGTCCGAGGTTTGGTACATCAAGAGCTAATCAAGAACAGACAATTTCTGTTGAAGCTTTGCGGGGACTTAGGACCAGAAGTAAACGTCCCGAAATCAAATTTCAAACAGGTGTTTGTCTCCCTAGGCATTCATTTCGACCCAGGCCGATCAGAGTGCCGTCCTTCCGAGGACAGATGGCGGGATTTGGGTAAAAAGTAGCGACAGCGAACATATATTGCCCTTGTTCAGATTCCTATGGTGGAAATTTAGTCATGTGTAAAAGTTTTAAAAGAAAATTATCAGTCAAAGGACCTCGATGTTGCGACCACGATCTGGTGCGCAATGTTACCCGCGATAATAGCTCATTCAAGTGAAAGTATCATGCTGTGGGCTTAAACTTCTTCATTTATTTGCAACAAATCGAAGTTTAAATTTTCTCCCGACTACAGCTCCAATATGTTCTTTTCAAGGCGTCTGACATATTGTGTAAACCCACCTATACACTCCACATAATTGCATGGAAATCCATGCAAAGTTCATTAAAAGTAATAGACATAGGCCACGTATCCGTATCACATGGCAATCTGGGTCACTTGAAGGGCTTTGAGTCAAGTTTATTGCCTCCATCAGCTTTAAGCAAGTTTCGACTGGCAGAGAGGCCAGACACAAGACAATCTCTTCACGTTTTGATACCGATCCGCTTGCCCAATCACCAATTAGGTGACACATATATGAATTCATATATGAACTCATATATGCGATAAAAGTTTTCTTGACAGCTAATCCTACAACTATAATTTCAGCATTTAATTTAATTTGATGCATCAAATTTTGTAATTAATAAACAACAATTAAAGCTCAGTATTTGGAATCGATTTTGTTTCGATTTTCAAGTGCTAACAAGATGTTCAGTTTCCAAATTAAGCTGTTGATATAAAAGCTAAGATTTTGTTGCTCATCATCCTCACTGATATGCAGACGTCAGATATAAAAGTCAAATTGTATGTGAACACAGTAACAGAAACTGGTCTTGTTGGTGCCACAACTTGGCTGCATAAATGCCTGCGTCAACAAAGGGACCCGCGGTTAAGATTTTGAAACATCAGATGGCAAATTTACCCCTGTAGCTAGGGATACGTTTATCATTGGCTGGGCATCGGTACCATTTGTTACTCCGTCTGTGAAGAGGGACTTTGTCATTTATACACGATGAATTCATTAAAACCGTTTTTAATAACTTTGGTCATCCAGTTCGTCGTGGGTTTGTGGGGGGGGGGCGTTCTCTCTGTGTGTAACTGCAAGATAAACAAAACCTGTACAGTTACATGAAACGACCAGAGCTACGGGTTGATGAAAGCATTGAATGGGAAATAAATTACGTGTACTTACAAAGGAAAGCATTAAGGCATGGTAAGGTTAACAAATATGTCAAGTGAATAGCCATCAATATTCAGTACTGTATATTTAATCTACAAATTATACTACAACAACACAAACTGTTTTCCTGATAAATATCTCCCTTCTAAAATCAATATCAAATGAATAAAAACGAGGTTTAAAATCGATCTAAGAGTATGTTGCAATTTCTATTCGGTCAGTTCACTCAAACATCTTTCCACATTTTAGCATGAAAACAAATTATGTCATCGAAGAGGAATTTTTCATACATCTATGGCATCCATTCTTTTTCCCAAAGTTTGTTTTGGAAACAAGGGGCTCTCCATTTCAACACATTGAGATAACAGAAAATTTCCATATTGAAAGCACATACTGCACCCTATTCAGATTTAAAAACAATGTTTGTGCTTTATGGCTAAAATAGGCGTGACTAACACACACGGTCCTCATAGCCTCACGTGAATCACTACCACACTTACAAATTTGTAAGGATAGCAGTCACATTTCAAGTTGGTTTCCAGAAGTATTTTTGAAAGGACATTTAAATGTTCAAGGAAGCATATAAGGTGTCTTCACTGAATTTCTGAAATTAGCCTCCAAGAACATTACGAGTGTCAGATAATCAATGAAGAAAAGTCTTTTAGCTCTCGAACTAACCATATTTACGGCAGAATTCTCTCGAATAAACTTCCCATTAGGGCTTTCATAAAACATGAATGCCTCTTCAGGAAATATGTAAAGACACCAAAAAGGCCAGCCCTTTAATTTGGCCACTTTTATATCATGTATATTGCAGCTGAGTGACTTACTTGCAAAGAACTGTTGTGTACTGTCTGATAGTTATAACATGTCACATGACCATTATGCCACATAATCAACGAGGTCGAAGACCGAGTTGATTGTGATGGCATAATGGTCATTGTGACATTTTATGAATAACTTGTAACAAAAGTGGTAGAAACTGACCAAGATATTTTTCCCTTGCCTTTTGTGCATAGTGTACTTAGCTGCTTACGTACAGTGTAAGTTGTCACACGCACAGTCAAGCTTGACTGCTTCCTCATGCATTTTCCACTTACCAGTATGGCAGTAGGAAGAGCAGGTGGTGGAAGCCAAAGTGACAGATTTCAGTGAGTTTGGCAGTATTCCCACTCAACAGTTAATTTTTCAGAGGAGTACGTGTCATAATGACGAGGGTGCACGCTACAAGAAACCTAATGCAGGTAAAAAAGCAATACATTTTTGGAATTTAAATAACTTTTTTTTTCAGGGTTCATGCCTGGCATATACCCTGATCAAGTGTTGTAAATTGAGTCATGTACATCAACTTACATTATGCCGACAGTGATATCATGCTAGATATGACAGACGACTTGGAAAGTTCTAGGAATACACGTCTGAACTATCCCAAGTCCTGTGGTCATCTGCACAGATCCTGGTGGAACAATACCTTAGTTTGGGCTGTTCAGGGGAAGGTATCAACAACAACTGTTTCCACAACACACTGCCTGTAGGTCACGCTGCACTACACAACACTAGCAATGCTATTGTGGGAAAAGAGTTCATTATGTGATATAATCAACACTTTTTCCGGCTCTCTATTGGTCTGTTCCTATCACCCATGTTACAATATACATTGTAGAGATTTTATAAGATTTTTCCCTTGTTTCACGTTTCTTTCAACCAATCTTGTAACAAGCCATTTGCGTCAAATTTTGAAACGATTCGAATTGTTGTCAAATAGTTTCGTCCAAAAATGATCCTTTTATATTGTTTTCATATATTTATATATCTTAATATTTCACAATTTACAACTTTCAACACAAAGCAAAAATAATATCTATATATTGTCAGTAAATTCGTAAATCCAAAACTTTCATTTTTCAAAAAATGATTGAATCCTGTGCCTATATACAAATACAATTGATCCGTTCTAATGAGTTATCTGATCTGCAATACTTTGGTGTGGAGTGGTGTAATTCCTATCTGCATGTTGGTGAGAAAGAGGGTTACCTTATACACAACTGATTCGGATACATGACGGCTAGTGAAAGGGCTGCGTTACACCCAACAACTAATTCTTATTACACTCCGGGTACGAAGATGATTGTTTTGCACATAACAATCAATTATGGGTTTATTGCCAAGGGGCACTGAATTGCTTGCTTCACACGCAACAACCAATTTTGGTCTGACAGGAGCGATGAAAACCGATAAACAGTTTTGGGGCGACAAAAGGACTGCCTTACATGTAATAATCTTTTCTGCGTATACCTACGTTAACTCCAATAAGATTGATGAAATATCATTGCCTCATCTGTTATAATTATTCATGCATTGTATTCGTTGTTATATTTTGTAGCAAAAAAGCATCGTACTAAGTAGTTAGATTGTCTAATGTGCCCACAACTTAGTAATGTTTCGGCCAAAAGTATGTCGCTTTGTCAATTTAATATGACTGAATTAATTACCGAAAGAAAATGGAAACTTAATGAATAAACAAAAGAAACAAGCAAGAAAGACAAAAGAAACAGACCCAGGTTAAGGCAGGAAGGGAAGAATAAAGTTAGCAAGAAAAGAAAGAAGGAAGGGAGGGGGGAAAAACGGAAAAAGACACTTTTTGTACCACTATAGAAGTGCTCATCAAAAGAACAATATGTGTATCAGGTTGCACCTTTTGGGGGGGAGGGGAAGGGGGAAAGCTGAATCCCGCCCTGCAGTGCGACCCCTCGAATTCGTGAAGACGGCGCTGCAGCGAGGAATTTCCGTTCTTTACGCGGAGTTTTGCCTCTAAAGCAGACCCAAGTTGCATGTTTTGTTTGCTCCGTTTGGGTCTGTCCTTCTTTGGCAAGGTCGCTGTTTTAGCTTTGGACCAGTCATTCAGTTTCTAATGGACTGGGTATGGTTGCCATGGTAACAGGCTTCAGTACACCAGGGACCAGAGGCTTCTATTGGCCAAAGTGATAAGTGCCTCAGTCAAGAGGGGTGGTCACAATTTAGTGTTACTTCGCTTACCTTAGATAAAATACTGTCAAAGAAGGGCGCACCAAGTGCAATAGAAATAACGCGGAACTTGGTCTCCTTTAAAGACAACACAGAGTTCGTGTCAGCTGATGTGGGGGTTTACTGCAAGTCTGCGGAAGAAGACGTTGGTCCTGGAAGTGAGACCAAATATGAGAAAAGGACTCTGTATCACATTTTCCAGGCGTTATCTTTGAATAAAGCCTTGATTTAATGATGATAGGGAATGTCCCTGAATTAAGTTATAAAAAAACGACCATCATGTATGTCAATGAATCAAGTCAAAAAATAGAAAATGAATTTGTTTTTCCCTTAATTAATAAAACAAAAAAAAATTGGTGGTAACTAAATCTGGCCACCAGAGAATACAGAAATAATCCAGGTGGCTAACATTGGATCAAATTTGTCGCACCGACAAAAAAGTGTACGCGATACCATCAAATACTGAGTTATCATGTTCGACACGGTTACCTGTTTTGGTCTGATATTAAACACATTTGAATACCGGTGATCTGGGTTGGTTTAATTTCTTGACACACAGCCTTTGTTCCCATGATGCATGTTTTACCAACTTGCAACCCATGTCATTTGAGGTCAGGTGGGTCAGCAAAGCCCATTACATTACAGTGAACCTAAAAGTTTCACCCTGCATATAAGGACTATTTTTGGAATTATCATCTTCTCATCTACCTGAAGTACATATTATTATCTTTCAAATACACAGTTTGATCAAATGAAAGTTTAATGCTATTTGGCAACATGAACAGAGGTTAAATTTATATCTGCTAATTCCCCATGTTAATCTATGGAGAAAAAGTGAGGGTCATGGAAACTGACAAATCGGACCCAAGATGGGGGTGGTCAACCATGAACAGGATGGGCAGCACCACCTTTAGGCGAATTTAGAACTACCTCAAATATAGACTATTGTGAACGATGTTAAGACGTATGCATAATGGATTGAGTAAGTATAACCTCATTCAGATAGTTTGACGAATACATTCTCGATAAGAATCTCGAATATATGCAACATGGTGGTGCTGCTTGTGGATGACGTCTGTTTAAACTAGCCCTAGGTCTATTTCCTCGAATGATTTACAAGAGGCGTCAACATGTATCCCAGACGTCCACAGCACAATATACTTTATTTGGACATGTCCAAGCTCAAGGGCAAGGGGGTAGTTATGTGTGGAGAGCGAAATGTTCTTTACGAAAGTTCAAGCCCATGGTATCATAATTATATTCGGTAATCTAACTTATTTTTCAGATACTTACATACATATTTTCATATTATCCTCAAAGCAGCTTTGCTGGGGGGAGGGGTTTTTTTTTTTTTTTTTTTTTTTTTTTTTTTGTTTTGTTTTTTTTTTTGTTTTTTTTTTTTTTTGTTTTGTTTTTTTTTTTTGTTTTTTTGTTTCTTTTGGTTTTTTTTTTTTGTTTTTTTTTTTGTTTTTTTGGAGGGGGTTGTTATTTTGGTTTTTTGTTCTTTTTTCTTTGTTTTTTTCTTTGTTTTTTGTTTTTTGTTTTTTGTTTTTTTTTTTGTTCTTTTGTTTTTTGGGATTTTTTTGTTTTTTGTTTTTTGGGGTTTTGGGGGGTGTTGAGGGGGGGTTCGGGTTTTTTTGTTTTTTGTTTTTGTTTTTGTTTTATGATTGAAGATTCGCCAGGTGAAACATGCATTATGGGGGCATTCTTCAAAAGTCTACACGACATTCTTTCTGAAGCCAAATCTGACTCATGAAAATATGCATATTTTGTGTTGTTCTGCATTGTGTCAACGTAAAATCCAGTTTGGCACTGTCACTTTTATCGATTAAAACATGCCCGTGATAACTGAAAGACCAGTCAGATCAGACAAATCTAAAAACAAACTACGTCGGGTTTTTTTTCAGACACAATGCAGTCATGATATAGAGCTAATGATAGTTTTTCACTCTCTAATATATGATTAAATCCGACAAATAAGTAACAGTCAAAGCAGTAACAGGACTCAAATCCATTCAAACCTGGCGAGTAGCCACGCCATTAACTCTTTCAGTGTCAGGTTACAATGACTGAGTCAACGCTACACTCTCCTTGACGCTACTTTTGGCCCAAAGGAAAGAGAGCTGTTGGCTTGGACCTTTGATGCCCTGTCCTCATATATTAACTGTAGCCATGCTGATAGTTGAATGAAAGACCGTTTTACAAAGGATATGAATCCAATATCGTTATGTCAATACGAGACATGCATATTAATTCCCCGTCAAAAAGAACGGGGTTCACATTTGTCAATCAAGGAGGACACCCGGTCATATTACTGTCACAAACAGGGCTAGATTCCCTTTCTCACCAAATTTGTGTTTTTAAGAATGGTTTAAGTTTACAAACCGCAATTTATTTTGTGCTTTCCAAACTGGATTAAAGAGGAAATTCCCGTCTGCCTGTACTAAAGTTTCTTTATTTCCAAAATATAGGTAACACCCCGCTCGCCTATTCACAGGCAACTGCCCGTATCTCGCCAGGTGAGACTACGGCTACAAAGACAACCAGGTGTGCAGTTGTGGTTGGAAATTGATAAGCATGTTTTGTATTCAGAGCACATCGATATTTGTAGAAAGAGTTAAACAGAAACAACTTAACACCTTTCTCCCTCAACCCATCTGAAAATTGAAAAAGTGTCTTCTTTTTAAACATCTCATTGCAGAGGCTAATTAGACTCGTTTTCTTTAGTTGATACATAAGACCTTTGGGAGTGATTTAGACATTTCGCAAAGGGTGGGCCTTGGCCTCTGGTTCTGATTCGGCGGTAAAAGAACAGTGGAAAACTAGAAAAGAAGATTTGCTTCAAAGCAAACTAGTCTGTGTGACTTCATAAGTTGTAAATATTAAATGCTACAACTTTTGTCCTTTGGTACTTCGCATTCCAATAAGCTTACAGCTGGATGAAAATTTCAAAGTCCAAAAGACCTTGACCTTTACAGGTCACATGTAATTGCCAAAATGTTACATTCCCCACAATTTAAGCCCAACATGAACCAAATTGGATGAAAATTGACCAAGTTATGGCAAGATGAAAATTCATAGGGCCCAATGACCTTGACCTTTGCCCTTTAGAGGTTACATGTGCTACAAAAAATGTGCAGTGTTGCAATACCCCAATTAGAGGGCATCATGATTAGAATTGGATGGAAACTGGCCAAGTTATGGCTGGATGAAACTTGCAAAGGTCCAAATGACATTGACTTTTGACCTTTAGATGTCACATGTAAGTTCCAAAAACCTACAGTGTTACAATAGCTACAATTGGAGCCAAACATGATTAAAATTGGAAAAAAATTGACCAAGTTATGGCCAGAAGAAAGCCACCATCGAAAGTGGCTTTTGACCTTGAAGTGACCTTTGAGCTTGAGATGACCTCTACCTGAAGTGAACCTTGACCTCAAAAAAGACATTTTGTCTTAAAATTGACCTTTGACCTTGACATGAACTTTGGCCTTAACATGACCTTGACATTTGAGATGACCTTTGCCTTGCTATGATCGAACTCCTTTACACTCAGAACCAAATATACTATAGTATATAAGATATTGAAGATTAAAACTTTAATTAGCCCTCATTTGCATTATTTTGAAAAGCATGACCTCTCATTATAAAAAAGACAGACTTCATCTATAGAAGTATAATTGTGCCAAGTTTGGAGTTTCTACGTGTAATACCTTTGAAATGAAATGTCGGACAAATTTGCCTGAAAAGAAAGAAAGAAAGAAAGAAAGGAGAAAGAAAGAAAGAAAGAAAGAAAGAAAGAAAGAAAGAAAGAAAGAAAGAAAGAAAGGAAGGAAGGAAGGAAGGAAGGAAGGAAGGAAGGAAGGAAGGAAAAGATTTCTTAGAAAAACAATATGTCTGTATTGGCACACAGGCATAACTAGAAGGTATTTTTTTTAAACTCGAAAATGAAGTTTCTAGAGTGAGAATAGGACGCTCCCCCCCCCCCCCAATGCAAATGTGGTTTATATTTTATATAAACAGATGGGCCCCACAAAATATAATGTAAATAAAAAATCACGCTATGAAATTTTTCTCTTCTGCACGCTACTGATATGTATCATCTGATGCAACTAACCTGAGAGTGAACACAATCTGCATTGCTGTGTATGTACTTTGTATTTCAAGCTCTGACTTAAGACTTTAGGCTCCGTATGACTCAAGTTCAATATTACACGTCAGTTTAACCATACAATTAGGTATACTTTTTTGTACTTGAACAAGATGGTACGATGTCTGACGTATTTCTTACCACCACTCGCACATTCGGCATTGATTTAACGGATATGTATCATAGAGTTCTGAAAGCTATGTGGTGTATTAAGATGACCAACAGTATACGTTTCACGGAAGCTTGGTGGTACAATTACATGGCAGCTACAGCATAGAAATCAATACTGCAAACCACAGAGTGCGACTCAACATTTTTAACTAATATCATCTGTCATGCAGCTGAAACCATGAGATCGGTTGGTTTTAACATAATACTATATAGAATGATATTTTGAGAAAAAGACAATATTTGGTATAACAAGTTTATCCCGTTTATTTATGACTTCAGTGTATGATTTAGTCAGTTCATATGATTTTGATTTCCATACTATTTCGGTGAATTATATGTACGTGTTTTCCTTCAGGCTTTCCCTGTTTGTAGAACTTTAATAAAATATTATCATAAAATCAAGATTTATAATATGTGGTAAATTCAGTAGCAGTGCATGACGCTGTATTTCTTTATTTGTTCTTCCCAGTCTCTCTTTGCATCATATTGCACTAAATGTGTGGATTAAGGTATTTGTAGGCTTCATATTGTTTATATATTGTATTGTGGTTGTGGACTCATGTCTATAACAAACAATATTCATTTATTATTTTACTTTCAAACCAGTTTGTGGAGTCGACGGAGCCGAAATGAACAACTCTCGACAGATGGATTCGTTTTTTTATAAACGGGTACAAAATAAAAAATAATATTGTAAATTACTAAATACTAAATATCCTTGTTGTTGGGGACGTGCCATAAGTGGATATTGAAGCCACGGGCGCCGGAGAAGCAGGGCGAGAGACTATGGCGGTACATGACGCATCGCTGAAAATTTAAAAATCCTGATCACTCATTGCACAAAAAAAGAAAAAATATATTCCATTAGCCTGCCATCACGGGAAACTAAAATTCAAAACGCAAATCGCATAATATACAGCCTTCAATGGTACAAGATGAAATTTTGAAAGGCTCATCGTACATTACATGAAATACGACACTCACCCACCAACGACTAAAATAAGCATTTATTTTTTCTGGTGTCACCCCGGTCCCTGCTCTTGACGCATGTGCTGCAGGTCACACACACCCGATTTTTTTCCATGTCAATCAGTGCAAACTAATTGTTTCTTGTGATTTTATCTTTGGACGTACGTCTTGGTGTCATAATTGAACTACCAGCACAATAAGATCTATCTCTGGCACTTTCGTTGTAGACTGGAATCGACGTGTTAAAAGCATGCGGACTCGATCGTACTTCTTGGAGACGTTTTGTGCTGTTCTCATTATGAAATTTGCCACTTTTGAAGGTAAAAACATGAAAAACTTCATTTCCTCGGATCGACATATTAACTCAAGGACATCAACAAACTTTTATACCTCAAGCAGCCAGAAATCGCATACAAGCGATGACATTTTTTTAAAGAACAATATATCAAGAAGTACAAGGACTATTATTCGTTTGAAGGAAATAGCTGTCGCTGAACAGGACAATGCCAGTGAGTCAATTGTTTATTTCTTCATATTCCACCCATCCACTTCATGCAGCAGACAGTAGACACTGATCCGCTTTTTGCACATATCATGTTTGTAATTTTTGTAGAATAAACTTGATTTTCAATTTTTGATTTTAAGTCTATGATCCATGAAAATGTAAAACTGGTTAATAAAGTTATCGTTTTCATAGCAAAACTACATGGAGGACGTCCCTGATTGTTTGAGTCTGACCTGAACAGGCGCCGCTAAAGAATGGAATGGGACACGTCCAACGCATGGCCCTAGTGTTGCCTTTCTCCAGTTGTACGCAAACCAGTCCCTTTGTCTTGGCATTTCGAATTCTATTTACCGTTTACCTTGTGCTATCTGTTATATTTAATGTGACCTCTATGGAGAGGATCTCTTTAGGAGGCAAGTCTGGAGCCGGCCTCAGAAGGGCTGCACAGTGTCGAAAATGTCCTTCGTGTATGGATGCCTCAGTACCTCATTCAGAGATCACTGTCTCGCATAATTTGAGCAAAATAATATATCAGATTTACAACCCACATCGTAACAGAATTACACAAAAGTTAATTTGATTGAAAAAAATCTAATTCTGTATGGTTCACACAAAATCATTTATTTTGCTTACGGGTCACGCATTACGACATGATTTTTAAATAATATATCAGATAGAAAAATCGCATTCACTTTGTGACATCATCCACACATTTTGATTTATTCTATTCACTTTTGACGTTTTGGTGTGCTTGACAGAAAACGGTAAATCTATGAATGTTTATAATTCATTTATTTATTTATTTATTTATTTATTTATTTATTTATTTATTTATTTATTTATTTATTTATTTATTTATTTATTTATTATTTGTTTGTTTGTTTCTTTATTCGTTTATTCGTGCATTTCATTATTTATCCATTTATTTATTTACCTACAAACAAAAGATAAAAAGATAAAACGTATGCCTCACTATTTTTTGTACCGCAGATAAAATATATTTTGGCCTTAAAGTGAAATCATCATATACCAAAATTGACAAATTAAATATTCATGTGTAATGTAGAGCTCTTGTTGTGAAGGAATCACCTACCTGTAAAGTCACAGGCAATTTGGCAAAACAGAAGTCTAATATAACAGAGTAAAGCAAGTAGCAATGCTTTATGCAATCACTCGATAAATCAGATATGTAAAGAACTCGGTCAGAGGTATCATTTCTGATACCTGGCTTTGACAAGAGAAAGTTATTGGGGAAAATGTATAGGAGTACCGTGCAAAAACACACACACACACACACACACACACACACTCTACATGCACTACGCAATACTTTGTCAAAGTCCAATATACGTGTACCTGGAATTTATAGATTTTATTGTCAGGATTGGCATTTAACATCAAAGTGACCGCACTTTGGTTGATATAATGGAAATGTATGATACGTGCAAATGAAATGCCTGTTGATTCAAGAAATCATGCGGTAAACACAATATGAATAAAAGCAAAACAAAACAAAAATGGATAAGTCATAGAATAAGTTTGTGCAAGACGAATAAATATCAAGATGTTCAGGAAATCTAGAGTGCAATTTCATTCCCATTTCGAGTGTGAGACACTTCAACAAAACTGCAGGTTGTACGGACAGTTCAGTCATCAAAATATAGCCCATATGAAATGCCGAATCAAAAATCGGCCGACCGTTTGTGCCAACACGTACTATTTCTTTCACCAAGTGCCAGGTGGATAAACAGAGGCGCATTATTCTGCCCGCATATAAATACTCACTCATCATTTCCGTCTTGTGGAAGACATCCGTTTGTGAAACAGGAAATTCATTGCACTTTTGATGCAAACGAAGCGAAAATAGTGTTTACAGATCTTATTGACCAAACAAAAATAATAAAAAAAATGAAGTCAAATGAAATACCGGGGAAAGTTGGAATGAACTCAATCTTAAAAGATATTAGTTACTGACTGGTTGACTGGGTGATACCATTTCCCTGGGTAGGAGATAACCGCTGTATTACCCAGTCAACCACTGGGTAATGAAGTTATCCCATTTTTGCTCCTATCGGAAGGGTGTCCAAAACAGCGCTTTTGTTCAAGTTTTACCCCGTTCACCTGTGTTTCCTTTCCCTCCGCCAGTTTGCGAGCAGCTGCTACCTATTTATAAAAACATTCTCTGCCACTACGTGGCGAGGTGCCACCTGGTATTCCTACAGTAATACCATGATTTGCATTAAATGCGACGACCACCTCAAAGCTATTAACCAATCAGATGCCTAGAAATATTATAAAAATGGGATAAAAACAGGTCTTCTGTTAATTAACGAAATAGCAATACCTGAACTCCAGCGTTATCGCCATGGTTCAAATTTTGGGAACGCGAAATGTGGGCGTAATACTGGTTTTACCGTGTGTAAAATTTCTTTTGTTACTAGAATAACACTACCACAGTCATAGGTGTATGTAATCGAACCCCCCCCCCCATTAAATTATACTTTTTTACATTTGTGAAAATTAAAACAAGTGAATCTAGCATTAAATAGATAAAATAAAGCATCCATAAAAACAATGACTAGAACATTTTAGCTCACGCCATTGTGGAGATTAACAAAAACAAAGGGTATATATATGTGTGTGTGTGTGTGTGTGTGTGTGTGTGTGTGTGTGTGTGTGTGTGTGTGTGTGTGTGTGTGTGTTATGCTGCTCAAAGCATGCCCTCTGGTTTCTGCTGTGGGCACACCCACACAGTGATTTTGTTTGCGTTTTGATCGATCTGATTTTTCATGTTAGAATCAGAATAAACCACAACGGGGCAGAATTATCAGAAATTTGATGGTCTCGCTCCGCAAGGTCAAGCGGAGTGGAATTATCAGCAAATTGATCCGCCAGGCCAAGGCTGGGTCCATCAAAATCCTGATCATTTCACCCCGTGGTTTATTCTCTGAATAAGGAAAAGAAAACATTGAGGCCTAGTTTTCGGAGGGGGGGGGGGATGCAGTGCTGTTACAACTTTTTTCAATAAGATGTTCAAATTCAAAATATTATTGCCAGTAGAATTTAGCACTCTGTTCCCTTTCCTGGCAGCCATTTTCAAGGCGATATTTATTATAATTAGGGAACATTCTGAGGCCTACATCTCTGATTGGTTATTAAGGAGAAAAGTTGCTAGCAACCACTTTGAGAGTGATTTCGTATCTGTGATTGGTTATGGAGGAAAAAAAGCACATGTGCTTGATATCAAGCCTCATTTTGACCCTAATTTTCCTATTTAAAATATCACACCCATTGTCCTCATATCAACCCATTACACATGAATGATAACCAAGGTGTATTTACACCGAATGGTAAATACACACACACACACATATATTTATATATATATATATATATATATATATATATATATATATATATATATATATATATATATATATATATATATATATATATATATATATTGGAATCTCCCTATTTAGACCACTTAAGGCACTGAAAATCTGGTCTTGATAAGACAGTGGTCTTAATAAGGGTATAATTTAATTAATTATAAACAAAAATGGGTCTATAAATGGGTGGTGTTAATATACAAATGGTCTCTTTATGGATGTGGTCTTAATTGGAGATTGTACTAAATATATATATATATATATATATATATATATATATATATATATGTCTGGTGTGTGTGTGTGTGTGTGTGTGTGTGTGTGTGTGTGTGTGTGTGTGTGTGTGTGTGTGTGTGTGTGTGTGTTCGAAATACAATAAATTTGTTTTTAGTCTTGCAATTTGAAACCCACGAGTTTGACGAAAACGCAGACCTACTTTGGGTGACGAAATTTCACTCATGACATGCTGGACACCAGATATTACCTTGGAACATATTGATTGTGATATTGCACATAAACCATATTCTGGAGGTCAAACGCACAAGGCCTATAGCCTGGGTTAGATATCAGCATGGATAAATAGTAATTGTGATATTACATGTGGCCTACAGTCTGAATGGCAAATGTCACCGCTGATACATAATTATAGTGATATTTCACATAGCCTACAGTCTCGATGTTAAATATCAACATTGATACAGAGTGGTTGTGATATTACAAATAGCCTACAGTCTCGATGTTAAATATCAACATTGATACAGAGTGGTTGTGATATTACAAATAGCCTACAGTCTGGATGTTAAATATCAACATTGATACAGAGCGGTTGTGATATTACAAATAGCCTACAGTCTGTATGGTAAATATTACAATTAATGCATGATGGTGGTGATACATCATTGGGCCGGGCCTAAAGCTTGAAGGCCAAATTTCACCATTTTCTGCCCTATAAATCCCATGTTTACGCTTAAGAATAAATATTCCCGGTATTAATATCTACATTGTATAATTTTCATTTGTCAGTGTGAGTCCAACAGTCAGTGATGTAGATCTCTGTGATGTGCATTGAAGCGCAAGGTGACCCGCAGTAATACATCATGACGCCTAGTCATATAAAATATACAAATGGTCATGACTTTTGCAAGTTGGCGTTTAAGTTTGGCTTTTTACAATAAAAGTTTGAAGTACATATCACGCAAAGCATCCTGTGCTAGAGTGGGTGAATGGTGTACTAAGACATTAATAGAAAACAAAGTAAATGGCGCATAAGATAAGAACTAGCTCAGTTTCGTTGAAAAAAAAAATTACTGCCCAAAGTGCATGTTGTATTATTTGTGAATATACCATGTCTTTCTAGTCCGTTGGTTGCTTGCTTGAGTAGCTGGGTGGTTGCGTGGCCAGTTAGTTGATTGGTTGCGTGGCCAGTTGGTTGGTTGGTTGGCTAGTGGGTTTCAGTTACTAACCAGAAAACAATTAAATTATTTTCTTGACAAGACTAGTTCATGAAAGACTGATCGATTGCTGAACAGATTCACAAAAGTTCTTCGCTTAGAGTTGCTAACACATGTAATTGGAACAAGGAGACCGTTTTAAAGTTCTAGTTGGCTGAGGTAAATATTTACTGGTTAATGTGAAGCTCATAGTATGCCTGATACTTTAGCAAACTTGTTTTGGTGTCAAAAATGTTGCACAAAAAAAGCGACTAAGGAATATACATAGTCAGTATGAGGACCTCTCTCAAAGTCAAACTTGAACGGACAAAAGCCAGGATTAATTTTTTGTCTGAATAAAATTAATCTTTAAATTACTATCAATCTATTTCAGGTAAAATAGTCAAGAAGGCGTCCGGAGTAAGAGACAAAAGTTTCAGGCAATCCGATGTGCCCCTCATGGCCCTCCAGAAGCTTCTCACGGCAAACAGGTCCTCTCAACTCCATAGTCGCACCCCAAGGCACCATTTAGTCAAAAGAAGGTGGATAAGAAGAAATCGCTCGTCGCAATCATTGACAACGAAACCAAATTATCGAATACGACCACGAAGGTACAGAATACAACCTCGTCTGGGCTGATGATTAAACGACAGAGGGCGCTCTGATACATAAGCTAGAAACATCGACAGAAACCTGTGATTTCTGTGATACATTCATTCCTGGGATATACACCTAAAATACAGATCAACATCAACTAAAAAGACTCGTTTTTTCAGAACATATGTTGGCAGCATCATTCCCTTGTATGAAGCCAAGAAAAAACTATCATTATTCCTTGTTATAGGAAATAGCTATTCAAACTACTGTTGATAAATGAGTCGAGTAAAATGCTCTTTAAGTGCAAGAATACCAATTCGCATTTGACTTTGCTGACGATTCGGATGTGAAGACAGCATAAACATAACGTAGTCCACTCATTTACCGCTAGAAACATGAATTATTGGTTATGGCATGTTATTCATTGAACAACAAAGACCTCAGCTTACCTCAATCAGTTTTGAAAGAACAGTTTCCAATCATCTCTGGAAGAACAATTTCCTATAATTTGCTCAGTTTTTGTTAATTGTCATGTGTCATTTAATATTGAAAATTTTGCCCAAATGAGCCTTTGAACTTATACGTGGGAGGTAGATCTTTGCCTGGCTTGTAATGACTGCCTTATCGTAAGTCGAGTCGATCTCCACATGTCACAACATTGTTACGCAAACATCTCAGTCCCCAGCGGAGGAGAAATACAGAAGCATTAAGTAGCGCGAGACGCTACCTAACGAACGCTTAAAATGGAAATCTTTAAAAGCGCAGAGATTATTTAAGAGATTATACAAGAGAATGGTAGATGAAAAGGTTGAATGAAGCCGGTTTAATTTATTTCGCTGATGCTCCAATTTAAGTTTAAACGGAACGTGCTGCTCGCCACGTGACCTGACATGCGGATGCGGTACCTGGTGCTCTCTCTCTCTCTCTCTCTCTCTCTCTCTCTCTCTCTCTCTCTCTCTCTCTCCATACATACATATGTATGTATGTATGCATTGACGTCCATGTTGCTTCACGGACACCTATGTATATGTACACATTGATGTTCCAGTTGCTTTACATGTTTCATACACTCGCATAATTATTTCACACAAAAATAAATTAACGAACTATCGACTTGTCTGTAAAGATTGTAATTTAATATATGAAATGTAGAGTTTGCACGTGCTGTGAAATGCTTGTATTTAAGAAACATTGAGGCACATTTTGTCCCAATTTACCTTCAAATTTACACTTTTTCAACTTTCATGTCAGTGGCCATAACTTGCCATTGTTTATGATTAATCTCAACATGTTTAATGTCGCTATAGATCCATTAAATCAGACACTTTGTGGTTTTGATCACTATGTTCGGATGTAATTTATCTATACTGCAGTAGGCAAACAATATGCCTGTTGGAAGCAAAACAAGAAATCGTCTTTTTTCAATAAAAAGCCACGAATGAACATTTCAAAGCCTTTCTTTTTATTCGTGAAAACTACACACATTCACAATTAAGTTTTTAGCAATCCCCATTGCGAAAAAAAAATGCAGTGAAAACTTTACCCCCAGACTGATGTATTCGGACACATATTTGCTGGAAAATTTTGCCTGGACTAAAGAGCTTGCAATGTTACTGTGTACAACCACCTTTTTTGCCGAGATGATTGTCCGCAAAAGCCATCAAAGAAATCCGCTGTAGTCCCTCAGAATTGTGCAGCTTTCGCTCAATGTCGCTGCATGTCATCGATATACATTTTGACTCCAAATTTAAGCCCATAAGCAACCAAATCGTATTGACTACATTGTGCTCCAAAAACCCCGCAAGCAACCAAATTGTATTCATTACATTGTGTTCCCAAAACACCGCAGGCAACCAAATTTATTCATTACATTGTGCCCCTAAAATCGTACGGGCAACCAAATTGTTTAGTCTCTCCCCCCCCCCCCCCCCGTATACTTGCGTTACTGCCGTCTATTACATTCAATATTGGTTTATCCGGCCATTAACATTTTTGATATGTTTCTATATGTGTCTAAGTATACATTCGCGCTGTTTTTTTTGTTTTTTTTTTTGTTTTTTTTTTTTGTTTTTTTTTTTTGTTTTTTTTTGTTTTGTTTTTTTTTTTTTTGTTTTGTTTTTGTTTTTCTCCAATTCATGTCATTTTGTTGTTGTTGTTATTGTTGTTGTTGTTGTTGCTTTTGCTGTTTGTTGTTATTGTCACAAGTTGTTACAAATGATGAAAAATGCCATCATGCCTTTCTCTCACAACCTATTTGTTGGTCTTTGATATACGTCAATGGTATTGCCTAATGCTCTTTTTTGTTAGCTTCACCTGCCTCTGTCACCTTCAGCGGACGTTAATTATTATACACTTCTAAACTTCCCATCTAGTGATTGTGTGGATTCTATGACCGACGTCGGATATTATTAAATCCACACAATCACTGAACGGGCAGTATTTAAAGGTCCTTTTGACTGACCATGTTCAAATATGATACATGGGTGACTCATGAGTTGTTCTCACCATACAGTGCGATTTGAAAAAAAATTGATGTGAGATAATCCTTTTATTCACATTTTTATTTTTAAAACTCACTGCGCCTTCATACGTCGCTTTCTGTTCATTTCCAACACCCACAAGGCGCGAAAGGCTTGTGACGCCACAACCGCTGGCTGACCGGGAAGATTCCGACCATGCCAGAGAGCCATGGCTGTCAAGTGTCACTCGGTTTAAATATATTTTATTCACCCTTCATTAACAGGATTGTCTTCTTCTGACCAGAGTGTCAAATTGAATATAGGGCCTTGCCCTTTTCCCCAATTGTTTTCTTTTTTTAATAATATATGTTTAAACCAACAGGATTAAAAATGCAGGCAGAAATATTCATTTTCGTCCCTTTGCCCGCCCAAGATGGGTTGGTGTGTTGCTGATAATTGTAGCAATGCAAGTGCTACAGCTTGTTAACACCCCCCACCCCCCACCCCCGACCTGAAATTACGGAGTGCGTGGACCCGCACAGTCAAGATTTACAGGAACAAGTGGCAAGGCCCTGGGGACCGATATCTAACCTATGTAGCAAACACTTTGTGGAAAGTGACTTTGATTTCTCAAATATGACGATGTTAAGGATAGGTTTGGCAAGAAAATGCTGCTGCTGTTGCCAAATACGGTCCCATCATGGCCAATGGCAGGATTCATGGAACTGGCCAAATTAGGCATTACTCATAAAACCAGGAACAGTAATTTTTTACAGTATTTACAAATTAGTCTTCAGTATGATTCTGATTTTAAAGCTTTCATAACAGCAAAGCATAGCTCTAGTAGGCCTAATTCTACGACTGTTACAATATATCACATAATTATCAATCGAATGTCACAGTGACAACGCTGGTC
Source organism: Hermodice carunculata (assembly GCA_964020975.1). Lineage (NCBI taxonomy): Eukaryota > Metazoa > Annelida > Polychaeta > Eunicida > Amphinomidae > Hermodice > Hermodice carunculata. The sequence continues at coordinate 60,787,136 of OZ026617.1, forward strand.
TAGCGTATTGTTACAAAGTAACATGATTGTAACAAAACTTCAGTGTGTTTAACCATCTTGATTCAATTGATGGGAAAAAATGGGTGGGAAAATATGGACAAACAAGGACCGATCTTATTCCATACCCAGGTCTAGGCTTGAACATTCCATAACTGGTTGAGTCAGCTGGCCACCGTTATGTGTATATCCAATTACTATTCTATATATTGCGAGGTGTTTAATCCCATAACCAGATTTTGCTTGAATTTGCTTGCATAGCTACCACATTCACGCCTCATCTGCACAGCTGCCAAGACCAGGGGGCGGCTGGCCTTTCAGCTTTTTCAGTCATGTGCCAGTGTTTGTGACAGTCCACGGCCAGCTCCCAATAATCGGGTGTACAAAATTCCATCTCACTGTACGTTTGTCGTTCATATGCAACAAGAAAATAAGTCAGTTACTGGAAAATATTTACCATTGTTACATAATGGATACGACCTGAAATAAAGGATATAATAAACAAGTGCACTGATGACAATGTATACGGAAACGTAAATTACTCTCCTCCAAGGGTCGTGAGGTTACTGCCGGGTGAGAGTTAAACTGATATTGAAAGCTATAGTCATAAATGCAAACTTATGTTTAATCATCCAAAGACCACACATATGGGAAGGGTAATTTGACTGTTTGTTTAGACTTTTATATACCGTAGGCGTAGGCCGTAGCTGTTTCCGTGAATGCTATAATTTAAGGGACCGACCATTTGATACGGGGGGGGGGGGGGGGGCTATGCATTTTATTAAAAAAAAATGTGTACGTCCCAACATTGCTGAAAAATAATGTCCTTCTTAGTATCATCTGAAAAAACAAAGTACGTCATTCCTCTCTAAAAAAAACACTGCTTTGATAAAAAGATAGTATCAATAGTGGCATTTAGACTTTTTATATACCTACATGTATGATTCTCGAAATATTTGATACATCCACGTTCCTATTCTCGTTTTGGCTAACCAAGTAAAAAAAAACTGTTTATTTTCCGATCAAATTCCGTGTATTAGTGGGTCAATAGCTTTCCTTGAGAACTTGGGAGCCCACCATTTGTTGCGAAATGCCAATTTGAATGACGCAGAAGAGTGATCTTGTTCTATTGCTTTACAGGCTATATACATTGTGCAGATTATTCTGTATTAAACTTCTGTCCAATAAATAAACTGAAGGATTTTGTGAATTCAGTGGGACAACCAGATATACATATATCAGAGAGTCCTGATGGGGTTATAACTGCCTCGGACGTTAATCATACGTGGGCTAAAATTTCCACTGGTCTTGAGGAGTTCACAAAGAAATATGTTGGACCAGATCTTCATCATGCAGTACAGAAAGAAGCTGAAAACTTGTATTTGAGAAAATTGCAGAAGGATGCAAAAAAACTTGAAAAACATCAAATAAATATGAATTCTGATAAGCTTAGTGCTATCAAGACGGGAGTATTGAAACTTAAAATCAAAAAGACTTCAATTCCACCTGCCTTACCATGGAATGGAAGACATGGCAGTATTAACATTACTAATTCATGTACTATTGACAATTTCTTGTACTTTTCTCACATTATTTTGACAAATAGAGCCGATACAAAGCAATGTATGTCAGAATGTGGCATTACTGTGTACAAGGTCCTGATAAAAGTTCACGAATTATTCCGCAAAGGGGACTTTGCTTCTGGAAAGTACATATGGCTTAGCCAATTTGATCAGTTAAAAGGCACCACAGATGTAAATGCACATGGGTCCGCGGACGAATTCTTTCTTAACAAACTCAGGTACCTTACATCCACTATATTTTTGAGTGAATGTTCTCAAGGTGATCATTGCTCCAATCCAGTCAGCACTCATGTAGGCAGCATAATTTGTTACAGCTATCCTGATTCTAGTGCCAAAGGATTACAGGGTGGAATGACACACTGGCTCCTGAACAATTACACAAAGCCGTGTGCCAAGAAAACAGTAAATACTGACGATAGATGCCTGGGTTGGAGACTTACAACAGGAGAGAATTTGCAAATGGCATGCCCCTGCTTTTACCGATCGATGTAGCTGTGTGCCCATATGCACTTACCAATAAGCTGCAGATCTTGGGACACAGCTACACACTTCAGTGTATCACGTATGGAAATGGTGGACATTTCGTCAGCAACTTTCGAGGAGGAGGCACTTGATAGCTGTATGATGGACTGAAAGAGTACCATCGCAAACAAACCGGCAACACAAAACAAGCAAAACCAGTGCCTCCTACTGGATATGTTAGAAATAATGTGATCTTTGTAAGAGACACAATTTATTGACTCATGCCACCCCAATCAATGTTTTCCTGCTAAAATCCAAATGTCGTCTGTTCATTTTCTGGCTATTTTTCCAAATTTTGGATTAATCTTGTACAGGAGATCCTTCCCAATTATATGCTCATGGTCAACAGCTTTCCTTGGCGTGGTCTGGGCGCAATGCGCCCAGGGCATGCCAAAGAAAGCTGTTGACTCAATCTTCCTTCAGGGGTTCACGGTTGGCAGGGCGGCCACGCTCTTGCCTTCCACCTCTGCGACCTGTGTTCAAATCCCGGCCTTGGCGGCATGTGGTTGGAGTTAACTACCTCTCCGAACGTGAATGGTGGTTTTCCCCGAGATCTTCGGTTTCCTCCACCAATAAAAGGCAGAAAAGTATATGCCAACATCTCTGCCTTGGAGAGGGATTAATATAGGCTTTGCCAGATTCCCAATCCATGTAAAACACATGTGTCTATACTTTTCCTTCAGGGTGGAATGAGTTAATACCATATTTTCTGAACTGGTTCATCCAGATTGGGTATATATTTATAAACTATATTTACTAAACTAGTTCATCTAGATTGGGTGCAGACCACAATTAGCTGGTGGCTTGGCAGGATACATATAGGTGTGGATATGAAGAAATAACAATAAGAAACACTACTTTTTCAGAATGTCACTTTATTTTTGCAGAATCCAAAGGACACAAGAACTTGTTCTAGCATTACTATATTTTTACATGTATACCTTTGTTTATCTGAGACAGTGTCATTACATTGGATATAAATACAATACTGCTTAATATATTGGCATGTTTCAACTATATATATATATATATATATATAAATATATATATATATATATATATATATATATATATATATATATATATATATATATATATATATATATATTAGAAGAAACATACAGTATTTTGGTTGCGCAAATAAGAATACATGTTTGTGTTGATCATGTTGACTAGACAAGATGCTGTATTATCATATTTTTAGTAATAATAAGCAGAATTGATTGGTTTATTATTCCAAAATATATAACCACACTCAGTGTCTCATGCAGCAAACACATGGTATTGTTTTCATCAAACAGGTGATACGGTTTATATCGATATCGTTTTAGCGAGCGAGCTTGCCTTCGCGTGCTAGCAGAAACGTTTGTGCCGCACGAAAATCAAACAGGTGATACGGTTTATATCACGGTTTCGCAGGCGAGCAACATAATTATTACTAAAAATATGATAAAATCGTTATCACAGGCTAGCCTCACGTAGTACGGAGTTTTACTTGGCCTCAGTCAGCCATAGCACATTTGGGCTTCGCCCTCTGTGGTATGGCTGGCAAAGTCAGGTTTAACTCCATACTATGTTCAGCAAACCTGTGATAGCTGATAGTACCATAGTTCACTGGTAAACATAAAATGCACAAATGAATGTCTCCTTTATGCCTTCAATGTACAATGTTAATTTTCCAAAATACCAAATGTTGTGTTTATTTCGTCTTCATTGATTGTACTGTAAATGTTAACCCTAAAACAGTTCAAGAACATGTGCATCCCACTAACTTCTTCACCAAAAAAAAATGTACGTTGAGGTCAGAGGGAAAAAAATTATGTACATCTTGTGTGCATTAAAAAAAAAAAAGTAGGCTGATACAAAATGCATAGCCCCCCCACCCCACCCCACCCAAGTATCAAATGGTCGGTCCCTATGTCACTACAAGACCTGGCCCACCAATTCCAATTTATTGCATCCATGCTAGTTCTTGTTAAGTTTTGATAGGAAATATCTCTTTTGCACCGAATTATCATTGCCCAGACGACAAGTTGGGGTCGTCTGGTTGTACCACGGCTGCACTCAATGCAGTACTGGTGACGGTAGGGTTCTGATCGTCCCCTCATGTGTGATAAGGCTGAATGATCTTTTCCTTTGCTGCTTCAGCTTTTCTTATTAATTCTTCTTCCTCGTGATCAGACAACGTACATAAAAAAACTCAATTCATACTCTCCTATGGTCTGTTATATCTGCCATGACTCTTGCAAACTGAAGGTACGCTGGCTTAGAACACATTCACCATGGCCAGCGGGTTGCGTTTGTGACGTCAGTAACACTTTACCACATCGGGCCATGATCGGAGAAAATTTGCGCGCTTTCCTGTCGCAAGTGTGATGTACTTTTGGAGCTAAAAAGCATTGTTCAAAATAAAATTTAACATTTTGGTTTTCAGATATCATTTCTAACGACGCTAAACACCAACTTTCTAATTTGCGGTACCCATTCAATCAAGAGGACCTTTGAGTCTATTCTATCGTCGTTAGACTTAATCTAACTCTAATAATAACCCCCAAATGCAGCACTTTTCGAATAGTATTAGTAGGTTCACACGGGTCTTCCAGCCACCCAGCTGATCTCCGAGCAAAGTGGCACTTCATTGCTTTCACTACGCGTAGTGCAAATTTACCGCAATGAAATTAAGTGTTTGTAAGTTAATGCAAGCAATGAGTAACATAAATTCTATTAACCTTGGAGCATCACTCACACACACACACACACACACACACACACACACACACACAAACATTTGGACTGTGAGTAACACTGTGTTCAACTTTAACATCGCATTTTGGAATCGATTGGGAATGACAAATAGTGAAAACGGTAGGTCAACTGTTTCAAAGGGAAGTTTGCAATTCTGTCAACAGGTGGCGCTGCAAGTATGTTTAAAAAAAAGTGTTCAGGCTTAGTTGGAAAAAATTAACACCCGAAACTGTTTGTTTCAAATTTAAAGCATAGGCACACAAAATAATAGTTTCTTTTTGATAGATAAATGTTATTCATCCTCATAAAAAAGTTCATTATAAATTGCTTGATGGAGCCGTGGGTAAGAGCTGATACTAACAATGGTCAAAGACTAAAATGCAGCCATCTGATTGGCTGTTGCCCGCTGCACATGACAGAATGTTATACAATCGTTCAGAAATATTTTTATCGTACAAACAAGTACCATGTTAGAGAAGCATATGTTATGGGGTATTTTATTCTTTCACTTCTTGCTGTATGTGAGTCAAAGTCGGATTTTTTTTCTTTAAATCAGACCAATGCTTTAACGGTCATAACATGGAAAAAGGAAATGAACACAAGATCTGGAAAACAGTTCCCTGCTTAAAACTGTTTTGTCTTTTTCCAGACAAACTGATAAAAATCACTCAATGAACAGTTGAAAAAACTGTATCAAAACCTGACAACTGATACAATGACTGCGACGTACAGTCCCGCATTTGTGTTTGTCATATTTTACCGTTGTAAATTTGCGTCATACCGGGACGACAACATGCAAAGTGTCATTTCAGGGACAAGTGGTCAAGACCCCCAGGGACACAAAATGATTAACAAAGAATATTACAGCAAATACTCAATTTGTGGTGAGGGATACATATCGTAAATTGGTCCTGGTGATGAGAGACAGTTGGCATCTCTGATCATTTACCTCGGAATATATTCGTTTAGAATATATATTTATATTTAGGCCTATCTTGTGTGTTTTTAACGTAAGAAATCGAAAGAACACAATCAAAGACAGGCATCACACTTGTGGGGTCTTAAAATATATTAAGCTGGTGTAAATCATTTGCACTTCAACATGTTCAATGACCGTTTGTGTAGAATGTTAACGATTACAGATAATGTTATTATATTCATTACAAATGGCTTCCTTTTTGGTCAGCATTATGCTCAGATAACAGCTAAATAACGCCATACAGCTATTATTCTAAATAAGAGGGAACGAAAGTGAATTTGTCTAATTTGAAATTTCTAATGACATCATTTTTTTTCTTGGTTATTAGGATGGTTAGCTGCTTGCTTGGTTGGAGGAGCAGCTGTCGTAAAGATAATGGGTGAACGTGTTTCGTGGTATTGATGATTGGACTATTTAAAGCTTCTACAGATTTTTGGTATATTACGAATGGTATGGTTGGACGTAACGGCACATAAATTGAATCACGGCTGTGATAATACTACAGTTCAAATGCACCATCACCGATCCATAATTTCAAGGCTGCGCTGTTATGCACCGTGACCTGTGGAATGAAGGCTTGAAAATGTGGTTGCTAGGGTCAGATATAGACGAGTCGCCATGGAGACCCACGTTACACGTTTCAAAAACAAAGTGGACTTATTTATGGCCAGATCAAAGATGCTTTGTAGAAGAATATGTGTAACTTTAAAACACACGCAAGAAATACACACACACACACACACACACATATATATATATATATATATATATATACAGCTACCTCCATTGAACCATTCTTTCTAAGAATGGGAATTTGGTCGAGTGGATATGTGCGTTTCCCATTTCAGCTGGGCGACTGGTGCCAAAAGTTGCAAGTTCGAGTCTTGCTAGTTCCGAACATAAAATATATGCTTTCGGCATTTCCTAAATGCTGGTGGATTTAAGTCCCCGATTCTGGAAATATATGTCGACTCAGTGCAAATACTACTTAACCGTGTTGATATGGCACTCGCACATAACTACCTCCATTGAACCATTCTTTTTAAGAATTGGGATTTGGTCAAGTGGGTACGTGCTTTTCCCATTTCAGCTAGGCGACTGGTGCCAAAGGTTGCAACTTCGAGTCTCGCTTGTTCCTACCAAATATATATATATATATATATATATATATATATATATATATATATATATATATATATATATATATATATATATATATATATACAAGTCGTATCTTAATGATTTCAGATATAAATATCAAACTAGACCACTGTGATCCTGTGATCAGATAACCGTGTGCATGGAGATTAATATGTAGCCTTGGCAATTTGGTCAAGGTCACCTATATGTTCTCTCAATTTGGTCCATATAGTTTCTTCTCAAGCTTTTCCAATCAAACCAGAAACATAGCCAAACGTTTTATCATTATAAACAATCCATTTTGATATAAAGTATTATACATATGCTGGTGAGTATGTCCCATCTTGCACTGCTCCACTGCACTCGCAGTAGGTGATGGTAGATGCGACACACCTTGTAGTGGAGACTATGCCGAAACTTGGGTTGGTTCTATTCAAGCCTGGTTATTTTACGGGCTCATCCTCTTCATGCCCGATTGGAAGACATAGCACAAACAGTCCTTGTGTTATTATCCAAAAAACTGTTTTTATGTTCATGACAATTGTTCTTGTAACCCTGAGGATATGGTCAATGTCACACGTGTGAGCAAATTAATTAGAGCAAAACTTCCCGTCAGGTGCGTTATTGTGTCATTTTGCAGCTATTGAAGCAAACATTTGAGAGAGGGTGCCTTACTGAGTTTCAAACGAAAACTAGTATAAAATCTTGCATTAAATATTAAAAAATTTATAAAGCGCGCCCTTTTAAACAAGCCATCTGGAGATACGCCGACGGTACTCCCCCATCAAGTCTGAAAAGGACCTAGTTAATAACCATGAAGGAAACCACATAAACAAATAATTCGTGCTAGACATGCTGAAGTGTTCACTGATAGATCAATACGTAATTTCAAAATTTTGTTACAGATCAGAAAATAAAAGCAACAAGACGCAGTTAAAAACAGTAAATTTAAAAAGATATATGAAATAGAAACAGGAGACGTGTGTAGAATTACACAAAGCAAAATCACGGTACAAGTAAATTATAGCCAAAAATGTAAAATTCATGGTTTTATCACTGTGACTTAGATTAAAGTCCCAGTGACCTAGGTTGACTATATGATGTATACCGTAACCTGATGCATGTCAATGAGAGGTTATATGACCCAGTGTTACGGAACAAGGAAATAATAGCCCGGATTTGGATGGCAGATGGCCATGTCACTTTGACCCAGACACTTGACTCAGTGACCCAGCTTTAATTCATAGTATATATTTCAATCATCATTTATTCCTTTGCATCTTTAAACAACTTTCCAAATAACCCAGGGACGCTTCTCGTGATCTTTGGTTCCTAACTTATAAATGAATGCGAGTGCGTTTTGGTAAATTCCTGACTTTTTTTCGAACTGTTGGCTGGAGTATCATGAATTTACCGAAACACTCGTCCAGAGATGGCATTGTGCTTTTTTTTTTCTACTTGTCATGAATTATGAATCTTTGTTTGTTTTCGCCTTTTGAGCGTCTTCTCAAAAACCGTCACTTAGATTACGATAAAAAATGCGGAAAATTGAACAAAGGCGTAAAAATGTTTGAACTAAGTCTTCAAAGTTAGTTAAATCAAGTTAGTTCATTCAGTAATGATATGTCAATTACTAGACAAGTGAAGTTTTGTGAATTTGAATTTTAACAGCCACTATTGCATTGCTATAGATCTAGATTAACATGCTTCCTGGATGCATAGTTACTACTGAACATGTACAGAAACATACCCATAGGGCTCCTTGTGGTTCTATTACTTTTTACTTTGAGTGACATTGAAAAGTCAGATTGAGGTAAACGACTGTGAAAATTAATAATTTCACATTTTACATAAAACTGGAGCTTAAGCTTAGGATTGGTTTGATATGTGCCGACGTACTTTTGTTAAGAAAATGTAGTTCAGCTGAGCACGGGCTTTCATCGTGAATCAACATTTTTTAAATAGATGACAGGAATGGTATCTTGCAACATCATCTGCTTGATTGATCCTTTCTCGTTTTTAAATTTGTGTTGTGCAACTGATATAATGCCTACTTTTAAGGGTTATCAGGTCTTATCGTGTAGCAGTTTTGGACCATGCTGCCTATTGCCTATATCCCAAAGCCCAAAGGTCACGATTCCTAATAGTTGAATGTATCTTTCGTTACACTATATTCCATTTGCTACTTTCTTGAGTTATCCAATTTCCAGATTGTCTGGCAGAAGATTATGCAGATGATCCGCTCTACCTCCATACTCTATTTTTCACAAATCCCCACAAACAGGATTTGTTACAGTATAAGCGTTTTACCGTTTAATACCAAGATAATCTAAACTTTCTTCCTCCAAAATATTGTATTCGTGCATCTTTAACAAAATCGCAGAGAGCATCATCCATGAGACTATTGTATAAAGGTTTCAGTAGGGATCATGTGGCACCGGCCTAGATGTAAACATGGACTGAGGCTCTACCTCTGAAGTTTCATTCAGAAAACAATGCTCGCGGGTATGACCAGACATAGATTGTCACCTACGGGGTGTCATGAATATCAAGACCACAAGCCCAAACACAAATAGATGAATATTACTGAAAACATTCCAACAACAAAGTAGATGAATATCATTAAACAGTTAGGGTTTTATCTTGACAACTAATAATCAAAATACTACCCGGGGGAGGGGTCTAACCCAACTTAAGTATGCATTTACTGTAATCAGTTAAGGTTTTATCAACGTAACTGATGTTCATGATATTCTGCAAGTGTGAGATCAGACCCAGCTCAAGTATACACTTACCATATTCAGTTAGGGCCTTATATTCGCAATTAAAATCTTCATCATATTCTGCGTGTGAGAGGTCCGACTTAGCCTACATGTAGGTACGCATTTACAATGATCAGGTTGGGTTTTGTCTGCATGACTACCACAATATTCTGCACGGGAGGAGTCCGACCCAAAGCAAGTATGCATTTGCAATACTTATCATAGAGTTTTACCTACATGACTAATGTTTACAACATTCTGCGCGTCAGGGATCGGAGCCTATGCCAGAACGTATTTACAATTGTCAGTTAGGTTTTTATCGATGTGACAGATGTTCGCCATATTCTGCGCGTGAGGGGTCCCGCCCAACCAAAACCACGCGTTTACAGTAGCCGTTATTAGAATTTAACTTCATGCCAAAAATTCAGAATATATGTGTGAGAGAGACTGACAAAGGGGAAGGCGGGGGGGGGGGGGGTCCTGTTTCACATCGTTGCCGTGGACAAGTCTTCGCTGCCTTACAATAACCTTGGTTTGACGCAGACATCAGATAAAACATTTGTGTTGCTGGTAAGACATCATCACACATTTAGTTTTTATCATATATAGTCAGTAAACTTTCAGCCATAATCAGATTCTGGGCTGGTAATATACATGTGCCAGACAAAGCAAATACAATACCACAGTAGCAAAGAGAAGTTATCACATACAGCATAAAACCCAGTGGCACACAGCGCATAGTGCTCTGTGAGGAATTGTTTAGCCACCAGAATTGTTATGGAGAATCCACCCGATGCTACGGAGAATCCTCCTGCAGCTACGGGGAACAACTTGATTTTGCACTGGACAGGTTGTGTTGATGATTATAGCCTGAATGCGTTTAGTTAAGCTTCTGGTAAGCATACTTTTATGTCATACTTTGCTAAGAACACCTATGGAAGCTTATACCTATGCATAACACACTTAAAATCAAAAGTTAAAAGGAAACAATACAATCAAAGGCAGGAAACTTGCCTCGTGTAACACGCTGCTAATTCCGTCTGAAATACCTTGTTGTTTCTTCTTTTATGTAGCTAAGCACCCGTACTGACGTTTTGAGACAAATCGTGTAGTTTAATCCCCGAACAAAGCTTTAAATAATTTTTTCCTTGGTTGATCCTTACAATATGTTATTGTTTAAAACCTCCTTGTAACGGCTTAACAACCTGTAGCTACGGCTTAAATCACCCTGAATTGGCAAAGCTACGGTTAACACACCTGGGTTTTTTTGGTTTTTTTGGTTTTTTTTTCTTTTCTTTTTTTTTTTATTAATATATTTTTTTGTTTTATTTTTGTTTTATTTTTTATGTATTTAATTTTTTTTTTTTTGTTTTTTTTTTTTTTGTTTTTTTTTTTTTTTTTTTTTTTTTTGTTTTTTTTTTTTTTGTTTTTTTGTTTTTTGTTTTTGTTTTTGTTTTTGTTTTCTTTTTTGGTTTTTTTTTTTGTTTCTTTTTGGTTTTTTTTGGTTTTCTTTTTGTTTTTTTGAACACCTACCTCGCCGCTGCCGCTGCCGCTGCCACAAGAAAGGACATTTTTTAAAGGATCTTCTAGTACATTCGTTCAGAAGCCACATGAATGAAGAAATTGTTGTTTTAAGATCACACTTATGTGAAAAAAGCAGGGAGAAAGATATTTACAGGCATGCATTATGGCGTGGTTCTTGCAAACATCGAAGGGGTGCAATCAGTTCTATCGTCGGTGAAAATACTTGGCAGATTGTTTTCGGTCATAACACAGGAGCCATAGGTTCACCTGAAAGTAAGACACTGAAATTATCAGAAACCCCAAAAAAGTTGCATGATTTATGCCGCAAGTCACTTTTGCTGGATTGCCAAACTCCTGACAAGAAGGCTGAGTATGAGAGTAACCCTCCTTCTGCTTCCACTGACAATGCACCAGGTACATTAAAGAAGTCATCGGGAGATACACCAGTACAAAATGATCAATCATTGGTATTCACTTTTGACAGAGAAGTCATGATAGACGAGGATTTGGTCATTTGTGACCAAAGGATTGCGGCATTTCCTGAGGTAATTACCTGCCTTCGTTCAACAGGTCGAGAAGATGACTGGGAAATTTTATTCACAGAAGTGAAAGTTGGTGCGTTCCGAACTGATAATATTGCTTTTCAATTATTTCTACATGTAGTTCGATGGTATGCAAGCGACAACCCTTATGCAAAGAGGTATTCAGAGAAGGTTCAACAGTTTTGGAGCCTAGGTCACAAGCTTTTTCAAGAGAAAAATATTACAGTTATTGTATTTATTGTCTTTTTGAACAGAACCACTTTATAGCAGTCATTACCTTATTCCGCAGTCGGAACTCTGTACTCTCCATAAGTTTACCTGTCACTGTCTCACCTATATACATATGAAATTACCATTGTCCATATTGGGCACGTTCTTCTGTAGAATTTTGACATAGGCTGTATTGGCCCAAATGAATTAATGGGTCTTCAGCGGTAACTACTCGGAACATGTTTCGGAGCCTATACCAACACATGTCTCTGAGTAGCGGCTCCTTGTCTAAGCTAAACATTCAGCAAAGGCAAATTACAAAATAGTGAATAAATATGAATGTGGCAAGTAACGAATTAGCTAAATAGGCGAAGTTTTGCTTATAAATGCAGGGCTTCATTATGAAAGAAGAATACCTGTCAAACCAAACATAATTACTAAATTTGTATAGCACAAGTTCAGAAAAGCACAATTTGACTTACCTGTGAACCAGTATGTACGCTTTCCAGCTGGATAGTTTATCTTAGTTAAACCACCTGCCAGTGTGTAACTGAAGTAGAAACAAACTGGGGCATTAAATTCAGCCCCAGTGATTATAAAATAAATAGTTGAAGATACACCATCTGTACAAATCCAGGGAAATCCTAACAACTATTGCAACAATGGACATCCTGCACCAGAAATGTAAAACAAACCCCATGATGACACCTACTCCTCACTTTGAAAGTCTCCAAACAATAAAGCTCCATTTCACTGCCAACCCTCAGTCGATGTTTCAACGTAATGGGTCAGGTTTGTTACAATTGAGTAAATACTGTCAAATTTGAGTAAGTTTTATATAATGAGTAAATGTGTAATTCGGCATGTCAGAAAACAATGAAAGTCATAAGCATTTAGGTCAAAAACATGTTATCAAAACAAAGTTTTTCTTAACCCGATTTTAAATATAATTAGGCAGGCTTGTAGCTGTCGTCGGCTGCTGCTTGCTACCGATAGCCCCTGGGGGGTTAACCTGACATAAAACATGTGACCCTAAAATGTCTGAAAGTGAATATTAAAACAGAATGATGCCTAAAGTTAAAATTCAGTAGCAAAACAGGCAAGTCTAAAATCTGTAAAATTATTGTAGCCAAACTTTCTAATAATCTTTGGATATTAACAGCAAAATTTGAAATGCAAGTCAGAAAAGAATGAAAGTCATTGCCAAGAGAATGCAATCAAAATATTGTTTATCCTGACCAGATAAAAAGTAGAATCATTCATTATGAGTGACTTCAAGAACACAGGAGACATTGTTAAGGGCCATGGCAATCGAGGAGACATAGACGTAAAAAAGTCCAGGATAAACGTTGAAGTCCCTGGTATTGATGTTTTCAGGCAAGATATAGCCTCAACAGTTTGTAATTCCCAAGGAATCATACTTGACAACATCAAGATTGCAGCAAAAAATGCCGCTAACAACTCATATAAAATTTCTATTGATGGTAAGAAGATAGGTAGTGGATTCGGGAAAAGACTTGGTGATGTTGAAGTCTTTGATCATGAAGAAAGGCAAACTCTGAAAGAAGGGGGGGGAGGCTTAAACATGAACCGGGTAGTGTGGCTGTTCTTTAGTCATTATGTCTGTGTGCCAACACAGAAATATTGTTTTTCTAGGAATTCTTTCTTTCTTACTTCTTTCTTTCTGTAGCTATTGTAACATAGCATATTTTTGAAACTTACATGTGACCTCTAAAGGTCAAAAGGTCAAGGTCATTCGGACCTTTGACAGTCTCACCCAGTCATAATGATGTTGGACTCAAATGGTAGGTATTGCAACACTGCACATTTTTTAAAGAACATGTAACCTCAAAAGGGCAAAGGTCAAGGTCATTTGGCCCTTTGAAAGTTTCATCTGGCCATAACTTGGTCCATTTTTATCCGATTTGGTCCATGTTGGGCTTACATTGTGGGTATTATAACACTGTGCAATTTACATGTGACCTGTAAAGGACAAAGGTCAAGGTCATTTGGACTTTGAACTTAATGTAATGTGAATTACCAAAGGATAAAAGTTGTACCATTTAATATTTACAACTTTTGAGGCACACAGACAGATTTGCGTTGAAGCAAATCTTATTTTTTTAAGTGTTCCTCTCTTTCTTTTTGTGGTTAAGCATTCCACAACGACTCTTGAAGGACGTACCACATGGATCACAAAAAAAAGTCGTTTTCTCCCGGGCAGGTTGCCATGTGATCCTATAATGACGTTAAATCTTTATATTCCTTCCTGCAACCTTGTATACTGCATTTAAATGTTTTGTGCAAGGTGGCGCTTAAAGTGTTTTTGTATATTGTGCTTTGCTTAAGTTTTATAATGGCATCCTTCATTTCTGCACTTGAAACATTCCTTAGGTCTAGCTGGAGTGTTTGAAATAGGCCCAGTTTCTTTCTTGTATGATGGAGGCACCAGCGGGGGCAACGATGCGGCATCTGGGGCCATTATTTCAACCTCATGTGATACGTCGAGACAGCTCTCTGACTGGATGCTGACGATTGTACCCTCTAAGGGTGATATAAAAGATTCATTCATTCTCCTCTGAACTCTGAAAATTTGAAAGAAAAATAAGATTGACCCTACAGTATTAGTAACATAAAAGGCTTGTAAAACACGATTAGTACTGTGGGGGACGGTGAAACTACACACATATGTACACAGAAAACAGAACTGCTTGACCTACTTGATAGTCAAGAGGTGGAGCAAAGTCTATGTATGTTTGCCCATAGAAAGTCCACATATACACAACTTGGCTCAAAAGTCGTCTGCTCCACCTAATTAGTGAGTGAGACTACCATTTGGTATAAAGTAGATCAAGTAACTCAATATGTATATATGTATATGTGCCATGAAAAAATACATAGAGTCTTATCCTATCCACGATAGAAAAATTTGAAGTTTGTTATATGTATCAAACCTACGTATTTTGATTCAGATGAATGACCTACATATCTCACAGACATTGAGACTTGCCAAAAAATCTCATATACTCCTATGTTGCAGTGCTGGTTATAAGCCAATATATTTACTCGTCCAATGAACAATGCGTGACATTATCTTTACATATAGAGGTCTCTAGACAACCGAATGATGGAATTTCTGTGCATGGATCAAATACGCCGATTCTGAGGACATTTTTATAGAGGTAAGCTTATTTGACGCTGGATATATACCAATGAAGTGTATTTGTTACTTTGACAGCATTTGCATGATGAATACTTGGGATAAACTCTAACAAATCGCAGAACTTATCGAAGGGCTGCTGTCTGCATGAACTCAGGTTGATTCACTGTAGCTTCAGGTGGATTCTCCTAATCAATTCTGCTGACTAAATAATTCCTCACAGAGCACTATGGGCACTGTGGGTGGCCTAATTATTCAAAGGTCGTGATTTTGCTATCAGCACAACCATATACGGCAGAACAATGAAAAACGATATCATCTAGAGATGTGGGCATGCAGCAGCTGCTACATCCGGGACATGTTGAATTATGCACATAAGTTACACACGCGGCAACAAAGCCAGGTCAGAGTATGTTCATATACTTATGACCACACTATAATAAGATACGACCCAGAACGATTTGTTAAAAAACAATATGACCCCAGACAGACAGACAGACAGACAGACAGTGACAGATAGATAGATAGATGGATAGATAGATAGATAGATAGATAGATAGAGAGATAGATAGATAGATTATGCACATAAGTTACACACGCGGCAACAAAGCCAGGTCAGAGTATGTTCATATACTTATGACCACACTATAATAAGATACGACCCAGAACGATTTGTTAAAAAACAATATGACCCCGATAGAAAGACAGACAGACAGACAGACAGTGACAGATAGATAGATAGATAGATAGATAGATAGATAGATAGATAGATAGATAGATAGATAGATAGATAGATAGATAGATAGATAGATAGATAGATAGATAGATAGATAGATAGATTGATTGATTGGCGTTTGTTTTGGATAATTTGTTATATTGGAAAGTTGAAAATATTTTGACATGTAAATACCTTGTCTGTCATATGTCTACCAAATATAATTTTCTAATGTTAACATAGTAGCATAGCAGTAAATGATTTTAGGTATCTGCGCCAAAATGTCCGTTTCACGTAGATACATCTCTAAAACTAAATCTCTGATATTAATCAAAGAAAAACGGTTTTACTCAATGAACGTTTGATGGCAAAACTGTATCAGGGATTTGTTAAGCGATGATTGGTTCTTTTTGAATGCTTATCAAAAAGAATAGTTCTGCAAAACTTTATGATCTACAAAATAAGCAAATATCTTTCTATAGCTGGTGTCACTAATATATATATATATATATATATATATATATATATATATATATATATATATATATATATATATATATATATATATATATATATGAAAAATCTTTGATATGTTTTATAATTATTTATTGACATCACAAGATTGATCATCTAATCTTGAATATTTTCAAGATATATCCAAATCTCACCCCCTCTCCGCCCCCCCCCAAAAAAAAGAATTACACCAAAGCCTTGCCTTTACAGATTTGTTCAATTTTGGGTTCTGCCTTTAGTACCGAGAAATTATGCAGCGTTGCAGTTATTGACTATGTAAGTTTATTATAATAGGAATTAATATCTCTGTGATATTTGCTATAGAAATGTAATCCTTTTGGCCGGTTGATCATTTATCTTAAGGCAAGCACACACAATACATGCCACAATGGCTCAGAAATTTTGCGGTTATTAACTGTACAGGGTTACTGTTAGGAATAAATATATCTGTAATATTTGCTCGAGAAATACCGAGAAATTATGCAGCGTTGCGGTTATTGATTATGTAAATTAATTATGTTGGGAATTAATATCTCTGTGATATTTGCTATAGAAATGCAGTCCTTTTGGCAGGCTGATCATTTACCTTAAGGCAGCCACATACAATACATGCCACAAAGGCTCAGACATTTGCAGTTATTGAACATATAGGGTTACTGTTAGGAATGAATAATTCTGTCATATTTGCTCAATATGTGCAGTCGCTTTGGTTGATTGGTCATTTAACTTAAAGACCCGCACATACAATTCATGGCACAGAGACTCCGACAGTTTGTTCGAGGCGACAGCACCAATGTGCGAAAGGTATTGTTTACTTGTTCGAGATTATTTGCAGTCGAGGAACAAAAACATTGACATTACAACTCCAATATCTTATATTGTGAGTATGAACAGCATTACAAGAGTGGAACTTGTCAGGGAGACAGTTTGGCAAATATCAGACATTGGTACACAATGATCGCCGCATGGCTGTACTGTCTGTTAATGTTTGCCATTTAAGTTGTACCGGATGCGGCTGTACATTTTTATCCCTTCAAAGAAGATGGGGCATACAGCTTTGCTCGTGTCGGTTGGTTGGTATGTCGATAGAGAAATTGAAGTTTCCGCACCACTACTCAAGAAGTTTTTGAGATACGACTTTGATAGTGCCCAGGTATATTTTCCAGTATATGTCTAGGTGAAGTTTTCATGATAGGACCTGTATATTGCATAGCATTATATTCTTTATCCATTTCATTTTAGAGAACATGGTTTCTGCACTGTAACTCAGAATTTAAGCTATGACTTTAATATTGCACATGGTAAGAGTCCTGAATTGGGGCTTGCCCAGCTTAGAAGATGGATGACCTTGAGTAAATTCCCACGGTCACCAGGTCGTTGGATCAGTCGGAAGAGAGATTGTAGTTTCTGTACTATAACTCAAGAAGTTTTTCAGGTAGGACTTTGATTTTGCTTAAGTATATACTCTATATGGGGGCTAAGTGATGTATGAAGGCAGTTGACCTTGATTCTATATTTAAGGTTACAGAGGTACTATAGTAATTTTCGGTTTCCGCACAATAACTAGATAGTTTTTTTATGATAGAAACTGTATATTGCAGGGGATTATAGTCCTTATCCAGGGCTAGGTAAAATCAGAGATTGATGACCTTGACATTAATTCAAAGGTCAGAAGGGCACGTTAGTGAACTTGGTTGCTGCATTGTAACTCATAATTTACGTAATGACTTCAATATTGCACATGGTATTAGTCCTCAATTAGGACTTGGTCAGCTTAGAATATGGATGACGTTGATCATTTTCCCAAGGTCACCACCTAGAGCCCTATTAGTGAACTTGGTTTCCACATGATTACTAAAGATATTTTTGACCTAGGGCCTTCATAGGGCTAAGCAATATAGCCTTCTATTAAAGAGCTAGGTCAAGTTTTGAAGTGGACGACCTTGTGTCAATATCCAACGTCTCAGAGCCACATTACTGGATTTGGTTTCTGTTTGATAACTGCAGAATGTTTTCAGCCAGAACTTTAATTTTATAGATGTTTAGAGTCTTCAATTAGGGCAAGATCGTTTCAAAAAAGGGTGACCTTGACTCAATTTCCAATGCCACTTTAGTGAATTTAGTTTCTGCATCCACTTCCCAAGGTCATGAGTGCCTCATTCAGTACTATCAATACGGTAATGAATGCGAGCATAATGACGGTAGTGGGGGCATCTATGATTTACAAACATGTCTTGTTTCAATGAAGCAAGGCAGTGTTTTGGCATGCTCTCATAGCTGTATGCACAATTTGGGGTATATGGTTGTTATTTTCAACGGGGCATCACCAAATGCTTTGTTTTATACATTGGACTGTTCAGCCATTCATATATCAAATTTTCTATAAACATTTTGATACAAAATACTGCACATGTGAGCCAGTCTGTTCACAGCTTAGCTGCATATAAAGTTCCCATTCAAGTTATGCCTGAAGAGCCCGCATTTGCAAAGCGGGAAGTACGTTTTTCAACTCTGTTCAGAATTTTACCTTCTAAAAGTGCTATTTTGTTCCTCAAAGTGAAGAAATTTTCATACTTATTACTTCATTGAACATTTGGATAAGGTGCAGACCGAAATATCTACTGAAGACTAGACCACGTGTTAGTGTAGGAATAGACTCGTTATTGGTGACGGAGATGGAGTTGTGTCAATCCCTCTGACCAAGGTCAGAAAATTTGATATGTTGCAATAAGAAACATGCTACAGTTGTTCAAAAAGATAATGGACAATCGTGAAAGCATGCTTGAAGGCAAAGGGAAGTTTCAACTAAGTAAACAACTAAAGGATTCACGAGAGTAATGAACAAAGAAACCAAAGCCATAAAGTAAAGGGTGTGGAGGTACATTCGTGTATTGCCAGCCATGTCACTGAGGACAAGTCTATGAACTTTGTGACGTCAAATTCACCAGAGGAAAATGATGCCAATATCACAAGCAAAGTAAATTCCGTGCTAAGAAAAGGGCAAAATTTGAAATGTACAGGTGAATCATGCAGAATGACAACACTCTTTAAGTAGAAGGCGAAATGTGATGATAGCTGCATACCTGGACACAGAGAGTGAAAGACAGGTAATTGGTATCACCTCAACGACAAATTACAAGCACAAAAGTTAAGTACAACGTACAGGAGCATCCAGATGACTTCATGGGAAATTCTGGTGTTCAATAGAGACTTCAGTCATTGATACTAGCCCTTCAGCAAGACGAAGAGTCACAGAATGAAATCAGTAGAACACAAGGGCAATTCTGTGATGTGATTCCTGGAGAGATGGATTTAAATCATTTGAAGGCTGTCGTACTTTTAAAAGCTGGCCTCAGTAACAAGGGGGAAGCGTCAAGAATCCATGTTGGTCAGACGATCAGCAATTGCATAGAACAAAGTCTGTGCAGCAGAAAATAAGTGGCATAGATTTCCCTCAGGGGATAAAATAATTATGAAGCAACCATGAAAAGGTGCCAAAAAGTCTTTGACAGGGAAACATGGGCAGCTAAGCACCACTGTTTGGCACAGCAGCAACAGGACATTGTTGACATGTACTCTGGAAACAAAACAAGAAATATTTTGGAAAACCATAGGAAAATAGTTGTATGTGCAGACGTATAAAGGCTATACCCTTTGAATAATCTATTCAGATGGCTCCACTAGATGAGACCCAGAAGTTGTCTTAAATAAATGGGAAATGATTAGAGGACTTTTAAACCCAGTTGCACCAGGGAGAACAGAGGGCATCCACCAGATCAGTCAGAACGTCAATCCAGCAGATTTTGCTGAAGATACTTGTGCCATGAACAGGCCTATACAGAGAAGTGAAAGGTCCAAAAAGCCAGAATATTCATTTTTGTTCAAAGTGAAGGACCTGTAGTGTTGTAGCACTTTGGTGAAGAAAATTTGTCATATTTGCACAAGAAAATAACTTTATTTGCAAAGAACTTTTGTTGCCTATGACGGGCCTAAAGTTGACAAGTTCACACCTCATTGGCCATCAAGCAGTTCTGTGTCATGATGTCACAGAAGGGAGTCAACTTGATACAATGGCGGATAGCCATAGAGAAAGCATGAGCAAGAGTGATGCAGAGAATCAGCGGGATCTCTGTTTTAGCTGTCCTTTTTCCAAAGAGGACCTCACATAAATAAGCCTTACTGGAAAGAGCCATGGACGGGCTATGACAAAGCCTGTTTGTGCAGGTGCAGTTGTGACTGAATCTGAGCCTAACACTGACCATGCCATAGCTGCCACGGAAGGTCACCAAAGCTAGCGCTTGGGAAATCTAGACTAGTAAGGGATGCTTTTCAAAGGTCATTGTGCGAAAATTTCTACATAAGCGACTGGTTGAAGTTTGCAGCAGGCCATTTTGTGCGGTTGCCAATAGGCAATACCAGCAGTGTACGCTGTCCAGTTTTTTTTTTTATATAATTTGTTCTGTTGTGGTTTTGTTTTTTGGGGGTTGGGGTGGTTTTTTTAGAGGAGTGGAGTTGTTTTTTATTTTCATTCATTATTGTTTTCAATTTTTTGCTCTTGTCCAGCAAGTAATTGATGGATGAGAGTTTGGGATTTGTTTGGCTTTTAGCAGTCGGAGCTAAATTCATGGATGTTTGGATAAGCCTTTTTCACAGCATCCTTAAAATCGGCAATCCCCCCCCCCCATCTGATTGTGTGCTCTGAAAAGCCCAAACCTTGTCTCATCTTCTGCATATTTGGTTTTGAGCCAAACATGAACTATTTTTATCTGTAATGTGAAAGAACCCTCCTATTGATAGAATGCCTTGCACTGCCAATACTGCGACCAATTCACAGTCTGCATAAAATGCGTCCACAGACACACTATGTCACAAACCCTCTGAATGTTTTTTTTTTTTTTTTTTTTTTTTTTGGATATATTGCCAGGTCTCTGTTCAAACACATTCCTTTTTCGCATGATTTTCTTTTGTTCTTTCTTCTTTTTTTCTTTCTTTCCACTTCATTTTGTCCAAAGCTTTTCTCGGAAACAGCTATAGCTAGAAATCCAAAGTCTCGCAAGGCAGTAACCCTATTATTGAAATTAGTCCTCTGATTTGGAATAATTTAATATTATCAAATATATGGGTTTGTGTCATGAACAAAAATTTCAATTGATGCTAAATTCACTGTATACCTTGCAGATTTTCGACAACAACCATCCCCCTACCACAACATAAACTAATAGGTCACTGTTATCTACCTCTATGCAGTAATGCAACCATTCTGCATGCACAATAAATGAATTAGCTTGCACTGTCAGAGCCTGTGTCCTGGGCAACTTACTGTCTATAGTACAATTGACTATATGTCTTGAAAGGTTTAGGAGTTGCAAAGAAAAAATAATAGGAAAAAATTCCCAACAACTGTGCAAAAACTTTTTCAACAAAATGTTCAGAATGTCTTTCTGCTCTTGTTGAACGGATCTCTCAGGGTAAAATAACAAGGTGGCCCCATAACAATGCTACAGGCTTTATAGGACAAAGCATTGTGCTTGGGTCTACCGTAGCTAGCCCTTGATTCTAACAGACCACTGCATCTGTGGGCAGAAGCCTGTAATGTAGTATCCTCCATTATAAAAGGGCTAGGAGTATTAGAGTTGGTTTGACCACTTAGAGCTGAACAGTGGATGAATCCACAATACCTGTTTTGACAACTTTTTGGATTTTACAACCCCAGAACTTGCATGTGGAACATTTCAGGTTCATCCCAGCAATTCACACGCACATCTAACGTTTCAATATACAGCAACCAACCAGACATACAATTTTATTTATTTTGTGCAGATCATGGCAATTGGCTTAAGTTTGTCGTGTACAAAACCCTACTTTTGTAGAAAACCCCACTCCCATTACAAAGCCCTGGATTTTCTACCAAAACGCAGGGTTTTGTGACACAGCTGGTGGACTAAAAAACGCGTGTGCTGATTGGATTGGCTTTTCACAAATCTCTGGGTTTTGTCATGTCACAAAACCCTGGGATTTGCTTTGTTATTTAGAATTTTTACAAAGCCAAGCGACTCGAAACAAAACCCAGGGATTTTTAAGCAATGTTTTGTGCTTGCAATGATCAATTATTAACAAAATCCAGGGTTTTGTCAGTTATTTTATAAAGAATTTCCCAATGCTTCTGCAATTTCATTTATCAACAAAACCCTAGAGTTTCGTCACAACGGTTTAGGTGTGTAGTGATATCTCAGGGCTTTGTGCTTGCAATGCTCAAAAATTCACGGAACGCTGGAATTCCTGACGTCACAAAACCCACGGGTTCGTGTCGTTTCGTTCATTGTGCCCGGATAGTTGTAAATTTCATGTGACATCTCCTAAAATTGTTTCATGACGCAAGTAAGTGACGATCTTCCATATTTTTCTAAATGTTGAAGGTTTTATGTCAGGAGGTCAGATGCAGGAACCCTGACTGCGGTACAGTTCGTTTCTGATCGGTTTCATTATCATGATAATTGCCTGGAGATTCAGACGCTGGACAGTTTGACAGAGTACGAGAAAGTCAACAAAACAGTTTAATTTCGTTGATGTAGCAAGATGAAAAGACCTTGACAGTTGTTGGGCTAAGGTCAGCGGAAGGGGGAATAAATCACATAAAGTTTATCTAGGGGAAAGGAAACCCTGCTTGATTTTTTTCTTCTTTCTTTTTAGGTCTGGACTTCTCGTAGTCATCCATCCGTTCGTCAACAATTCATACTTTCGAATTCTCCGAAACTGTTGGTAACATCCACTTCAAACTTTGTGGATCTATCTTGGGTGGGTCTCTACCAAATTTCTTCTAATGCTCATGCTCCAGTGATTTTGGATTTTTTTTCATTTTATTTTTGTGTATTTTTTTTGGGGGGGTCTTTAATTTTCATCTTCTCTGAAACCACCTGGCCAACTATTTCGAAATTGCGTAGGGACACGTTTTGTGACGGCCAGACATTTAATTTGTTGAGCAGATCGTGCTGCTTTTTTCTTTGAAGAATTTTGGTGCGTTTTATTTTTCATAATATTTTTGTGTGTTTCTTATTTTTGACTTCTCCAATACCATCAAATTGTGCTGAAACTTGATGCACATGTACCTGTAGAAGAATCAAACAGAGTTGATCACTCGACGGTGATAATGGACATCTCTGATTTTTAATTATTTATTCAATTCACGTTCACATCGGAAGATGCATTCAACCCAACGGACGACAGTGTAAGCCCATATGGATTGCAAGGTAATTAATATTTTTGACTTCTCTAGAGCTCTAAGCCAGATTCACTTCAAATGTGGCAAGTATGTACATGTATTATGGATGGAGGTGTACTTTTTTTTTTTTTTTTTTTGTTTGTTTTTTTTTTTTTTTTTTTTTTTTTTTTTTTTTGTGGTTTTTTTTTGTTTTTTTTCTTGTTTTTCGTTTTTTAATTTAAACTTTTTTGTTCCTTTTATTTATTTATTTATTTATTTATTTATTTATTTGTTTGTTTATTCTTTTATTTAGTTAGTTATTTACTTACTTATTTGTTTACTTAATTTAATTTTGTATTTATTTATGTATTTATTTATTTATTTATTTATTTATTTATTTATTTATTTATTTATTTATTTATTTATTTATTTTGTTGGTATGGAGTTAAATTTTTCTATAAAACGGCTTGGCCTATTGCTTTGAAATTACACAGAAACACTTCTGAGACACCTAGTTTTTAATGACTGCACGAAGCTGACTCCTGGTGAGCACCAGACGAAGTACATTGAAGTTGAACACAGAATACCTTACGTTCTGTTCATTTTATCTGATGCAAGGTTCATTGAAGGAAAGAAGAACACGGCAAAAATATGATGCATATCAATTTTAAACACACTTCTGGTCTCCCTGTGAAATAAAATGTGCCAGGGATCATCCAATGCATGCATCATGGTAACTTTGACTGACACCTGATCGGACATAAGAATCGCGTATTAATCTTATGTGCTATTAATTAATTAATTGATCAATTAATTAATTAAATGTTATCTATCTTTGAATGCCACTGTTCCGTGTAAATTGAGATTACTTTAATTTTCTGTATGTAGTTAGTCGTGAAGATCCGCAATGGGGCCTAGTACGCGTGTAAAAATAAATATAAAAAGCTTCTTTCTTTTACAATATAGAATCTTATTTGTATTGATTTAAGGGTGCAAGATTTAAGAAAGACATGTGGTGAATCATACTGAAAATTCTGCGAAATGAGACATGCACTAAATGTAATTTAAGGAGAGTTGAATATGAAATACATTTCTTATTTGTCTGTCGACGTGTCCTAAACATGATCAAGCACGACAGAAGTTATTGGATATTTTTTTTAATTTACCAACCAAGATATTCTATACTTGCCGTTCCCTCCGCTATGTATTGAAATTATGACTTGTTTAATTCAGCTGGGCAAATATTTACATGAAGGGTTCACTAATCCCTGTCCATAATAAATTACATTTTATTGACTGTATGTACCCCTGGCACAGATCATTTGCATGAACTGATCTAGATTTCTGTAAAGAGCTATTTTTGTGTAGTAAAATGTTGGCGCGAGTATCAGTTTGTCAGGCAAGCTGATATATGTGTGTGTTCGTTTTGACATAGCTTGCCATTTAGGATGCTTTTGATCTCAATCGAACTTGTATATACCAGTCTTAGGTTCCGTCCAGAGATCATTTATATGACCTGTTCTAAACTTATTTCAGAGTAATTTTGTGCAGTCAAATGTTGGTGAGCGTATCAGTTTATCGGGCAAGATGATACATCTAAGCGTTTATTCAAACTAAGCGTGCCATTTGGCATGTTCGTGATGTCAACTGAACTTGCACACTTGTCCCGGATTCCATCCACATGTCTCGAATAGGCATTGTAAGTAGAATCCAATTTTAGTTTCATATATATTGTTATCGAATGTATGTAGAACACTGAAGTTGCTGTCAAATATTAGTCCTAGATGGACTCCGGCGTTTAATTTCGTTCTAACTTTGACATTGTGACAATCCGTCCACAAAATTCTATGAATGTCTCAATGCCTGTCTGCATAACCATACATATGATATTTATATGGCAGGTGCTGATGTTCAGGTATAATGTGTCCCTGTGCACAATGTATTTTATTGCTCTGCATTGTATTAGATTAATATGTTAATATATTCAGTATAACTATCTGTTATATGGTACTTACATGTAGGTTGTTGTTTATTTGTCTTTGTGCACTCTGAGATAAACATAATTA
This sequence comes from Hermodice carunculata, assembly GCA_964020975.1. Lineage (NCBI taxonomy): Eukaryota > Metazoa > Annelida > Polychaeta > Eunicida > Amphinomidae > Hermodice > Hermodice carunculata. The sequence continues at coordinate 60,812,792 of OZ026617.1, forward strand.
ATAGCATATATGACGGTGAGCACACTTTTGTACGACATATAGGTCAGTATTGACCTTTGACAAGCTGACGAAAGTGTTTACATTCTTACCGGTACTGGGTGTCTGTACATATCAATGTTACAAAGCCAAACACTGACACATTAGGTTTCAAATACCACGAGGTCAAGTGTTATATCATTACACCACAAACAGTCCTTTCCCAAACAATATCTGCCAGTCCTTTACTTAGTTTGAGCTCATGCGTTCTCATTATCCCTGTTTTCACTTTAGTATTCCAATACTATCGATGCGGCAGTGGTTGTTCTCTTGCCAGAGATTACCATTCACGTATCGAGTGTTGACCCACCATGTTACCATCCTCGTGCCCTAGATTATATCCCCGTCTGCGACATGGCTGGCACGGCTGCAGGTCTGTTTGGCAGAATAGAATAGAATGGAACAAAACAGAATAGACTAGGAAAGATGATTTGCTGCATAGCAAATCAGTGTGTGTGTCTTCAGAGCATATGTGTATGGCAATGTACAACTATTCCATAAAACAGGAGTAGAAGTTGGAATGGCATCTCTATCTATTATAGCTTTGAAGTTATTCAAGATTTAAAATTTCTAATGGTGCTTTTTTTACATAATTTAAATTGCTACAACTTTTATTTTTAATTCATTAGGTGATTAGGTGCCAATGGTCAACAACCCCCAAGTAGAAGTTGGAATGACATCTCTATTATACTGTTGAAGATATTCAAGATTGAAAATTTCAAATTCAGAAAGAAAGAAAGAAAGAAAAAACAGACAGAAAGACAGAAAGAAAGAAGGGAGAAAGAAAGAAAGAAAGAAAGAAAGAAAGAAAGAAAGAAAGAAAGAAAGAAAGAAAGAAAGAAAGAAAGAAAGAAAGAAAGAAAGAAAGAAAAGTGTGTTGACACACACACACTTTAATGATAGAATGCTTGAGCAGGGATCTTGAGCATTTCCTGGACTGTGTAATTGTATATAAATAATGTAGCCCAAAATGTTTTCTTTAAGAGCCACTGAACTGACTGGTGTCCAGAAAGAAAACATTAACTTGTAATTAAATTGCCAAACAGACATAGCCATTCAATCAATGCAGCCAATGTTTATATGACAAAATTAACTCATTCAGTGATGAACCCAAAGGATATGCTCTTTGCTAATTCTTTCAAATTTGCATTGCTAATACAATGTGTGAAACAAATAAAAAAGGTCAAAATATCACAAATCATGAGCAGATATTATATTTTATTATGATTGTCAGAAATTTTAAATCAGAACCCCCTCATTTAAAAGATAAGAATACTCAGTATATCCCTTTGATACAAATTTTACTGACGGTAAATGAAGACTTCTGTCCTGAATGAGTCAAGGGATGCCGCATTTTCAAAGGGTCATTTTGATGTCACATATTGTAAAATATATACCAGGATTATGACTTGTTTGCAGTTTAATTGAGATGTGACACCCCTGTAAAAATGTCCCACAGGTCTTACGATGTTGATAAAGGCTGTGGATTATGAGTGAAATCTATTGGGGGTAATAAAATACACACAAACTTAAGGAAGAAAGGGTAGGGTTTATTTTGATGTGGTTACTCTTGCCAGGACTTTGGAATAAGCTGGCCATTTGATACCAATCGTTCACTGTCACTGGTCATGTGTATTTGGTGGGGTGGCAGACACATAGCAGGGCCAGCTCCACAGTAAAATGGTGTCCCTTTAGCCAGATTATTTTGTAAAAAATCCAATTATTTGATGGTACAAAAGTGAAAATAAAACCCATATAAATGTCTACAGCAGCACCCATGTGGACCTGTTTACAAACACCACTAATTATTGCAGCCGGGTTGAGTGGCAGGGCAAAGAGGTCAGTGATAGGCTGTTTGGCTAACCAGCACTGTGGTCACAACTAATAAGACGGCCCCCAGAGCTGAAGTTAGGTGGAATGCACTGTATAGTACATAAAATATTGAAGATTAAAACTTTAATTAGCCCTCATTTGCATAATTTTGAAAAGCATGACCTCTCATTATAAAAAGGCCAGACTTGATCCATAGAAGTATAATTGTGCCAAGTTTGGAGTTTCTACATATAATACTTTTCAAATGAAATGTCGGACAAATTTGCCTGTGAAGAAAGAAAGAAAGAAAGAAAGAAAGAAAGAAAGAAAGAAAGAAAGAAAGAAAGAAAGAAAGAAAGAAAGAAAGAAAGAAAGAAAGAAAAACAGAAAAGTGTGTGCTGAGACACACACTTTAAATAGAATCATACACAACGTCCTCTTCGGGCCATGAAAAATACAACTACAAGTATGCCACAAAAGACAGCAGAATACATACTATTCCAATCAGATAAACATATGCGGACACAGTACCTAAAAACAAAACTAGAGAAAAACTAAAGGCAACACGTAAAATATCTAAGGACAAATGTACTCTGGTTATATGGCTGCATAATTTTTTCTGATATTGAATGCCTCTAAACAGAATTTGGCTTATGATGACTGCAGTGATCGCTATTATTCTTGACTTTCACATCATGTTTGAATAAATAGTTTACGGTTATTACAGAAGCTGGTTGAACTGAGCCAGCTAGAATCTGCTTTCTTAGGTTAGAATATTACTATATATTATTGAAAAAAGAAGGGATTCTGTTTCATCTGAATTAGTATTGCAAAGATGACAGACTCTTTGTTCATTGAGGCCTGTGTGGGTTGGTAATGGTATCTGGCCACTTCTACAGCTAAACGGTGAGCACTAACAGGAAACATTCATATTTAACTACGATCCTGCTCACTTAATCCCTGTGTTGCCGGGGCAACAGGCTGGTGCTTCCACCATGAACAGGGCAGATTTGTATTATATACTACATAAATATCCACAAATAACACCTTTTCAAACAATTTTTAATCAATTTGGGCATCCTTTATGTTTCAAATATATGTTGATACATTTTCATAAGATTATTCTGTGTTCGTGTTGTGTATTTTATTGAGAAAGGACTTTTGATCATGCTAAATAACGTACATGGATCTGCCCTGATGCAGGTGGCTCCCTCTTTTGTTCGATAGGTGCTAGAGTAGGACCGCATATACATATGAATACATCCTATTCTTAATTTAAACAGAGAAGGTCTATGTTTCATATTGGCTATATTGAGGTAATATTCACATATGTATCAGTTTTGAGCTTGTTAAATAGTGTCAGCGTATTATTTCTACTGACATCATTTTTCCAAAGCCTGAAATATTTCTGTTGTACAATGAACATAAGTTGGTTTACATCAAAGTATCCAAGTTCAAAGTCTTCCGGAGCTGGTAAAAATTATAGGACATAAGCATATTCCTAAAGTTGATAAACCAATTCTATGAGCTATTAATGACCATTTTTATACATTCATTATAAGCAGAGCCTAATTAATACTTCGACTGTTGAACCACCAGTCTTTGCCATAATCTACAGCTTTGTTTAACACTACGTAATCAAATGGGTGTACGACTAAGTTCGCTCAATACTGCTATGTTACATGCTTTCTTGTGCATACACAAAGCACATTTAATATGACATTCCTGTGCAATCAGTTTTCTAACTAAACCTTGACACATAAACTTATCAGTTGCCGTAATATCCTTACCTAGCGAATAAACCCCGAAGGAGGGGAATTATCAGATATTTGAGAGCAAATGGCTTGAGGGCCCCGGCGGACCGGGCCCATCAAACTCCTGAGAATTCTGCCCCGTCGAGGTTTATTTGTATTCTTATAGGGCAAATTAAATCATATTTCGGGTAGGCCTACCTGCGCTGCAGAAACGACAGCGCGCGCTTCGAGCAGTATGGGTATAGGGGACGTAATCGTTCAGCTGGTCGAGAATTTGTCAATCGTACTGCCAGCGCAGCCAGCAACACATGCGACACGTGGCGCTGACGCATGACAACACGCATCACCAGCCTGCCATACGCTCCTATCTCTTATGAGGGCAAATTAACGTCAACTAACAAAAGCCTTGAAACTCCGCCCACTTTGAGTGACGTGCGGGATCGAAGTCGGTGTCTCTGGTGCTGAGCTCTTGAAGTACGGGCGAGTGTCAAATGATTGTGGAGTCTAAAGTGAGGTTAAGTCAATTTTGCCATTTGTTATTGTTTATGTAAGACCACAGTGACACATTTTGAACTCTACCTGCCCCCCCCCCCCCCCGTTTTTTCATCTTTGAAATATGTAATGCACAACTTGCTCTGGAGCACACAAAATGTCATGATTTAACCAGTGTTCTCTAACATTTATTGCCATAGTATGCGTGTCATTTAAATGATTCAGATTCCTATTAACTAAATTGAAACAATACATGGAATGCAACTTAGTGACCTGGTACGTACCTAGCATAAACCCTTGGACCACGTTTGAGGGTACGCGTCCGAATTGAGTAAACAACTCCATCAAGTGCGGGGTGAAAGCATCTCTCCCACCTTTTATGGTTTCACGCCAGTAATTCAACCTGTGGAAACATAGACGAACAGAGCTATCACCTTCTAGTTCACTCAATGGATTACAAACATGTATGTTTTATACACCAAAATGTTCCCAAGAATTTTTTACATCAAATAAACACCAGAAAACATGGGCATGAATTGGACATTTTTCATCAAATTGCCATGGCAACCAGCTCTGCATAGTACTACTTGCAGTATCATTGCGCGCACACAGTGTTGACTCCAGCTGAATCACTGTGTATACTGGTGCCAGTGTACATACCTTTATAATATTCATGTCAGCTCAAAGTATACATTGTTTTCCACTATCAAGCCAAAATCTACCTTTCTGGTAGCAAACGTTTTTAATATACAGCCCCTTGCATCCCTAGGCCTGATATTTTATTGGCACTCTCCAATCATGTTTTCTCAGCACAGGCATAATTACCCCCGTGGAACCTTAACATACAATTGACTTCTTTCACAGAACCAGCAAAGCATAGAATTTTCTCACCTCCAGCTGACTGGAGAAGGCATCGCGGGGATGGCACTTGTGGGTACAGGGTAACGCATGTTAAAAGTACCAATGCACAAAGTAAATTTGAGGTCAATTATAGCTATATATCAATACATTGTCAATTTTTTTTATATGACTGTCAATATCGATAATATATCAGGCATTTTAATTTGAAGATGTTAGAAACTTTTTACAGGCAAAATTAATGAGAGTGTTTTTTCTCTAGTTGTCAAATGGAAGTTTGCAGTAAAAATTTAAGTGTATATGGTCTATGTCCCTATCAAAGGAATGTATGTTGATATTTGCTATCATAAATTGTGGAAATGTTCACAGATATGCAGGGATTTATTATTTCAACTTTATGCCGACTTTTTAAAAAGAAATTTTAAATATTTGTTTTAAAGTAGATTAATTACTGATATTTAATGGACCTGTAGCACTGCCAATCATTTAGGTAGCTTGTAAGTACAATGTTGTCAATTTCTTCAGCCTTCCGATGTCAGTCATTCCTGAAACAAGCATACATTGTATGTACAGTACTCAAGATTGTTCTAGCCCTTTTCCTCTCAATGTCAGTGATTGCTCAGTCACAAACAATGTCCATTCACTAGCTTGAAAGAACAAGAAGCTGCTTGGTTTACTTACTACAAGGTTGCATAAACTTATAGATAGAAATGACAGGGAAATACCCTATCTGGTTCTGAGGAGGGAATATATCACCTACACCCTCATACCGCATCTGTGTACTGACCACCTAACATGCATAGGTGTCAATTGGTTTCTGACACCTGTGGGGTTAATCACCAAACTAGTTTGTGAAACCTTTAAACTTAGTACATTTTGCCAACATGTGCTCATGATGCCACAGCATATGGCTCTCTGGGATATAACCATTAGTACAACTGTGGTGCTTGATGGGCAAAACGTCATTGTTTCAGTTATGGCAAACACTTCAGTGTTTAGACAAGCTTTATTGCCCTAAAATAGTCTTAACCTATTGTTACAAGTTTACCATTTTATGAAAAGTTTCATTAATAGCTAGAGGCCATTTTCCTTCCATACAAAAACTTGTTCAGCTGAGATACTCATGTTATTTTACCATGTAAACCTTGCTCTGTGACAAGTGCCTATGTTAAAAATATACAATCAAGTAGTCTTACCCCAGCAAAGGGGCTTTCTATAGGCATTTAAGGTGGAAATCACTGGGCACAGTGGTCCAGCTATTGGGGAAAGTCCTGAATTGAACAAGAGGTCTAAGCTTTGGGCTTTCTTGTTTAAGGTCATAGCTCTGTTTACTTTAACTTCCGTAATCAAATGGTTTGATTCGTTCAAAACAGTCTGATTCTCCAGTATTTTAATTTGTTGGACCAACCTGTCATCATTACATTTATTAACATACAAGTTTTAATCATAATAATAATAATAATGATGATGATGATGATGATGATGATGATGATGATAATGATAATGATAATAATAATAATAATAATAATAATAATAATAATAATAATAATAATAATAATAATAATAATAAACGTTGGACTCAGTGTTACCCGCAGGCTCACTTTTCGAACCTCTCTTGTCCCTTAGAGTATGTATTAAATGCCAGCGCGTCTTGGAGTCTCTGTATGGCGAGTTTACTTTGTCCATTATGTTCTCTTTGCAGTTGCTTTTAGGATATCTACATTTCTTTACATATGTTTTTTGTAACTCAAAATATCAATGACGAATACCTGGAAAATGTGAGTTTCTAACAACTTGCTCTGAGATCTGGACTAGAATCAGTTTAATTTATTCCATTTTGAACCATTTTTATTGATTTTTCCTGTGTTTCTGTAAAATATGTGTTCTATGAATAACATATTCTAGGATTTCCGTGGACTTGGTTACACAAGCCATCTGGCTGTTGTCTCAGCACTGCACAATTGCTCAGATATTTCGTCTGACTTAAGAGTTTGAAAAATGCAAAAGCCCTCCGAGAACTACAGTTATATTTCTGTGGGGAATCTGATAACTGTGCGATTAGTGTGCCTTTGTACCATTTCAGTTTTTAGCGCTGCAGATAAAGGCAGTGATCAGATAGTTCACCACTAAAACTTTGAACTCTGCAGGGTTGCCTATATATATTAGCATATTCGTAATTGCCTATGAAATAATCGACTACACTTTGACCATTCTTTTTGAAGCATGTTAAATGACCCTATAGGTCACTGAACGTCCATGTACTACGATCATTAATGATTCGTAAACTGGCGGCCCGGTGTGCAGACAAGAGTTTATTGCCGGACTTGCACGCCTCCGAGTCCAAACTGTTACGTCTACCAATGTCCTTATCTTCCATGTAAATGTAATATAGAGGATGTGTTTGGAAGAGCCATTGTTCACATAGTCTCCTTCAGTCCCTCTTCTGGAGCTGTAATCCCAACCAACATAATATGTCCTTGTAATGAGTATCTGCTAATCTCATCTTCAAGTGTTTAGTAAGCATCATAGTCATTTACTACAGGTAAAATTGCTGGGTGGAATATAGACACCTCCTATGTGCAGCTCTCTATTCGTGTTAAACCAACCTTTGACATCTTATCATCTTTAGATATTCAAAGAATAATGTATTGCTTGGTGGAAATTCAAGTCTTTCTGTTATATCTGGTGCTGATCATGTTGATGGACATTTCAAGATAAGGACGGTTTTTTACTTAGATATAGACGCGTAGTGGTCTCATAGTACCATTTATTCAGTTTTAGCCACACACACATTCATTCATAGCATCCTTAATAGGGGAGAGCAGGAGCAGAAACTTCTACTGCTCTCCTGTAGAGGGCATTTCAGTCATTCAAGCTCGAGTTGTGTATTCCCAGTACTTATTATTGTAATTTACAGCTTAACGACTTTAAAACCACTCTTTGCAGAAACAGCACAATTTGTGTGATAAAATTATTACTTAGCTGGAATGTTCACATAACTTTTATTCTTGTAGCTTTAAAAGCAGTCCTTTAATTTGAGGTTAATTTAACATGCGAATACACATCTGTAGCCCTGAAGAACCCTGTGCATTGGATTGTGTATTCAGCTGAATGAGAGATGATTGATAATTGTGACCTGTCTTGATGCTGTCACTTCTTTGTGTAGATAGTTTTGAGCAGAAAGGCAATACCACCAGTGTTTTTTTTTCCGCAGCCTTGCTTTTTGATCCGACAAAACTATTTTTAAGTTTGTAAATTAATTAATGATAGAATAGGCTTAACCGTTTGCTTGCATAAAAATTATCCAGTGCCTATTAACCACAACAGACTGATAAAATTATGAAAGCGACGTCGCCGGTAAGTGTTTTGATGTGAATGTAAATTCTTTTCGCCACTCACCTGACACAACCTCTGAAATTCAACAAGGACGTTCGTACCTGGTTCTCTACAGTGAATAGCTTGTTGCCAGGTTCAGAGGCGTTATAAATAGGTGCTGATTTTTGTAGCCCGCGCTGTACCTGCCGCCCGGTTAGGTTGCGGGCCCAGATACCGTAATGTATGATGTCCTGGGTGTACTCGTGCTGATGTCTTTGATAGATTTCTGCACAAACGCATGTAAACAAACAGACTGTTTTCACAGCATGGGTGTTAGACTTAAAGTTTGTCGCCGATTAGACTTAAAGTTTGTCGCCGATATTTCGAATATTCATCTGCCAATCAGACTCAAGTTGTTATAATATTGACGGGTGAAGGATAAGGAGTACACAGTTGCTCGGTGCCCCGTAGAGCCCCACCGAAAATATTTTTATTTTGTAAGGCCCACCAGGTATCATATGTAGTTGCAGGCATTTTCCCTCGTATGCAGTGGAGGTGTTATAGCAGTAACATGAAAATGTATTAAATTAAGTATGTAAATATGATCCATAATGAAGACCCACTCTGCTCCAAAACATTACTGCATAATTATGTAAGGACCTTGTGTGCTGAATCAAATATCATGTATGCTGAATTGCACGACTTGTGAGCCCCAAATGACGATGTTATGTGCGCAAAATCCTTAATACTTACCCGTGCCAACTAGATTTTAACTTCAGACTGATGACGCTCTTAATCCGTAATGTGTCATTGCATTGTGGGAGTCCCAACACAGCGATTGAAATAAGATTCAGTCTGACGATACTACTGTTAGCTGACAATGTTATTATGGGGTAACAGTGTCATCACACTTAATCATTTATGGCTTTTATGCAAGTCATGACACGGTGAATAAACTATATGAGTGAGCATGATATTAAGTAATTTATTAGGTGTTTGGTTATCAAGTTTTGAACAGTCTGGTTCGATTCTGAGGTCCACATAAATGCGATCAAATGTTCTTGTTGCCATCATGCGAATTATATTACATCTGTATATCAACACAGATATTTCGTTATTCCTAGAGTTCTTCATTTCGGCCTTCACACTTTCGTCTTTCTTTACTACCAAATCTTGTCGGGAGGTTTTTCTTGGAAATTCTGATGCTTACAAACTCTATAACAATTGCATCGGTATGGCCCTTTCGGTGAAATTGTGTACCTAATTTGGGCGTCAAGATATCTTAAATCATCCAAATTATATGCAAAGAAATTTCAGCTCTCTCATGTCTTAAAAAACATATTAAACCCGAAAGTGTAACACCTATCAATACCTTTGTAGAAATCGGGCATCAACAGAACGGATTATGCAAAGAAGCATGCTGATTGGCATAACTTGAAAGTTTAAATGTGGAATATATCTACAAGCATTGTGGATAGAGATACTTTGTCAACTTTTAGCTGTAGGTTTTGTTGTGCATTAAATGAACACCTGACCTAAATTCCAAGCTTCACAAGATGAATTAATAAAAATCTGAATGTTAAATATTGTGAAAAGTATTCTATATAGAATCACCATTCACCGTGATTTCCGGTTGCGATATAGCTGCATCCAATGAATAATACTTTACAGTTGAAACATTGAAAATTATGTTGAATAAGCGAATTTCAAAACATAAATGTTGAATATTTTCAAAACAGCGGGTATTATAGATTTGCCATTTTGAATGTGTTATTGATAAAATTGATATACAGATAAAGAAAAAACGATTAGTATTTATAATATTTAAAATAAACCACTCTGCAGGTTCATGGTGACTTTATACACGACCACAGATACCTGTTACCATTTATAAATAGTTCTTTTGTAGGCATACAGAGAGATTTGCTTTGAGGCAAATCTTTCCCAGCTTAGGCTGCACCCTGTCCTAGTATGACACTGTCCTTCTTGTCACAGACATTCAATTGGAAGCAATCGTGCACACCACAGAATGAATGGCATGACATGAAGTTCGGTGATGTGTGACCTCAGTGGCCCCACAGTCACCATTTTATCAGATGCGCTCCATTGCAGCGGGGGTTTAATGCTGGATGATTTATGGCAAGTTGACATACCGGTGCACCAAAACACAATATGCGCCTTGCAATCTGCGCAGCGGCTCCCATCCGATGCGTTCTCACACACTGACCTTGCTGGGCGGAACTATCAATGAATACATGCTGTTGAAGCCGTAGTGACAAAGAATCTGGCGAGATGCGATTCCAGAATAACCTTCCCATCTGAAGTAAGCTGTCTATTAATATCTAAGATTTAGTCTATATGTGATGTTTGTCCTTGGGGATCTCTCGTCTTTCATAATGCTGTGATGATTGAACCCAACCTTAGAACAAGGTGATGAAAATGCTAGTGCGGGTGTACTTTATTCCTAAAAATATCTGATATTGTTCATGATGTTGTAGGGAAAAAAATTGGGCTTCCCAGACAAGTGCATGAAATCATTAACATCGAAGAAACCTATGTCGGCGCGCTAGATGTGTCTAACAAAGGTCTAGGCCTATGTTTGAAAATTTGGCTGAGGCTGCGGATAGGGCTGTTGCCATACGAAATTCCAGGCAGTATCGGATACCTTTAGAGCCGTCGCATGTCGGATCCGTCCTGCTTCACAACTGGAAACAGCTTAGAATTTTATGCTAGGGATACTAGGAGACTGTTCAGAATTGAGTAATGCTTGACATGATAACACGACAAGGATTTGTTGCACCGTTTTTTTTTTTTTTCGTTTTTTTTTTCTGTCAGATAGCTTCCATTTTACATTTGGCTGTGTTATGTGTATAATATGTATATTATGTATACATACATACATATACACACACACACACACACACACACACACATATATATATATATATATATATATATATATATATATATATATATATATATATATATATATATATATATATATACAATTTCTATCGGACGTGGTTTTTTTTCCTTTTTGATTTACGGTATTTGAACAAAAAACAAGTTTTACTTAAAAGTAAAATTGGCGCTACGGCTGAATTAAACAATAAATGGGTAAGGAAATGACAAGCAACATCCATGATTTAGGCCAAGTCACTTTATTGAATATAAATTGGATGACTGCACACGTCAACAAGTACATTACTATTTAGATGTTCTACATGGTGTTGGGGTCGGGTGTTATATACTCTTGGTCAAAAAACAGGCACCCCCCCTCCCTCCCCCATTGGTTTAACATGAATTGCTTCAAATATTATTTTGTGTAGAAAATACGACTATTATGTAATGTGGACAAGGTAGCTACGAGAATGCCTGAGCAGTCTTAACAACAAAATGTCCTGCATATTAGATAACAGCCGCAAAGGTGCAAAAATTTGTCTCGTATTGGGGTGTCTATGGGCTTGATAAGAAGCCACTGGCAACACAGGGTCAATGTGAATCGATAATGCAACCGCGTACGGGTTACTCACAGCTCTCAATGTGACAGAGACAAGATCATTGGCATGTTGGAGGCTGGTCTTTCCCAGTGTGAGGATGTCGGGAGAATGGTGTGCTCCGAGTCAGCGGTACAAAGGTGGTAGGATTTTTTTTTTTTTTTAGAAACAAGAGGATGCAAGAGGAAAACTAGATCAGGAAGTCCAAGACCCTTAGATGGGAGGGACGACCTTTATTTAGTCCAGTGCATGAAAAGGCAGGGGCTGCTTTTGGTGGAAATGTTTCGTCAGCAGTGGCACCAGGCCTCCAATATGAATATTGCAGCATCACAGCGTACAACCAACAGGAGACAGGTCTCGGTCAATCTGAGGTCATACCGCCCCGCCATCCGCATCCTCTCGGTGCTGCACACAAGGCTGCACAGACACAGTGGTGTCAGGAACATGCTGACTGGACCAGAAATCTGTGCACAAGTGTGATATGGTCTGACGAGTCACAATTTTGTCTCCATGCCCATAATGGGAGAATACTGGTCAGGCGTATCACTTCAGAGAGATCTTCGGAAGGATCCTAATGTCTTGGGGTGTAGTAACTCTGTTTGCTTCTCAAATATATTTTATTTCCACCATCTTGATTTAAAAGTTTCTTACTTAGAACTATGATGGACTGGGATAAGACTTCATAATAATAAATTTCTATTGTATGTTGTCTATCGACCACCTACTTCCCCTGTTTCCTTCCAGGACAAGTTACAGGATAGCTTTGATCTCACTAAAAGTGGCAACGTAGAAAACGTTATTTTATCTGGCGATTCAAATTCTGATTTAAACACCACTTCTGGTGGGAAATTGAAACGGCTCTGTCAACCTTCTTTACAATGCATATCAAAGAACCAAAGGGACCACTCCTACCTGTTTTGATCGAATGATAACCGACATACCGAACTTTGTGAAAGACCCTCCAATCCTTCCACTCATTTCTGACTGTGAGCACTCAGTTGCAGATATTAATTTACTCTTTCGGTGCCAAAAAGAATTGTCTTTTGAAAGACATATTTTTCAATATGACAGAGCGCAATTTGTAAATTTCAGAAACCGTCTTGACCAAATTAACTGGGATGACTGTTTAAATTCTGACTATATTGATTATTGTTACCAATGTCCGACCAATTTGTTACTTCAAACTGCCAAACATGCTGATTCCTAACAAATTAATAACGGTGCTTCCCTCTGATATTCCCGGGAACAACTCGAGACTCCGGGGTGAGACGCTCAAAGCCAAGCCTATGAAATTGCGAAAAGAGAAGCAAAATCATGCACAGGCATGTCACACCTACAAAAGAACTCGTAGCCAGTACCTGAGCACTTAAAAATTGCAAAAGAAACTCGCGACTAGAAAGTTAGCACGTCCCTGAAAAGCTCCAAACACAGAAACAAGGCTTGACAGCGAACCGTCAAATACTTCATGAAATGTAACCAAACCCCACCCGTCCCATCACTATTACATGGAAGCCATATTAGGGACAATATGTCCAAAGCCGAAATTTTCAATTTATGCTTTTTTTGGCAGAGTAACATTGACACCACTAGGGCCCCAGGACTTTCAGCCGTCGAAACTGCTTCCAAAACTCTTGGGTCTATCCACATTGACTAAAATGAAGTTCTTGATGTCTGGCAATTAAAACTTAGATGTCACAAAGGCCACTGGTCCGGATGGAATCAGCGCTCGTCTCTTGCAAGAGTGAGCGCCATCAAATGGTGTATCACTTTCTAAACTTTTCCATTTATCTTTACGTCCTGGAGTCTTTCCCAACTTATGGAAACAAACTCATGTCATTGCCTTCATTTAAAAAGGGTGATTCTAGTTCATGCAGCAATTACCGACCTATTTTTCTTTTTAACTGTGTCGCTTAGGTAATGGAAACATGAATTTTAAGCATGTTTTTTCTTACTCTGTAAAAAATGATAATCTAATCCTCTCTGCCAATCAGACTAGCTTTTTACTTGGCGACTCCAGAGTTAACTAACTCCTCTCGCTTTATCATGAATTGTTGATCTGCTATCGATCTGCAAAAAAAAGATTCGCAATGTGTTCCTAGATATAAGCAAGGCGTTCGATCGTGTCTGTCATAATGGTTTACAATACAAATTAGAACGCAATGGAATATCAGGCTCCCTCCTCAACTGGTTTAAGAATTGATTGTTTGATCGCCAACAGCGGGTCGTTAAAAATCGGCAGTAATCTGATTGGGGCACATAACAGATGCTGGTCTCCTCAGGGCTTTGTACTAGGGCTTCCTTTGCTTTCAATATTTATAAATGATATTGTGGATGTTGTTCGGTCCAATATAAGACCTTTTGCAGATGATACCTCCCTATTTCTCGCTGTTGGTAATCCTACTCTAACTGCAGTTGTCATGAACAGGGACCTCGCCTCCATTGAGTCTTGGTCTTTAGACTGGTTGATCACCTCTAATGCTGTCAAAATCGCCTTTATGCTAAATTTCCGGAGAAAAAAGCAGGTAAATCACCCTCTCTTGTATTCCAAGGTCATTGTCTGGAAACTGTCGACCAGCACACGCATTTAGATTTTGTATACATATCGGATCAGTTGAACCGATCGACATTCAACATTTCAAAACCTCTACGGTGCACTCTTGGCGAGAAGACATCCGCAATAATATATACATCAGCCATTTGATCTTAAATGGAATACCATTGTGTTGTCTGGGATGGCTGCACTCAGGCCGATGCATCAAGGTGTAAGGTATTCAGTTGGAAGCTGCGCTCATCATCTCTGGTGCCATGCATACCACATCAAATGCTAAATTATGCAAAGAAACAAGTCTCGTGTCACTGGCTAAGCGTAGAGAAATGTGTAAACTAATACAAATGTATAAAATTGAAAAAAAAAAGTTCCAGGTTACTTCAGTGATATTATTCCCAGTGATCCACAATATAATAGGAGGTATAATACAAGACAGCCCCCGGACCTACCACATTTCAGTGCACGAACAAATCTATTTGATAACTATTTTTTATTGCTACAACAAGACTTTCGAACCAGCTGCCATTAGAAATAATTGAAGATATTACAGTCGTTTCAATTTTCGTTGATTTCGAAAAGGCATTTGACAGAATAGAGTGAAGCTTTTTGAAAAAAGTACTAGCATTTCTTAACTTTGGTCCTAATTTCATACATTGGATTTATATTATTTATAGAATCACAAATACTCAAGTTGTCAACAATGATGGGGCAACAATACCATATACTCTCTCCCGCAAGGTTCGTCAGTCTATTGTCCTCGTGCTTGTTGTGATTTGTGCAGAAGTTCTGAGCATTATCAAAAGACATAACAATCAAATGGAAGGTATTTATATTGCAGGTAAAGGATTTAAATAAGTCAGTATGCAGACGATACTAACTTAACAGTCTGAGCTAAGGTATGTTGACAACAAGTAATTGAGACATTTGAATGTTTTGAAAGTATTTCGGGTTTAAAAGTAAACTACGATAAAAGTGAAATTATGCCTATTGGGAGACATACCAAAAAAAAACGCAATTTAAATTAAGAACGTCACGACATGTTAAATTTTCTTTTCTATATTCCATATTGAGGGATGATATTCTACCAGTCCACAAGCCAGTTTTATAAAATTGAATCGAGCTTCGGCTACAGTATTAGATGACGAATATTGGGAGTGTTGCTTCACAAAAAATTACAAGATTACTATCTCAGCTTAGCTGAGAGCTTTTAGGTGTAGATTTTTGCATGGAATAATATTTACCAATTCAAGACTATTTAAATTTGGTATTAAGGAAAGTGTAGCTTCTTGATTGTGTAATGAAGAGGAAGAAACCTTGATACACTTTTTCCATGAATGTGAAGTAATCAAGCAATTTTAGTGTCAGGTTTTTAATTCGATATAAAAACATTGTTCTATTGATAGTAACTTTTTCAAAATGGAAATTTTGCGTGGTTTGGAAATAGATGGAATTGAGTTTTGGTCATTTTTATTCTTGATTGCAAATTATTGCTTTGCCATGACAAAGAGTGGCCTAATTTGGAAAATGTTAAGAACATGATGTGAGAAATAAAATCAATTCAATGCAAGATAGCAATTATAAAAACAAAAACAAAAATACAAAACATTAAACAAAATGGAAGATTCAGATCTAGATTAATTAGTTTGGTTAAATAGGTGAAGGGCGGGGGGAGGCAGGAGTATACTGACCGGGGGGGAGGGGGGGGAGAGATGTTCGTTTGGGACTCTCTGTCACAGTCACCACCCTGACGGTGGCAGAGTCCGAGTGGTGACCGGTGCCTCGGACTTGGCTGAGGGATGAGTTTGCCAGGGGTAGGAGACAACCGTGCGGCGCTCTCCCACACTGCATCTCCATCAATACCTGTATTTATATTCTAATATGTATATTATTTATCAGGCTGCTTCTCTATTGTGTGTTAAGTGCACGAACTATTATGGTTCCTGTTGCGAGTGTCATAGAAC
The DNA here is from genome assembly GCA_964020975.1 of Hermodice carunculata. Classification (NCBI taxonomy): domain Eukaryota; kingdom Metazoa; phylum Annelida; class Polychaeta; order Eunicida; family Amphinomidae; genus Hermodice; species Hermodice carunculata. The sequence goes on from OZ026617.1 coordinate 60,829,065, forward strand.
TTGGCAAATTTGAATATGACATTTTGAAGTATGAGAAACACTTGTTGTAGAATGCGTAATGAGGAAATTATTGGTGTTGAGAATGGCAATGTTCACCGTGTGTACTTGAGCTCTTTACTGCAGAAAAATGTATGCTCGTGCTGCTATGTGCAAAATTTACATTAAAACGCTGCATTTCATGTACCACTTGTTACAAAATAAAACACACACACACACATATGCATGCACATATATATATATATATATATATATATATATATATATATATATATATATATATATATATATATATATATATATATATATATATGTCCCTGTCCTTTCTGGCTTAGTATATGAAAAGCCTGTGATATTATAATACAATATTCACATTCCTTTCAATTTTAGTAAACGACACTAAGCCTGTAATGTTAATATTCAATATACAATACTCAATAAGTAAATGACAGAAAGCATGTGATGTTAATATGCAATAATATGAATCCCTGTCTTTGTAGGCGTAGTAAATAGTAAAACGCCTGTTCTGTTACTGTAAATCATTTGCAGTTCTTGTAGGTTTTCTGTATGATGAAAAGCCTCTAATATCAATATTTAGATTTCTGTCTTCTGTATTATATTGTCGGTTATGTTTGTTGCGTTGACACATAAAGAACTAATTTTAAAGTAGCTGTGTTGTGTAGGAGATCCCTATTTCTTTGAACGCTCGTTGGCTTCAAGACGCTACGCCTTGAAGTTCCCTGTGTTTTGCAGCACTACGAGTCTTGAAACATCCGTCGTCTTAGCCGTCCGGTGGTTTAGTTTGCTTTTCACCGGGGCTTTTCAGGCCACAAAATATTTATGGCTTCGATTCAAAATGAACTATTTCAGTCCGACATAATTATGGTCCTATGATATTATGCCAGTTCGTGAGCATTGGCAATAATAACATGTCTCTCTCTTGCCTCGTCATATGTTAGGCAATACCCTGGGTCTTAGGTTTTCCCTTATTGTTTCCAATCTGTAACATATATGAGGGTCAGACTTTAACTTGGTTCTCACCCTCCGTCATCAAATGGATGTCAGTTCCCAGTAAAGTAAGTATACTTACTTTCTTGATCTACTTTATACGGCAGGAAATCTGTCAGTTTGGTCTGGTCTTGGATGATGTCCACATTTAATCCTACTTTGTCCCTAACTTTTTATTTAGTTCAGCATTCATTTCGCCTGCTCTGGCAAATTTAGAAACTATGTTTTTGTTTTGCCACGTCTTTGGTTTGGAGGCACAAACAGACTATGGGTAACATAGCGACTAATATGGTTCCCCAAGGTTTATCACCTCCAACGTCTGACCAGTTAAATCTAAGGGTTATTAGGTATTTTGGTGCGAAATGGAAGCAAAGCCTGTTCAGAAATGTCTGCATATCCGAGCGACGAGCGGGCTCAGTTGCATATTGCCTGGTGTGAAGTTTCTACGAAATGTCACAATGACCCAGAAATGTGATCCGTTCGTACCTTTTTGCCAAATATGAGTATTGTTACCTTCCATTGGTCAGCTGCAGTAATGGATGAACAGGTAACAGTGACACAGAAATTTAACCAGTCCATTCTATCGTCTTTAAGTTACATTTTGGCCAATGTTTGGCAGCATCTAACCGGACATTTTTTGAGACATCGTTGTACCAAACCTGACTGATTGGCTTAAAATGAACGCATGCTGATTGCTAAACAGGTCACAGTAGGTCTAATGGCTAAATAGGTCGCAATACCCTAGAAATCTAAGCAGCTAATTTTATAGCTTTAGGACAAGGTTAGGCAATGTCTATTCTGGCTTTTGTTGAGAACAGTGTTACCTGTTCTAGTATGTAGGTAAATGGGCTAAGGTGATGACTTAATACGTCACTGTGATACAGAATGCCAACAATTCATTTGAGCTTATCAGGTGCTTTGTGTGCTAAATTTGAGCTAAAAAAATCCAGATATTTTAAAGCCATCTTTGAAACGTGAAATTTAGCCACTTTTTAGCTTATAAGTGTACATTAAACTCTACATCTGGTCATCGAATTAAAAATATTCCCTATGTGTAAATGGTGTTTTTATGTACAAATACACTGGCGATGAAAGTCATTGGATTAATACCATCATGCTTCGAAGGTATAGTTTTGCTTACGTTTGAATGGACTCCCTGACCTCTGATCGACGTTATGCAATTTTTATTGCTATGTATATCTATATCAACTGATGTTCTACTTCGTTATATATGCTTTATGGTATGCCCAGACACCCCTTTATTAAAAGGAAAGTCTGTTGAATGATTGAATATAACTTTCCTGAATTTAATGTGTTCTCTAATTACCTCACCGGACAAGAAGAGGTCACGTAGGCTAGTAATTCACTGGTTTTTTGCAGTTCTGCTGTGTGCGCTTATAGCACAAATATTCTGCCAAAAATATCACATGATGGTGTTACTGGTCACAAGCCTATAACCTGTTCCGGTGTATTTATGGGATCCTCATAGTGCACGAGGAGCAACATGAGACTCCTGACATCTCCGTATTTCAGGTTTACCCCTGCATGACCATAATCACAAAAAGAATAAGAGCTGCGTTCACAGTATGATTGCAGGACTCTTAAAATCGTCTGCATATTGCTGTCACGGAAACAGGGTGCTGCTGGTGAAAGAGAGGGCACAATTTACTCTTTTACTTGTGACACAGGCATCGCGGTCTACTGGGCCGACTTTGTTTATAACTCAGCAATTTTGATTGGTAATAACTCGGTATTTTGTTTGGTATTGTTAACTTTTCAAATGAAAATGTTAAGGCCAGGAAACTTGTCCTCGATTTACTGTAAACGGAGCGCCCAACTCGATCAAAAACACTTGTCAACTGCATCAAAGATGACCACTTCAATGTGATCCCCCACAATGCTCAGTGCATGGGATCTCCCGGAGAAAAGTTATCCGAACATCTTATTTAAGTTTTTTCAATATAGGCCTATAGATTAGAACAATGTATAAAGGACTTCCATTGTTGCCGAACCGTTCACATTCTGTGATTTAATCATTGTGTAAAGTTCTTTCTCTTTGATAACAAGTCCACATGCTACTCCTCGAAATCTTGATCATTGAAGAATTCATAAATCAGTTCAGAGTACTTGTTATAATTATCTTTTTGGCATGTCCAGACTTGGAAATTGCAATGAACCCACAGTGTACCTGAATCCAGGGTCACCTGTCACGTGTCCGATGAAGTCACATTTCACTTCCATGGCACTCAGTTACCAAATCACAGAAAAGATTATGGAATGAGTTTGATTTTACCCGTGGATAACAAAACTATGCACAAGAAAACATAGATCTTCTATTCCCGTGGCATGGATGCACTTTATTGCATTGATATAATCCAGAAAAACTTGCCATGACCTCAATTTTAACAAAAATTGAGTCATTGGAACATGCGCTATGTCAATTTGTCTGTTCAACACAACTGTGCGCAATTTCGTCACGTTTGTTTGGCTTTATTATGTCTCCCCGTGCAACGGGGGGACATATTGTTTTTGCGTCCGTTTCTTCTTCTTCTTCTTCTTCTTCTTCTTCTTCTTCTTCTTCTTCTTCTTCTTCTTCTTCTTCTTCTTCTTCTTCTTCTTCTTCTAAACTTGACGCGGATGCCATAACTCTGTAAGGATTTAACTTAGGAGGTTGAACTTTTGTATGATTATGTACCATAATATGAACTAGGTTGGGATTGTAGATGGGTGGCCTTGACTTATTTTCAAGGTCACATGGCCACTTTTTAAAAATCATTGCAGATGCACTCGAGAAAGATTTGACTTAAAGAGGTTGACATTTTGTGTAATTATGTATTTGTGTAAGATTTTTGTAAGACCTTGCTTGTGACTGCAGATGTATGACCTTGAGCTATTTTTCAAGCTCACGTGGGCATTTCGTCTAAAATCAATGTGTACGTGATAACTCACGAAAGATTTGACTTGGGAAGTTAAATTTTTTTGTGAAGATGTTCCTGTATATGATATTGCTTGGGATTGCAGATGGGTGACCTTTACATTTCTTTTTCAGGGTCACATGGGCATGTCAAGTAAAATTGACACGGATGCAACAACTCTGCAAAGATTTGACTCAGGAAGTTGAAATTTTGCATGTTTATGAACCATAATACCAACTTGGTTGTGATTGACATGCATGTCATGTAAAATCGATAACTCAAGAAAGATTTGACTCGGCAAGTTGAAAATTTATGTCAAGATGTTCCTATATAAGACGTTGCTTGGGATTTCAGATGGGTGACCTTGACCTCTCCCAAGGTCACATGGCCACTTTTTCAAAATCATTACAGACACACTAGTGAAGGATTTGACTTACAGAGACTGAAATTTTGTGTGATTATGTTTCTATGAAAGACTTGTAAGACCTTGCTTGTGACTGCAGATGTTTGACCTTAGCCTTTTTTTTTTTTTAGATTTTGAAATGTCAATAAAGAGTGTACCTTCACCATATCTGTAGATCAATGGAATCGGTATGCCTTATAAAAAATAAGGGTGACAATGGTAAGGGCGCACGGGGAGACATTTGATTTTCTGTCAGAAAATCAGCCTGTTCTAGTTAGTTTGTTTGTTTATCTATCTATCTATCTATCTATCTATCTATCTATCTATCTATCTATCTATCTATCTATCTATCTATCTATCTATCTATCTATCTATCTATCTATCTATCTATCTATATGTTTACCCTGGGTGACCCTTCCAGAGCACAGCTCTGTTTTTCCAAGGGTCCCGGCATACATCTAGATGAATAGCTTAACTAAAATTTTAATGTAAAAGGAAACAAAACTAAAACTAACTAAAAGCTTATAAGGGTTAATATGACAAGGCAAGATTACTAAACAAATCTACAAGACTAGAAAACTAAGTAGGAGTTGAGAAACACGGGTACTAAGATACATCATTTAAAAAAGTGAGCCTTGTATTGACATTTAAAATCACACATGCTGTCACAGTCTTTTAAAAAGTCTGGCAGTCTATTAAAATGCAGGCACCTTCACACACAAGCGAATGTTTGAATATACTTTTTTAGGAAGAGGAACATGGATATTATTTCCATTTGCGTATCGTGTTGAATAGTGATTAATTTCATTTAGAAGGCAGATTTGGTCGCAAAGATTGCTACATGTAGGTGCTAGACCATGCGTGCATTTGAACATTAGAATAGCCATATGAAACAACTTCCTCTCTTTAATTGTCTGCCATTTCAAACTTCTCACTATGTCTTCGCCCCTAAAGTTTCCATAATCATAATTACTCGAGACTATTCTGGCTGCAGCGTTTTGCAGTCTCTGTGCTATTTTAAGCCCCTTCTCCGTACAAGTACCCCACACAGCGTCGGCGTAATCAATACAAGGTAGGGTTGTTGACTTATATATTAATTCTAATGTTTGTCTTGGCAAAAGTTTACTTAATCGTCTTAATACGGCTACTCTCACCACGACTTTTGTATGCAGTTTCTCCACGTGCGTACTGAAAGAAAGATCCGCATCCACCTGCACACCTAAATATCTAGTGCAATCTACTTCTAAATTAATTACCAAGTCATTTTTAGCGTTTCTTTTACCGTTGATAACCATTGTATTTGACTTAGTTGCATTTATTGATAGTTTGTTTCGCTTATACCGGTAGGCTACTTTATTAAGAGTGCGTTGCAAGGTGTCCGTAACACTTATTTTATTGTTTCACCCGATGTGTAGAAAATTGAATCGTCAGCAAATACATTGCTAGAACTATTATTAACATATTGAACTGTATCATTAACATAAACTAAGAACAGGACAGGACCAAGGGTCTATCCCTGAAGGATCCCAATGTTTACTGTTTGTTGGTTGGATAATTTTCCGTTTCATGCGACTACCTGTTAGTTAAATATGAAGAAAACCATGCCAGTTCAATGTCAGATATGCCTTATTTTTTAAGTTTACCAAGCAGGATATTGTGATTTATGGTGTCGAAACATTTCTGAATATCAAGGAAACATATAGCAGTAATAAGATCATCATTTATATTCAAGAACCAGTCGTCTGTGATTTTATGTAGGTGGGTCTGCGGTGAATGTTTCTTAAGGTAAGCGCTTTGGTCAGCACTTATGAAGTCATGCATGACTAAATAACTGGCATTGGACTCCCTTTTCAATGATTTTGCCCACGTGACACCCAACAAATATAGGCCTGTAATTGCTCAATTCAAGCATTTGAACCTGTCCTTTGTAAGCTGGTGTGACGCGGGACAATTTCCAGTCAGCTGGCACAACTATTTACTATAGGAACTTTGCAGATTGAAAATGTGTGTGATAGAGGGACCAATTTGTTCAGCACAAAGTCGTAGTAGTTTAGTATCGAAGCCTATGATATCTTCTGAAGTCACTTCTGAAAGCCCTTGTAATTCTCGTACAACAGTAGCAGAATTAAAGTTAGATAGATTAAACTTATACATACTAGTATGTCCCTTCCATAGTGTGTCCGGTCCCGAATCAGGGATTTTGTCCAGAACTTTGTGGCAAATTTCAGCAAAGTATTTGCTAACATCGTCACAGCTTATCTCATATGGTATTTTTATTGCTTCACTTCTTACTGGGCAAAACTTTTCTAATGTCTTTCCATAAGGATGAGGGGTTTCTATTCTGACCACTTAACATATTCATGAAATAATTTGGTTTTTCAAGTTTGATTAACCCGGTTATCTTATTTCTCATGTACTTGTACTCTTGCCATCATTCACGATCACCTGTATTTATAGCAGTTTCGTGTAATCGATCACGTGTATACATCATTTTTATGATCTCTTTGTTCATCCAGGGATTTCTTCGATCATTTAGCCTCATAGTTTTGATAGGTGCATGGTTGTCACTGACTTTTAATACCTCATTTTTCCATTGTTCTCGTGCACTACGAGCAAATTACAGGGAGTCCCGCTTTGATCCGTCTGTCAAAGGAAACGAGTTCAAAGACATAATAGCAACTAGAAAATAAGATTTGCTTCTAAGCAAATCTGTCTGTGGGCCTTCAACAGTTGCAAATATTAAATGCTACAACATTGTTCCTTTTGTACTTCACATTCCATAAAGCCCATGGCTGGATGGATATTTCGAAATCTAAATGACCTTGACCTTTAACCTTAAGAAGTCACATGTAAATTACAAAAATGTACAGTGTTACAGTACTTACAATGTGAGCCCAACATGAACCAAATCAGATGAAAATTGACCAAGTTATTGCTAGATGAAACTTTCGAAGGGTGAATGACCTTGGTCTTTTGACCTTTAAAGGTTAAATGTTAATAACAAATATGTGCAGACTTGCAGTACCTATCATTTGGGTCCAAATGATTAGAATTGGATGGAAACTGGCTGAGTAATGACTGAATGAAAATTTCAAGGGTCCAAATGACCTTGACCTTTGCCCTTTAGAGGTCACATGTATATAAAAAAAGGTCCTGTGTTACAATAGCTACAATTTCAGCCCAACATGATCAAAATTGGATAAAAATTGACCAAATTTTGGCTAGACGATAATTTCAAAGATCCAAAATGACCTTGACCTTTGACCTTTAGAGGTTATATGTAATTTACAAGAATGTGCGGTATTACAATAACTACTTTTTGAGCCGAACATATTTGACATTGGATGAAAATTAATTGAGTTCTGGCTAGAAGAAAATTTCGAAGGTCTAAATGACGTTGACCTTGACCTTTGACCTTTAGAGGTCACATGTAAATTACAAAAACTTGAAGTGTTACAATAGCTACAATCTGAGTGCAACATGATCAAAATTGGATATAAATTGACCAATTTCTGGGTAGATGAAAATTTGAAAGGTCCAATTGCCCTTGACCTTTGACCTTTAGAGGTCACATGTACATGCCCAAAATGTTCAGTGTTACAATAGCTACAATTTGAGCCCAACATGATCAAAATTTGATAAGAATGGACCGAGTTACAGCTAGATGAAAATTTCAAAGGTCCAAATGACCTAGATCTTTGACCTTTAGAGGTCACATGTAAATGACGCAAATGTTCAGCGTTATAATAGCTACAATTTGAGCCCAACATAATCAGAATTGGATAAAAATTGAGAAAGTTATGGCTAGAATAAAATTTCAAAGGTCCAATTGACCTTGACCTTTGACCTTTAGAGGCCACATGTAAATTCCAAAAATGTGCAGTGTTAGAAGCATACAAATTGAAGTTGGGTTGATTACCTGTACCTATAGTGGTTTGGGAGATATTCAAGATATAAATTTTCAAATGGCCATAATTTGCATAATTTTCAAAACTGTAAATCTCTTTATTAAAAACTCAAGACTTCATGTATGGAGGTATAATCATGCAAAGTTGGAGTTTCTACGTATAATACTTTTCAAATAAAATGTCGCAGTAATCTGCCTGTACGTACAGGAAAGAAAGAAAGAAAGAAAGAAAGAAAGAAAGAAAGAAAGAAAGAAAGAAAGAAAGAAAAATGTTGGCACAAAGACATAATAAGCTACCCGCTTCGTAAGATGATGTGGTAAACATGCATATATATGCACAGGTAATGCAACAATCAGTCTATTGCATTCCAATGATTTTGCAGCCTGTGCTTTCAACGCGCTTGAAGTCCTTTTAGTCGAATTATGGTACGTGCGATAAAATAAGTTTGGGTCATCTATCAAACATTAAGTGCACAACTTTAAATAATTATTTAAATGATGAGCAAATTTTGTTTAAACTATGGGGAATGTTACACAATAATGAAGAAGCACTTTTCTTTCCTCGGATTTTAAGACTGACTTTTGCCTCGGATTTCCATAACACCTTGAACTCAGAATATGTTCGGTAGATAAGATCAGAAATAGACTATTTCCGATGCCACGTGTAAAAGAAAAATACTTTCCGTGTAAAACTGTTTGTATCAACTCGTCCTCTGCCTTGTGACTGACATATATTGTAACTGTGTTTAGAAGGCTTGAGTGGGATAAGACTTTTAAATTGCCAAGATGACTACACAGAGTTCCTATTTGCATACCATACATGCCTGATTATCTGCAACGCACTAATAACACATATCTGGCACAATGCTTTTTTTGTCAACAAGCTTTATTTTTATCGATCTTACATTTGTAACACATTACCGACGGTCCCAACATGATACACATACTTACAAAATTTCTATAAATGTTGTGACTTTCTCATACAATATGCTTTCATTTGTTTCAGAAGTTGAACTCGATATTCTGTTTCTTTTTTTGAACAACAGATAACTTTAGATCAACTTTTTTCAGCTCAGTCGAGTTGTCAGTCAGCTGAGCTTACAGGGCGGCTAGTCTTCCGTCGTGCGTCTGTACATCCGTCCGTCGTCCCTTGTCGTCCGTTTACATTTACATTTCCAACTATTTCTCTGAAACCGATGACTAGATCCATTTTAAACATGCTGGGATATACATGGTGTGGGTGTCTACTTAGATTATACAAATGGCCACACTCGAAACCGCTGGAACATTTGCTTCGGAATTACACAGGAAACCCCTAGGCCTGAATTTGTTTAACAGCTCTTGCTGCAAATTTCGGGAGGTATTTATAATTAATTATGCCCCTCCTCCTTCGACGGGGGGGGGGGGGGGGTGAGGGTGAGGGTGAGGGTGAGCATATAGCGATTACTTTCTCCATATGTGTGTGTGTGTGTGTGTGTGTGTGTGTGTGTGTGTGTGTGTGTGTGTGTGTGTGTCCAGACGGACAGTTTTCACGCTATAACTCAGAAAGTTTTTTGCTTAGGGCTTTCATATGTCAGATGCTTATAGTCCTGAATACGGTCATGAGCGAGTTTGAAGATGGAGTACCTTGCCCTAATTCTTAAGGTCACAGAACCATTTTAGTGAATTTGTTTTTCACGCGATAACTTGAAAAGTTTCTGACCCAACCGTATCTGTACCAGATCATTTGGTACATGTCATAGGACTTGGAACAGTGTGACAGTATCTGTGGATAATCTCACAGAGGATTAGGATTTACCTAAGACTGTTGGACTGTTGAAATACCAGTGGAAATAAGCTTACGTACTTTCTAATGATTTTGATTGTTAATATATTGTTATTGTTAAAGGTATATTATTGTTGTCATTCATTGTTGAGTTGTGGTAATATTCAAAAGGTGGGCATTGTAACAGCGGTAAATTGAAAAGTTTATGACACAGACCTTTCTTATTTGACACGAATCTGGTCCTGCATATGCTCTCGGACAAATTGGAAGGTGGATGACGTTGATCTAAATCCCAAGGTCACAGAGACATTTTAGTAAATTTGGTTTTGACGCGATATCTTGAAAATTTTTTTACATAGGGCTTCCACATTGCACATGCCTGTAGTCTTAAGATGCTGAAGTAGCTCTGCATGTTCATATAGCACAAGAATGATTCCTGTCAGTACTGAAAGCTGAAGCATGGGGGGGGGGGGAGATCTAGCAATCTCTGATTGCATTTCAATTTTAGCTTGGTTTTGTTTTTGTTATTGTTTTTTTCAAATTCTCAAAAAACCGTCTGTCAGATTATGCTGAAACTAGGTGGAAATGTACCTTGTCGAAGGGTCAAACGAAGTCATTTGAAAATGACTCGTGAACTGTAAGAGATACGAAGTCATTTGAAAATGACTCGTGAACTGTAAGAGATAAGATGAAACTGATATTACAAACAGCGATAAGGGTCTTAAACAAAAATGACCTTGATATTATTCTGAAGTTCGCAAGACCACTTCATTCTGTGGATGCGGGGTCAGCTAATCACAGGACTGTCACATTCCTTTTGTTGGATTTTGTATGAATTAACAGTAATAGTAGTAGTATGTAAACTCTGAAAGAAAATCTTCAGACGAACTTGGCTAATTGCTTTAAAATTTGCACAGGTACACTCCGGGCGTCGCCTAACACCAAAATCTGTTTGACAGCTGGCACCTTGACTTTTTTGTACTTTCTATTCATTTTCTCATTTTGTTTTACTATTTTCGACTTCCTTTACCAAACCAAAAGTTGGATTCTCTTCAAAGTTGAGGGAAATGTACTTGAACTAAACCCGTCATGTGTTTGTACGTTCGCTGCAAGGTGCGGCTGTCTTTTTCTGATTTTTGATGAATTATCAAAGTTTTGAACTATTAGCAAGGGTACATGTACACGTTAGCATTGATACTGCAGGGCTAGAGGAAGTGTGACATATTGGCTTATATATCATCAATGATGGATCCTAGGCCCATGCCTAGTATTAAACATTAATAGGAAAGTGCCTATGGGGTTTCTTTCGAAGTTGTTTATTTTCACCTTGAGTGACCTTGACATGTTGGATTGTATCTCAGTAATGGTGGAACCAGAGTTTATGGTAACTACTAAACACGTTATAAGAAAGTACCTGTGGGGTTTTCTTTGTAATGTTCATTTTGACCTTGTGTGACCTTGAAAGGTCAAACTAACATATTGGCTTATGCCTTGGTAATAGTGGATCTTCTCACACTTCATTTGACAAAATGATGACTCCAGACCTGTAATAGTCAAAACTTTGATTGCGCAAATAGTAATGATGGTCACAATGAAAGATGAGGTTGAAATTTTTCGGAGGTTACAGGACCACTTCATTCTGGCCATTCCAAAGTCAGCTGAGCACAGGGCTGTCACAATCCTCCAGTTGTGTGCTGTTGCTATTTTCGACCTTCCTCTAAACTTCTCCTTCAGAATATGTTAAAACTTGGAATTGTTTGCTCTGGAAAGGTCAAACAAATGTCTGCACTAGATGGCGCTACTGTGGATGCATGAGTTTTTAGTGAATGTTCCAATTCGGCCACTTAATGTTAATACATTCCCATCGATATCCAAGCAAATCAATAAGAAATTGCAATGGTAATTCAAATTTTCAGCCTTTTCTCCACAACGGTCAGCCAGATTTATTTCAAACTTAATGGGATTTCCCTTGGGAGAGTCTCTACTGAGTTTGTTAAACTGGTCATGCTGCAGTGATTTTTATTATTTATTCATTTTTTTTTATTTATATTTATGCAAATTCTAAACAAGTCTTCCATTCCAAATCCACTTGATCAATCATATCCAAATTGCACAAGCACACTTCTCGAGACATCTGAACATGACGTTGTTCACCAGGTAGCGCTACGTTTTAATGAGTTTTGTGTGGTATTGTTTTCTTTTCTTTTCTTTTTTTCTGCCTCTTAACCCAAACTGTATGCTGGATTCTCTTCAAACGTGGCGGGAACGTAGAGGGACTCCAACACCATTACATTTTTGTTAGCTACATGGTGTAAGGATTTCCGAATTCTCGGATTTAGAAAAACATCGGTAGGGGTATATATGTACATGGTAGCATTGTTACTTTGCAGATTGCGGCAACACTAGCATCAATGTGGCATATGTCGGTTATGGTGGTTCCAAGGTCCACGGTTACTATAAAATGCCAATAAGAAAATACCTATGGGGTTTCTTTTGAAATATCAAACTGACATAAAGAGACAACTTTTTAGCTCTGCTGACTTGTCAGTCAGCAGAACTATTGGAATTCGTATGCGCCCGTCGTCCGTCTGTCCGTCGTTAGACTTTTTACCTCAGCTGACTTGTCAGTCAGCTGAGGTTTTTTGAGGGTCTGTCGTCCGTCGTCCGTCCGTCCGTCCGTCCGTCGTCCACAATTCATATTTTCGACTTCTTCTCCGAAACCGTGAGCCAGATTCACTTTAAACTTGGTGGAGATGTGCCTTGGGTGGGTCTCTACCAAGTTTGTTCAATTGGTCATGGTCCAGTGATTTTTGGATTTTTAATGAATTTTTTAGTTCTTTTTTGGGTAAATCTTAAAAAATCTTCTTCTCTGAAACTGCTTACCCAATTGCTTTGATATCACACAGGAACACTCCCTGGGACTCCTAGTTCTTAATTTGTTCACCAGGTGGCGCTGCAATTTTTTCCTAATTTTTTATGAATTTTTGTGTTGTATAGCTATTTTCGACTTCTTTTCCAGAACTGTCACTCAGATTAAGCTGAAACGTGATGGATATGTTCCTTGTAGAAGGGTCAAACAAAGTTGTTCACTATGTGGGAATGCTGCAGATTCCTGATTTTTAACGATTTTTTTCAATTCCGGTACTTGTCGCTCAATGCAGCTTTCCTATTGATTACTATGGAAGTCAATGGGCATTCTAATGCTAATTCACATTTTCGACTTCTTCTCGAAAACCGTCTTCCAGATTAACTTCAAACTTGGTGACAATGTACCTTGGGTGGGTGTCTACCAATTTTGTTCAAATGGTCACGGTCCAGTGATTTTTGGATTTTTAATGAATTTTTTTGTTCTTTTTTTGGTAAATCTTAAAAAATCTTCTCGGAAACCGCTCACCCAATTGCTTTGATATCACACAGGAACACTCCCTTGGACTCCTAGTTCTGAATTTGTTCACCTGGTGGCGCTGCAATTTTTTCCTAATTTTTTTATGAATTTTTGTGTGTTATAGCTATTTTCGACTTCTTCTCCAGAACTGTCACTCAGATTAAGCTGAAACATGGTGGATGTGTTCCTTGTAGAAGGGTCAAACAAAGTTGTGCACTATGTGGGAATGCTGCAGATTCCTGATTTTTAACGATTTTTTCAATTCTGGTACTTATCGGTCAATGCAGCTTTCCTATTGATTACTATGGAAGTCAATGGGCATTCTAATGCTAATTCACATTTTCGACTTCTTCTCCAAAACCGTCATCCAGATTAACTTCAAACTTGGACAGGATGTACCTTGGGTGGGTTTCTACCAATTTTGTTCAAATGTTCATGCTCCAGTGATTTTTTTATTTTTGATGAATTTTTTTGTTCTTTTTTTTGGACAAATCTTAAAAGATCTTGTAAGTCAATGGGCATTCTAATGCTAATTCACAGGACAACTGACACAAAATTTACTGTTTACTTGATAACTTGAGATCTGTTTTGAGTTAGCTACACATGTTCATTATTCTGTATGAAGGTCATGGTGAGACAGTACATGAATGACCTTGACCTCGTTTGTGGGGTCACAGTGCAACATACATGAATTTTACTCTTCATTATAACTTGAGAACTACTTGAACTTTGATGTTGCACATATAAGTGTTCTTCTGTAAAGTTCAGACTTATTCAGAACATGGTGTCCCTGATCCTTTCCCAAGTTCATAGAGCTGGAAGTGTGATGAATGTCAAGATCAGCTGAGGCACGGGCTGTTCACACAGCCCTCTTGTTACATTTTCGACTGCTTCTCAAAAACCGCCACATGAAATGTTTGGATTTTGCACATGGATGTTCCCCAAGTGGACTTGTACCAAGTTAGGATGGAGATGATGATGCAATAATATGTCTTTTTTTTTTTTTTTTTTTTTTTTTAATGAATGTTTTTTGTTTTTGTTTTTTGTTTTATAAATCTTCATCTCAAGAACTACTTGGCTTAGTGCTTATATATTACATCTAGGGTCACCAGGGGTAACCCAGTTCCTATTTTGGCCACCAGGTGGTGCTTCAATTTTGATTATTTTAAATCAGTTTTTGTGTGTTAAGTGTATTTTTGACTTCTTCTCCAGAACGAAGGAACAAAATTGCTTAAAATTTTTATCAGAATATAATCTGACTTTAGATAATAAATTTTTTTACAAAAAGTGTATGGATATGTTAATTTTGATAAAGCTATAGGAACTTGAACTTGGAAACCATCGGTAAGAACTACCACTGCAGAGTATATATGGCTATTGTATTTACATTTTCGACTTCTCCTAAAAAAACCGTATTTGGAATGTTTTGATTTTTCACATGGATGTTCCCCAGGTGGACCTTTACCAAGTTTGCGAAGGAGATGATAATGCAATAATCTTTCTATTTTTTATGATATTTTAATCAATTTTTGGGGAAAATTCATTTCAAGAACTAATTGTGCAATTGCAGAGTGCAGTCAGCAGAGCGCAGGATCATCATGATCCCCTCGGTAATTAAAGGATTTACGTTTGAACTACAGTGGAATAAAGAGACCATTTCCATACTAAGACCGCCAATTTACAGACCTAGTTTGTGTATCATTAAGCATATTATATCCTCCATTAAGACCATTTCCCTATTAAGACCACATTTTTCAGTCACTTCGGTGATCTTAACAGGAAGTTCCACTGCATTTCCAATGTAGAGCTGCGCATAATGATAAAAATGAACTCTGGATGACCTTTATTGCTGTCTATAAATCAGGGAGCACACATGTCCTCAGACAAAGTGAAATAAACAGGAAAGTGCTGAAACTCGCGAATTTTGCATACATCAGCTTTTTTTTATACCTTCATCCAATCTCAATAACTCTTTCATTGCCAAGTACGACCCAAGTTGATGTGCTCTAAATTAAGATAACAATATCAGATTCATATTCTTTGTAAATGGACCTTTTATAAAAGTGACAGCATTCCTACAGTTTTCGATACCATAGGAATGATCCGGGTCAGCAGTTTTCATCGGCGTTTTGGTCTCATTACTCTTATTTTTTTAACCCTTTAAGAAATGACGTTCCCTGGGTATTGCGCTAAAACGGTGAAATTGACCTTTTATCTCGTTATAACGACTTTCCATATCGTTATAACGATTGTTTAGATCGTCATAACTTTATATCTGGTTCAAACGACTAGTATCTCTTATAAACACTTTTTATCTCTTTGCAACAAGACAATTCTATAACACTTTCGACCGTATTAAATATTGTAATTTCCTGAATTGTCCAAAAAGCAAAATTTAAATTTTTACATGTCTTGTTTAATTTCCATGGATGCACCTATTGCACAAACATATTTTATTGGTTTTTTTCAAAATACTTCTTGTATATTTCACAAATCCATATATACGTGCATAACCACAGATGAACAATGATGATGCGTCTTTGTAAGTGTAATGCTGTGATGATGTGGTAGTTAAAATGTTACTAATAGTGGTTCAGAATAATTCGATGCCAGTATTACATACGTTTATAATCCTACCAAATAAGCTTCCGTGTCCCACTTGACCTTCCTTTCGTTAAAGATAGCTTTTGTATCACCGGTGTTGGTATCGATGATTGTTCTTCCATGTCTGTGCAAATAATAATGAGGGTCAGGACAAATCTACATCTTTTTTTACAACTTGGCCTATTTTGCTTCGGTTCAACTCATTTACTTTACAGCGCATGTCTGTGTACGATTTGTACTTCTGATTTTGCGGCTTCGTCCTGTATATGTTATGAAAGACCTAGCTCGTCACATCTGTCGATCGAGCCCCCGGCACGAGATCTGAGATTCTATTTATCAATAACAAAAAGACGATATTTTGGTCAAATTCTGGCGCATTTTTGAAACGGTATCTGAAAGACACAAAACGGATTCTGAAGCTGATCTGCGCAGCAACTGTGCGTAGTGAGAGTAAACATTCATACAGTGACAAAATTGCGCATGGAACTTGACATAGGCCTATCAGGTAATGCTGACCCAGGTCATACATCAAACGTTCATTAATTCATGCCAAACAAGGAATCACAACAATGTTCAAATCGGATGCAACGCACAATATGACATAGCAGTACCTGGTAGGCCTATCTGTATTAAAGTCATATGTATGCAAATATAGGTATAAACTTGTATTTTCTACATATTCATATAGGCAATTTCCCCGTGGGTTCCCATAACAAGGGCATTTTGTGTGGTACGACATATTTTCTGGAACTGTTTATTGGAAATCTTGAGATAAAAAGACCTGGCACAACACTCTATATTAATACTAACTGCTATTTTTATACTGAAGTATTGCCAAATATAATATGTGTTAAAGTATAATCATACTTCTGGGCATTATTGAAACATGTGAGGGTCTACATGAATAACTCTTATTATGTTTTCGATTTTTTAAGAATAGTTTTATGCGTCATATGCATGGCGCTCTGCTTGTGATCTACATATTGTCTCCTTGTCTTGGTTTAAGTAACACGCTATTTAGAAGTGTCGTCTACAAGTCATGGTCATGACCAACTTCTGGTTTAATATCACAATTTTACCTGAACACGCATGTCGTTCTTAGCACTTTTCACTATGCGACCGTATCAAATAGAACACGTCTTTGTATGGCTACTTTTTTACAACTATGTGACATTTCAAGATGAAACGTCACCAGCAACGCAGATTATATTCGGTTTGCTACTTGCATTTAACTGCCACTTTCGTAAGAAGATAAGCTATTGTGTTGAAATATTTATATTCTTGCAACCATTACTATGGAGCCTGTCGGGTGATAAACATCCAAAATCTGGTCCTGGAGCACAATACTGTGATACGAGAGTATGCAACTCAAATGTGAAAAGCCTCTCACGGGAAAAGTTACGGGATATTAAAAATATTGTGAAAATAATCGTTATAGGATAGCCCCAACTGAAACTTTCTTTCCTCAATTCAAAGTAGGAAAGTTGACAACAATTTGTCTGGTTTTCGTCATATTATTCGACGCAATCATGTCGGTGACACCTACGTGCCTGTATGAACTAATGCCTACATTTACACACCTAGGCCTATATGAACTAGTTAGTACCTACAGTTGTTTCATGAGCCACAAAGTCTGACTTACAAAATCACCACAATACGCGCATTCGACATTATTGTCATTCAGA
Source organism: Hermodice carunculata (assembly GCA_964020975.1). Lineage (NCBI taxonomy): Eukaryota > Metazoa > Annelida > Polychaeta > Eunicida > Amphinomidae > Hermodice > Hermodice carunculata. Next base: position 60,846,734 of record OZ026617.1, read on the forward strand.
ACTAAGTGCTTGGGTGGTTGCGTGATCCCACTCTTGTGAAATAACCGTCCTCTAGATATCAGACGGTTAACATCTTTGCAAAATTTCGAATTCAAACTGCAACGCATTGTTCTGTATGCCGATGCTGTTACATCTTCCTAAAATGGCAAACGTTTTCCTAATATAGGCTGTGTCTCAGCTACATTCCTATCCACATAAGGTTGGTATTGTTCAATTCCCGAACTGTTGCTGTTTTGATTCTATCGAAGACAATATAATTTTTGGTCTTTTCCTTCAATCCTTGATGGTAAAAGAAATTCATTGCAGAACACTGTGTCCCATTCGAGCACCAGCATTAAACCTCTGCTGATCACAGGTGACAGATGTGGTACGTCTCTGCAATGCTTCAATGAAAATCTTGTTCAAAATCTATCGCAACAAATAATTACCGTAACGTTTGCATGGTATGGTTTATGATGCGTAGTCAATATTTCATTTTATCTGGATGAACGGGATACAATTGCAGTGTGCTTCATCCCCAATGCCGGTTTGCACGTCTTCAGAGGCATATTATCACCAAGGAGCCTACATCACAGAGTAGGAGGGAAAACTTAGTTCAGCCACAATATTATTGTTGGGCTGCAATAAATTTCGTTTTGTGTTGGTCCATTCAGTTGAAAAAAAATTTTTTCGGCCAGACGGCGTGGCCTCTGATCCATGTGTATATTTGCATTCTAAATCCAATCGGCGATGTTTTGAATTTAAATTCCCATATTCTAGTGGCAAAACTGTGTGCTTTACTTGTGCCAGATGCGTGTAATTATTTTGTAACTTTTGCCGCCAATGGACATGCTAGAAGGAAGGTTATGTTCATACAAAACTATATTACATAACCAATCAGCGGTCCGTTCAGCGAAAACTGAATCCTTTGCGATTTTATTCCACACCCATATGTACTTAGTATATAGTGCAGATATTCATGCCGACAAAGCCAGCCCTGTGTAACGATCAAAATGTTCCGAGTCAATGTTTTGTGAGCATTGCAGTTCGGGGAATAGTGCAGCACATATGCACGAAAAATGTTTTTGTAGACAAGCTTAATGTAAACAACAAATGTACAAAAGACAAAATTCGTTTGTTTACAAACAGTACAACGCGCAAAATGGATAGTCGCTGCGCAAACCACAAGTTGTTCTTTCTTTTCCGCAGTCTCCTTCTTGTCACAAAGAGCAAATAGGCACGAATGTGTGACTCGCTTGACCACAGCAACTGCCATGAATATAGTTCATACCATATATACATACATTTAACCTGCCCTTTTAGCCACCTCCGTAATCTGGGCACCGCTGTAATGTGGACTGCGGTCCCCAGTCCCGAATACTTTTAAGTCATTTTCATCCTAACATCGAAGTATAATACAGATATAATACCTCCATGATCTAAGCCAGGGACACCTTCCTAATGAGGACATCTGTCTAATGTGTATTGAGGACACGTTTCATTTGCCTGCTAAACATCCGTTCTTGGCGGTCTACTACCCCCCAACATAGTGTATCGCCCCAAGAAAGTCTGCTTAGGAGGCAAACGTTTCATAGTCCCAAATGCAAAAATAACCTGCCTAACGTGGATACAACAGATTAAAACAAAAATGCCAGTCACCACAAATTCCCTTGCCTGCAAAGCAGACCAAGTTCAACAGCCAGTTGGACAGGTGTGTACAATGATAATGCCTGACCAAACGCAAGCAGCTGAAATCTTCAGTCACAGGCCACTGACCTGTTCCATATGTTTTAACTTGACTGTGTAAGTTATCCATTGTCAGTGAACCAACTTGGGTTGGACTTGAGTGCCCCAAGCCCCAGTTCCAGGGCTGGTGGTCGAGGCTGCCTGGCTCCATGGTATGAATCAAGCGCCATAAGATGTATTAGGTCGGACTTGAATGCCCAAAGCCCTAGTTTTAGGGCTTGTGGTCGGGGCTGCCTGGTTCCACGGTATGAATCAAATGACATAACATACATTAGTGACCCGCTAATTGATCTATTGTAGTGTAATAATTCGTGGTAAAACAGTTGTACTGAACACTCCCATGACTGCAGCTTCAGGGAGCAATCAAGCGCTTGGTTCAGGTTCACCAGTACTGGATACGTGCACAGCCCCGGTCCTGATGGCGGTTCAGTCGGTGCAGTGTCCCCGATTAGGCCAAGAGTTGGAGCTGTCAGCAATCAACCGCTTGGTTCACATCCCGAATATCAGAGCTACCCTAATCAACACTAGTCGGCCCGAATTGGCTGTGGAGAATGTGTAAACAAACATTTGAGTCTTAACCCACTACCAAACGGATTAATTCTTCAGTTGAGTAGGGTTATAATAATAATAATAATAATAATAATAATAATAATAATAATAATAATAATAATAATTTATGTAAACCCCCAGAACTGGGTAACACATCACAGTTACTCAGTCAATCGAAAAAAACAAACTGAATTGATAAAGCATAATCCTGAAACAAAACTAGAGGTCGCACAAGTTCATATATATCAGATTGCCATGAACTATGTGTGCTTCGCGTTGGTAAATGAATAGAAGATGTTCCTCCCATGAACGTACTAGTGGATGTATATTACTCACAATGCGACATAATTCTTTTAAAGAAAAAAAGTCATGCAAAATGAACTTTAACTGTTCATGGATGTCATTCTCTTCTTTGTGTTGATTTAGTCTCGATGTGCCCGTTCATAATATGCTCACATAACCCTTCTGCACGCTACCATCCTGTGGAGGATTGACGATTGTGTATATATATAGAAAAGTAGGCGCTTGCCATGAAAAAAAATGCCAGTCAACCTCTGTCTACACATGCATGGGAAAACTTCAGAAACTAACAGCTGTCTACAAAAAAGATCAGTTTCTTCGGCAACACTATTTTTCAGGTAAGTTTGCCTTCTTCACTGGCCGTACTGAGCGAGTGGTCCAAGTAAACGCTTTTCAGGCCCGTTTCTTCTGAGCCAGGATATACACACACGAACAATACCATTTTCACTTCTAAGCTTATGGCTGTATACTTCAGTGTCCGAGATAATTTAGGTACAGAATTATCGGACCTAATTAATCTTTCAAGGAGTCTCCTGCCATAGAGCTTATCACTTGAAATATGAAGAGCTAAGAACTAGTCACATAGATCTGTACCTGGAGACTATATTTGAATGGCGACAGAGTACAATGTTGAACCTGCACACGGAGTAAACACTGATGGCCTCAAGTAAATAAGTTAGTACAATGGGGCAGCTTAGGCCCTATGCGCTCTTAATACAAGTGCCCTGAACTGAGCTATATTTATATACCATGGTATTTAAGAGATTTATGCGTTCTGTAACAGACAGACGAGTAGGCTGACAAATAGTGCGCTGAAGATAGGGTTTGGGTTCAGTTGCGAGGCCAGGAAACCATGGGCCTACCTCTCCCATACAGTATTATATACATCCATGCTTCGCAGCACAGCACGTAAATGAAGGTCTTACGCTTCTACGAGCTCCCCACATGAGATCAGTATATTTTTCTTTCGATTTATAGCTGAATTAGAAAAGAGTAGACAATATGAATGGAATAGTCCGGTTTGTTACTGTGTGTTTTCTTAATATAAGTGCAGAACTTGAATAAAAAGATTAATCATGCAACAGTTTGTGTGGTTTTGTAATTGCGCGATCTACTTTTGTTACGATATAACTCTAGTTTGAACATTAATGTAATACCCATGACGTCATGTCGGTATAAAAAAGCACCGATTTATATTTAACATTGTGCGAGTGTGCATTTACATAACCTGGTCTCATATGGACACACGTGTATAACTACACTCTCAATATTGGCCTCATCACAACTGAAAAAAAACTTTCACACACCAGCGACAACGATTTGCTGCACATAATTAAAATTTGGATCTACAACGTCAAGTTATTCTTGGTCGCTGTTGCTTTAGGTTAAATTTGCTGTGTTTGATTGAAACATTGTTGAAAAGGTATGTTATGGTTACTTTTCCTTAATTTGACGCTGTAAAAATTCACCATGATTTACCATCATGGAAAAAGACAACTGTATTTTGGCGTGAAAACATTTCTCCATTTAAAATATTCTAAACGAAGTGATGACGAAATATTTGCAGCAAATAGCGGATGCAATAACATGGGCTGAAATAGACGTGAACTTACGAGGAGGCTTTGATCTAAACTACATTTATAAGAGTTTGTTATCATGTGCTTCATGCAGATTTACGCCAAGCTGATAGTGCAGACTTCTTTTGTTCAGTAAAGTCGTGCTTCAAACATATTTGTGTTCTGCTAGAAGGTTTTTTTGTGAAATATTCAGTTAGCTTGTTCGATTTGCCTTGTTTCTGTTGTAACATGGGTATATACGTGCGTATACTCGTCCAAGACCGTATTGACAAATATGAAAATTGGATGGTCGATGAAGTTTTATATGTAATAACAAAACCTCGTTTTCTACCGCCTATGAGAACAATCCTTTCGTCAAGGTATTAGTCATGAAAATGTGAGACTAAGAGCTTATAGGCCAGGTTTTCCTGTTGAAGAAAAGTTTTTGTGTTCTGCAGCATGCGCATTTCATATAGGCTTATAGGGTAGCTTATATGCGACTTTGAATGAGCTCATTTATCCTCTGAGTAAAAATTAAATTCTGCACTCATTGGGGTCAAACAATCATTTCTCTCGACAGTACAGAACAAGAACATTACAATAGCGAGCAAACAGCTATTCCTAGAATTTCACCTCTCTGGGAAATTAAAGTTAGCCGTGAAACCCGGTAACAAGCCACATGAACCTTACCTTCAGCTGAAAAGGTGTAAAACAGCTAATTAGACAACGCAGCAAGCACTTAATTTGTCAAAAAACATTTGTTAGCAATTATGTGTTATGGCTGGAGACATCACTTATCATTTGAAATAAGACAAGGAATGCAATTATGAACTATCCATTAGCATAAATATTCAAGTCGTCTCCTTTAAAGATAATACAAATTGGGACCTATCAATCAACAAGGAAGACAAACGTATTCATTTGGACAGGCATAAGTGGACTCAACTTCAAACTTTCTCGTCATCCATAAGTAACATCAAGGAGGGTATTTATATTTCAACCTTCTTTGGTAACATTTAGACCAAGTCCACAAATTAGACTACAAAAAGAGGCAAGATGACAGTACAATACAACGGAGACATAGAAATACGCCATAACATCTGATGTGTGTGGGCAATCTATGGTCAATTGCCAGAAAGTTTTGAATGGTATAGCAGGTCAGTTTACAATTAGAAAAGGGGAGGCTGGGCTTATGTGTATCATGTAACAGAAGATCCATGCATTTTACAGCGTCTCCCTTACCTGAAGCTACAAGAAAAAAAAACTTTACCACAGGACCTTCATCGATTAAAAAATTACAAATAGTTGTTGAGAAGAACTGCAAGATATCCGGACAACTTTGTCAGCAAGAAACCATGGCGAATATCTCATATTTGTCTTGTTTCTGTACATAGACATGATGAAATAGAAAGTTGCTTGTTCGAGACTCGGCCGCTACGTGATCAAATTAAAAAGCGTAAAAAATACGTAGAATTTTTTGTTAAACTATTAAAAACTTGAATATCTTTAATTGACAAAACTGTCTGCATTTGAACAATATATACATCACCTGTAGCAACAATGCTACTAAAATTAAGGTGGTAATGTGCAATTCCTAAGAATAAATATGCAAAGTATACGTTTATGTAGTTTGTTATTCATTATTACTAAAGCGGATCATTGTGACAGCCTCTGGTGTTCTTTTGATAGCAAATTTCTTTTATGTTTAGAGACCTGTGGTTGACGTTAATAAGGTTTCTTAATGTCATTTATCTATTTATTCATCATTGAAAATAGATTTTTGTATTTGTAAATTGCAAACAAAATCTTTCAGAAATACACTTTAAAATTATTGACCAACACTGTTGCATCGATATAATTATTAATACAGTCTGTTTTATTTCGAGAAAAGATTTTGACGTGAATCCATCTTCTCTAAACCTACATGATTCAATCATTCACTTTACATTGTTGCAAACGAAATCTTTTGTAATTGTACGTTTTAACATAAAAGCTTTTTTTTTCAAAGTTTTTTTTTTCAGACAAAACAATAGAACTTTGACCTTCTTCTACATTTATTCGTGAGATCGTTTTGATTTCAGGGAAATTTGGGTTACAACGAACTCTTTTTTTTTGTGCAAAGTTTATAGCATACAGCTTTATTATGATCAACTTTTCCTAAGTTTTAATGGTCAATCAACTATCTGAGTGAGACATGTTAGCATGAAAACACTATTACAAAGAAAATATATTGAATAGTAACCCTTAGATACAACACAGTCAATCAGTGCGTCTTCAGCATGTTTAGTGTTTCTATCATTAAGATTTGATAATTCTACAGTGCAAATTGATATCCCTCCTACATTCACATGGTAATCTAAAAGAATAGAATATTAGATGAAATACACTCTGATGACTTCGTTCAATTTTGCAATAATTCATCAATAGGACACATGGTAAATGGTGCCAAACTAAGACACATTTCATAAAATAATACCTAAACATCTTCACGGACGGTTTTGATTTGATCTTTAATTTCTTTTACCAAATCTTACTCTTACTGCCACTTAAAGTTAATACTATAAGATCACATTCTTCAATTAATTCGTTCATATTCAACACTTCCATGACCTTAGTGAAAGCTTTCATAACTTGTGAAAATTATATCGATGTACTTGTCCTTACGCTTTCTAGAGTTTTCTCCCAATGAGTGGTTTATCTCTAGTTTTAGCGCGGGGGACAAAACTATGATATTGATGATTGGTTACACCGGTTAAAAGCAAACTTTAAGTGGGTAAGATACTTGGACGCATCATGGAATACACCCTGTTCCATCGATGCCCCCGGTGTAAAGGGGTAGTTTTCCTGATAAAATTATTTATTTATTTATTGTTTACAAACCTTTGGTATTGGGTGCGGAATTCGCGATTTGGTATTTTGAAGAGGTAGCATCCAAAATGTATGTGTGATTAATGTTAAGGGAAGGTTAATTTGTCAAAGGAATGTAATGGACAATATATATGTATATATACATGGAGCTATGAGAAGCCTATTGATGGTTGCATGCGCATGTAAAAAGTAAATTCCAAAATGGTAAATGGATGCTGTTCCACGTACGGCTCAATGCTGAACGTAGATACAGCCCTACCACACACAAATCCTTACTTTGTAATATAGACGGCTTCTTGTAGTATACTTGGACGCATCATGGAATAAACCCCGTTCCATTGATGCCCCCGCTGTAAAGGGGTAGTTTTCCGAATAAATTATTAATATTATTATTATTATTATCTGATCTTTCACTTGAACGAAGTACTTGTCTGCTGTCTCAGGCAATTCTGTAGGAAGATAATCTTCTAAATATACGTGTCATCTTGAAGAAGGGCACATTGGATATATTGTTCACCACCCCACTGCCTGAAAGAGTTAATATTGTTTTTGATATGATACACATAGGTGAATTTGAGCAAGTTTTTAATATCTGGAAAAGATACGTCTCTGGAGACAATAATATCTGTTGATGTATCGGGGACCTGAATATTCTTTTTATTTTCATGCTCGTCGCTTCAGAAAACACCCAATATATATCTTTTGCATGTATGACGTGATTGAAAGGAGACACATTTTGCCATTGGTGCTGTAAGATTATGGTCCACTTTCTAAACTATCCCTTCCGTTCCTTTGTTTTACCTTCCTCCTTCTCATTACTCAAAGAGATGTCTATCGAGAGTACTAACGTGAGTTACTGTCGCTTTCTTCGTCCTCTTTACTATCTTCCCATGGCAAATCAGAATATTTAATTATTTGCTTCAATAAAAGTTTTTAATTGCGCAAAGAAAACTGCATCTGCATGGCTTGGTCATCTCCAAAAATTGCTTGTACAAACAATATGCGCAGTTTTTCTAAGTTTTCGATATGTTACGATTTTTTTCATTTGTTTTGCCCAGTTAAATCTGTCGAGAAAACTAATTGCCATTTCAGTCTGTTTTGATTTCGTCAAAGGCTTTATCACGAGGCACCTGTGTATATAGTTTCCTTTTTTCACATACTCATTACCTTCTTGATTATAATATGGTTTTATATTTTGTCCCAGGCTTCTTCAACGACTTACTCCCACGAATTTTCATCATTGCTGTCACTCTCGTTTTAGACACTTTCGTCCATATATTTATCAAAAATGTTTCCTTTGTACCCAGATGGAACCGGATCCTGTGCTACATCAAAATCTGTGCTCTCCTCTTAGACATCAACATTTCGTGGACCTGTCCCTCGTGACAGTCACAAGTGAATTTCTTGGAAAAGATTTTATCACAACGATGACAACTAAAAGCCATGTTTGCTCATCGACAGTGTACTGTAAATGGATGCGTATATAAAAGGGAAATGGCAATTTATAAAGAAGAGGTAAAAACAGGAAAGAAGTGAGGGTAGAAGACGAAAGAAGAGAAGAAAGGAGAGGAAGCCAGTGAGGAACGAAGAGAAAGAGGGAAGACGTCAGTAAAGTGCCTTAAAGTTCCTGTATAAACAAGCACGGGTAATATTTTACATATATTTCAGCTGTAGAATATGTTTACTCATAATATTTTATACGTTCCTGAGGAACATAATTAGTTCAGCAGCACACCGATTAAGGAAGGATATACTTCTGCTTAGCAGAAGTGTCCACAAAATAGGCCATAAAACACAATAAACTAAACATACATGTAAGTCAAACAAAGTATATATTTTTGAAAGGTACATGAAGTGGAGAGTTGTGTTTTGTCCTTGTCATTGGTCTTGCTTGTCTAGTGTTTACACAGCAATTGTGCAAAGTGAACGTACAATTGGTCAGAACACTCGCCTATCGGCTCGCTATCTGACTTCGATCTCCCTGCCTCCTTCGTGATATATTGGCAACACTCAATGCCACGCCATACTTAATTCCTGAATCATATTATATTATCCGATCAGAAGTAGCTTTACATGAGACTATTGACCAATAGCAGCCAAAGAATCAAATTAACTCTTTGCTAATATCTTCCACGACCAATTCTACAAGTTTACATATTTTAGCTTGTTTTGATATACCAAAACCCTTACGGTGGACGGAATTTAGCTGCTTTGTTGATCAACTACTGAATTTTTTATTTCATCATGTAATCAACAGTAGTCTGATGCTGCGAAACGGCGAACCGGTCCAGCTCATTTACTACCGTATAAGCTTAATGATTCTGTGTTCACCCACCCCATGTAATAG
>OZ026617.1:60861078-60969172 GCA_964020975.1 Hermodice carunculata
GGCCAACTTTGGAGCATCAGGCTGGAGACTCCTCAGAGCAGGAGTGCTTTCTGAATCAACCTGACGATCAAAGTGATCCAGCATCAGATGTAAAAAGAAGTTGTCTTCAGGAACCCATGGAGCATGAAAAAAACGCAGAAAAGGTGTTTGTACCAGCTGACGACAGTTACAAGGAACCCACGAAGCCTGTTGCAGGAACTAAAGTTACTCAGAGGCAAAAACGCCGTTGCTGGAAAAATCTCCTAGTTCTTGGGGCAGCGTTTTTCTTTGGGGAAATGGGATTTATCTCATTAAGAGACTTACAAAGCAGTATAAACCATAAGAATAACCTCGGTGTGCTCACTCTGGCCTTCATTTTCAGTTTTTTCATATTTAGTACCTTTTTGGTTACGCCTTTACTGAGGAATGTAGGAACACGAAAGTCACTTTGGCTTGGGATGCTTACGCATACTATCTATGCTGCAGCCAACATATACCCGCGTATGTACACACTGCTGCCCACTGCAGCGCTAGCTGGCCTCGGCCGTGCAGCAATTTGGAGCTCACAGGCAGTCCATTTGACTTCTCTGGGACTAGACTATGCTGATCTAACAGGCCAACCAGCAGCTCATGTCATTAGCCGTTTTACGGGACTTGTACTGGTATGTCAGAGATCTGCCGCTTTTATAGGTGGCACCATAAGTTCTACTGTATTACAACGCGATAATAAAATTCAGTCTCCAGACGTCTTTCAAGATTTGCAGAACACCTCAAGTGTTGAGAACAGTGGACATCTACATGAGTTACATGCTGGTAAGAATTCTTTAGGATTTTATACTCACCTAAGCAATGAAACTGTAAAATGTGGTGCGCATTACTGTCACTCATATGGACTTACAAAGGCAAACAGCGGCATAACTGAATTAACATTTTACATTTTAATGGGAACTTACTTTTGCTCAGGGTTGATCTCTCTTATGCTCATCAAATTCCTATTGGACGAACAAAGGCCTCGCAGTGCGTCATCATCTTCCAGTCTCAAGGACAAGTTCCTGGCCATATTCCGTGCTCTCAGGGATGTAAAGCTGATGCTTTTGTTACCGTTTAATTTGTACTATGGTCTACAGCTATCTTTTTACTACTCAGACGTCTTAAAGGTAATATTTTACTCATTTTTTATAAATAGAAGAGAAAGAATAGTTTGGCTACTGTATGAATTTAGCCTATAAAATGGTTTTATTTAATTGCACCAATGTCAGGCATGTGCATGGTACATACATAGTTTGACAAAGAATGATAAATTTGTATGAAATCATGTTCCGAAGGATCCCACCTGAGGATACACATACCAATGCACTTTGGAAATTATCAAATTGGTTTAACTGGTAAATTTGTTACTCGCAACGATATTGAGGTTTTTACAACCATTCGGTGTGTTGACCCCAGATCATACCCAGTGGCGTGTTTTCACTGCTGCATTCTCGCTTCGTCCAAGGTTGTACCAACAGTAATTGTGGTTGCAATCAAGCTTATGGAATTAAACTCCCATTTTTTACCGTGATCACCAAGATGATAAATCAGAAAGAGAATGAATAAGTCTTTTTGGAGGTCTACAAAGCACACGGACTACATATGAGACAGCATTGATTAAATCTATGACAGCCTCGCCATCTTTTTTGCAGTATAAAGTATTGACATGTAGAATCAATGCCGGGAAATGGTTTCAGCAGGAAAAGTTTAATCCACAGGGTCAATACAATCAAGTCAAATTATATTTGTCTTCCTTTTGTAGCAAGGTGCAGTTTAGCAAAAATATTTTAAGTAAACAGTTTATTTGTTTTAGCCACTTACAAAGTTACGATTCTATTAGTAAAGTGTGGAAAACTGGGGAATCATAGTCAACTTTAGTTTAAACAAATCTCATTACTAGATAATACAACTGAATTTATGAACGAGATATATTCGGTAAACCATCAAGCTATGCCCTTTGTACTATATGTGTCCCGTTGCATTATGGTCTGTTACTATAGTAACCAAAGTTGTCTACAATTGATTGCCTTTTTGCGCCTTAAACCAATGATCATGTGGCCAAAGGTCAAACCAAGTGGAGTAGGGAAAACAAGAAAAAATAATGCAATGATTTCACCCAAAAGAAGACAAGATCTTAGACCAATATATCAAGCATGATCCGAAAAAAAAATCCAAGATGTGTTTTTATCCAATGTCCATTTTATAAAAAAGACAAACGAATAAAGAGTGCCAATGAAACCAATTAAATGTAATATCTACATTTAATTGCTCTTATGTCTACATAAGATGATACCACAGTATGTTTTCCAACAAACCAACAACAATGCTTTCGTCAGATGTACATGTATCACTGGTACGATATGAGTAGTGACATGGTACTTTGACCCCTATGTCCTTCACCGCTGCAGTCGTAAACAGCGCCAAACAAATACGCCTGCTCCATGGAAAACACGCGTCAATATTCATTAAGGTCTAATCCATTGATTTGGAGCAATCGAACTTCAGAAAAACTTAAAATATTTAATTTGTGAGGACTGACGACAGTGATCCCACGCGCAACATCACAGATTACTTTATAATTTTTATAGGAAAGGGAAAACAAAAAGGTGTTTGTTGCTACAGATTGCATTCGTTGATCCATAGAAGTCGTTGCTTAGTCAAGCACAAACATTTAGACCGTTTTTTTTCCAAGTATACCGGGCAAGTGAAATGCTGTCGTGGCTGTCAAAATTATCTTATTATTAGACACCAGTTGCGCAAGACGTAACAATGTATTTTTCTAACACAGCTGAATTACGGAATAAATACTGACAAGTGCATTACGATGGCACACACACACACACACACACACACACATATATATATATATATATATATATATATATATATATATATATATATATATATATATATATATATATATATATATATATATATATATATATATATATATATATATATATATATATAAAGTTTCACGAGAAACACAGTGGCACATGTGTGTTTCTGCATTGGTCCAGAGCATAGCAACTTCGTTTATTATAAAGACCTGCAAGCCTTGCCTTTTGAACCAAAGTTCAGATATATCTCTTATATCCCCTGTTTAATAGCGTGACAATATACTATTACATCTGAGTTCCAATTCGTTCTGATGGTGAACAACATTTATGATATTGTCTTCTTCTTTCAAAGGCTTTTGTGACCTGCCCGGTGGGAATATCAAAAGTGGGCTATGTGATTACTTGCTCAGCTTTCTTCAGTGCGACTGGTGTCTTTGGTGGTGGTTTTCTACAAAAGTATCTGGGCAGGAAAATACTCATTGCTACCGGTATGCAATTTCCAAATGTGCACGTCTATTGTCAGTAATACCCATACATAATTGTGTAACTTTATGCATACACATCCAGTAAAACATGAATAGATCTATATGTAGATCAAGTGAAACAACAAAAAACATGTATCGATCTATATGTAGCTCAAGTGAAACAACAAAAAACATGTATCGATCTATATGTAGCTCAAGTGAAACAACAAAAACTGTTTCACTTACTTCCCCAGTGAAACACATGTTACATGTAATGCCTTACATACGCCTCCAATGAAATATGACATCTAAAAATGAAATCCAATCAAAAAGCCAAAAGGTAAAATTATCCACAAGATTGAACAATGTATATGCATTCAAATGTAGATCACTGACTTTAATTAAATTTGATTGCTTCAATGATTATTTCCATGAGTTTTTAAGAGTCAAACCCTTCAGGGAAAATTTTGATTTTCAGGAAAAAAAAACATTAAAGCAGTTTGAAGGTACAATAGTCAATTCAAAGGATATTGAACAGTTGATTATATATCACAAATCTAATCAGAACAGAAATTTAAAATTATAACCTGGCCCGTGGTTTCTGTTTATATACCAGCTGGAACTGGGCAGAACTGCAGTATAACCACCCTCTGCATGAGTTTCATTCTTAATATTTCTGGAAGATATGTTATGGTTCACATACCAACCAACACACAATAATCCCTTCATAACAATTGACACATGTAAGGTGAAATAGAGAGGTAATGCATGCATGTTGATCTTGCAGTAATGCAATTATGCAGTGTCGAAGCCTTTTCTAGAGTTTACTATATATTTATATGTTAAAAAGTTTATCTATGAAGAACAAACTACCAAACTTTTCTCCAAAGGGATAGTTAAAATAGGTATCACTCTGTAGACCATTCTCTGCTCTGCAACATACAGAATTTTCAAGGACCGCTGGTTGAAGGGTTGCGCTACGGGTATACAAAAAAAAAGTTATGGAACATTTATGCCAGAAACATTACTTAAAATGCTGGTCGTGTTCACTGGCGCATGAACCAATCACAAAGACACGTGAAATGTCATCAGTTCAATAAAAAAAACAGTGTATGCAGCCTGTTTAGCAATTTATTCAACTTTGCGCTGTTTGTCTTAACGAGTTGTCTGATAGCAAGGATGTGCAGGGAAGTATTGACACATACAAAGCGGCTTTACGCCCTTTCAAAATTTGCACAGATTATATAAAACAGCGCTGGACATGAAACTTTTTACTGTGTCAAAATTTTATTTTGGATGTGTAATGGTGAGGTAGTCACCAAGTGTAGCAAGAAAAAGTACTTGATTTGTCTTGAAATGATCCCTTATAATCACTATTTCCCAAGATAAGTTGCCATCTGGCCTCAAATATTGCAAATGTTGAAGAGTTTTAGAAAAGAAATATTTAAAGAAGTACGATGATAGACTTTTCAGGCACAAAGAAAAGACGAATTCTAAAACAAATCTTTTTCTCCCTTTTTAGAATATAAATCAGACTTTTTTACATGGGTAAAAGCAAAGCATGCTTATTTTTAACATAACTTCAAATGTCTCCTTGTGCTTTTACCAGTTGTCGCCCTGAAAAATCTTACTAATGTCTCCTACTTATGATGCCAGTCACCCACAAATACGGATGTGACCTTATGACCGTGGGAATGGGCTCCAGGTCACTTATCTTCGAATTTGATCTAGCCCTTATAACGGACTATAATGCTGTACAATATGAAAGGTCTAGAACCAAAACTTTGGGAGTTATGTCGTTCGCGCGATGTGTTGAAGAATCCACGAATGTGGCTTTGTGACCTTTCAAGCGAGTCAAGGTCACACATCGTCAAACTTGACCAAAGCCCTACAAGGAACTGTCACCCCGTGAAGTATAAAGGCCCTAGCTCAAAAACTTCTAACGTCATCGTGCAGAAACCAAATTCACTAATATGGATGACCTTGGCAAGGGGTCAAGGTCACCCATCTTCAGACTTGTTCAAGCCGTTATAGAGGACTGTAACCCTGTGCAATATGAAAGCCCCAACTCAAAAACATCTGGAGTTACCGCCTTCACGTGGATGTGTTCCAAAAAAAAAAAGAAGAAGAAGAAGAAGAAGAAGAAGAGGAAGAAGAAGAAGAAGAAGAAGAAGAAGAAGAAGAAGAAGAAGAAGAAGAAGAAGAAGAAGAAGAAGAAGAAGAAGAAGAAGAAGAAGAAGAAGAACAAGAACAAGAAGAAGAACAAGAAGAAAAAGAAACAAGGAGAAAGAGGAGAACACGGGAAAGGAAGAGAAGAGATGAAAAAAAACAGGAAGACGACTAAAAAAGAAGATTTGCTTCACAGCAAATCTGTCTGGGTACCTTCAGAATGAGAACAGTTTGAAACGCTACACTTCGTCATTGTTCAACATAATCTAAGTTTCGTGTATTAGCCTAATTTTTACAATGTGAAATGCTACAACTTTGGTTCTTGGTTCCTTGGATGAGGCCATGTCGCCAATTTATAAAATGAAGTTTGAGTGAAACTACTAATCTATAATAGTTTTGAAACTATTCAACATTTTAATTTTGTGTATTTGCCTGATTTGCATAAATTGAAAGTCTACAACTTTGGTTTATGGTTCATTGCATGTAGCTTTGGTTCACACCCATAAATTGAAGTACGAATGTCACCTCTATTTATAATAGTTTTGAAGCTATTCAATATTTATATTTTGCATATTCACCTAATTTGCATAAATTAAAATCCTACAACTTTAGTTCATGGTGCATTGGATGCAGCTTTGCCACAAACCTATAAATTGAAGTTCGAATGGTATGTCTGTGTAATAGGTTTGGAGATATTCAACCCTGAAATTTTTCAAAGTCCCTTATTAGCATAATTTGAAATTCTACAACTTATACTGTCCATTACATTGGCAGGTGTCATAAACCTAAATATACACATTGAAATATTTAGTATCTGCAATAGTTTAGAAGATATGGCACTTTAAAAATTTTAATTGTCCCTAATTTGCATACTTTTAAACATCATTACCATTCCAAATGAGATGTACAATTCCACTGGTTAGTCAGTCACCATAGCAAGTTTGGTGGTTTTCGAAAAAAAAAAGTGCTTGAGAAAATTTCCAGACCAACTTGGTCGTGAAGAAGAAAGAATAGAAAGAAAAATGGAAGAAAGATATTCACAATTCCAGTGTTTACTTATATAGTGAAACCTCTCTATAGTGGCACCCTTAGTATGAGAGAAAATTCACCCCAGAGAAAAGTGCCCACTCCCTAGAAGATCAGCCCCTCTGGGAAGTATGAATGAATATGTGTGCATGCAAATGTATATTATTCTTACATGCATGTATACATGTACAGTGTATACATATTATAATTCAAGGGGAGGTGTATACATGCAATACAAAATTGTCTTTTTTCCTTTATTACATAAACAAATTTTACCAGAACCTGTCAAGAAATTACATGTACATGTGCCAGTGAACGAAGACAAGCACTATACTGTCTCAGTATTGGCTATGAAGAACAGGCTTTATCTCACTGGTTACAAGAAAAGAAAGACATAAAAGTGTCCACTGAGATGACACAAATCCTAACATTGTTTCAAAATTCACAAAGTTGTAAAAACAGTCACTGAGGACTGGAAGACCCTACTTCTATGGGTGTGGCCAACTAGTCTATTTTTAACAGCAGATACACTGAGGCTTGTTCTGCCTAGAAGTCTAGAGCCTGTGTTCCCTTGGGACTGATAAGCTCAGCAGACTGACATAGCCTCATGCAAAAACAGACCAGCTGGGCTATCAGTCTCAGTCATAGTGCACTCACAGCTCTGTGCAGGACTAGTGGGAACTATAGCCTGCCTGGTATATATGACACCATCGAACAGATCTGTTCTTGCATGAACAGAAAGAGATTCTCTGTATTTTATTGAGAGCCTCATAACACAGTTGCTGCGAGCCCCCCCCCCCCCCCCATTTGCTACAAGACTCAAACCTTGCACACCATACACCTAGCACCTAGCATGCATGGATAGAAGTCTACCTATGAGACAGGTTCAAGCTAATTAATTATGGATGCAGAATGGTTGCCTAGCACCATGGAGGTCAAGCAAAAGGTCAACAAGCAGTTGAAGGCCTGCATGTGTGGATTGTGGTAAAAACTCGGTGAATTTGGCATACATTAAAACTTCCTAACTTTTGTTTGCATGCCATTGGATTTGCCAGTTGTCTCAAACATATATGTTTACGTTAGAACTTTGTGTCTATCTATGATATTTTTGAAGATATAGAGCTTTAAAAATTTTAATTGCCCTCATTTGCATAATTTTAATCATCATGACTATTCCTAACTAGGTGCGAATTTTCGTTGGTAGGTCATTCACCACGGCAAGTATGGTGATTTTGGGAATAATAGTGTCTGAGAAAAACTCCTGGCAAATTTGGGTGCCATGGATAAAAAGATAGAAATAAAGAACGCGACGAAAAATAGTATGTCTGGGTTGGCACACAGAACTTTAAGAATAGGAAGAATAAGAAGAAGAACAAGAAGAAGAAGAAGATTCCATATCTAGTTTTCCATTTGTGGGTGTATAAAGATGCTCTATTTGTCATCACAGTTACTTATTTTGCAAGTGTTATCAACTGCGATCAACAAACAACATTCCCGCCATTTTTTCGGAAGAGGCCTGTTGTCAGGGGTAACAAGATAATCATGGCATAGTCAATATCCTGCAAATCTGGTCTACGCTCCATTATGCAATTCAATTCCATTCTTCGGTTTGTGTTATTGTATTTAGATCAAACGCTACATTTTCTCCATCTTTGCTGGTATGTGCCGTGACCGTAGTTTTAATGCCCGTAATAGGAGTTTATTTGTCAATGCATGAAATGGGTAATTATTTTCTATAACAGTGCCACAATACAAAATGATTTCACAAATAATTTCCATAAAATATTATCCAGTATTTGATATTTTACCCAAACCACCAACTATTTACTAACTAAAGTCACCAGTTTTATGCAAAATACGGTAAAAGTGTCTAATGAAATACTAAGGTGGATCACGTAGTTGGTGTATATGACTATGACTCCATAAAGTTTAGCAGCAATGGATTCAACAGTACAGAGATAATCCCTAATGCCTAAACGTGAATCTAGGGGCAAAAAAATAATTGGCAGCGGTGTGGTAAAACCGAGGTTTCAGCGCATATACTTCGCCATATATGAGGTTGTGGTAGAGGTCGACCTTTTGCATGGGTTGCTATAATTCTAGGGACAATACATGTAAATTAAATGATAATTTAATGTAATCGTTCTTCCCTGTAATTTTTATAGACCGGTACGTAGTTTTCCACTGACTTATGCCCAGTTTTTCAATTCCAGTTTTCCTGATCCAGTCGTCTTTTTTGCTGTGGATGCTTTTATGGAAGCCAGATGTGTATAAGTTGCCGCTGCTATTTTTACTGGCGGGAGGCTGGGGTCTGTCGGACGGGCTGTTCCTGGGGCAGCAGCAGAGTGAGTAATCTACAGTGGTTAATGTGGTGAGACTTGCCCAGCAGAGTAAGTTATCTAGAGCAATTAATTTGGTGACACTTGCCCAGCAGAATGGGTAATCTACAATGGTTTATTTGGTGAGACTTGCCTAGCACAGTACTAGTAAGTAATCTACAGCAGTTAATTTGGTGAGACTTGCCTAGCAGAGTGGGTTATCCACAGTGGTTAATTTAGTGAGACTTGATTGGCAGCGTGAGTAGTCTACAATGGTTAATGACTTAGTGAGACTTGCCTAGCAGAGTGAGTAATATACAGCAGTTAATTTGGTGCAGAGTGAGTAATTTACAGCAGTTAATTTGGTGTGATTTGCCTAGCACTGTGGGCAATCTACAGTGGTTAAAATGGTGAGACTTGCCTATATTTATTATGACTCAGAATATATTACTTGTATTATATAAATATATATATATATATATCCACCTGGATGTGATTGCATTCTCACGTTACTAGCAAGAAAAAGTGGTGACTTAAATCACTGCACCTGTCACACTACAAAGGCAAATTAAATCTTTAGTGTAAGGTAGATGTTACGCAAGCCCATGTTACATATGCAGTGCTTAGGCATTCACCATACATACAGGGATATATGTTTAATGGTATGATTTGTTTTCTGATTATAGAAGTTTCTATCTTTATTCCACTTGGATAGCAAAGATACTTAAATCACGACAACCCTGTTATTGATACTTTTATATTTTGAAATAAATATTGTTGTTATGTTTTTGTCAACGGACGATAAGGCTCCCGGCATTAACATGCACACGTTTGGGAAAAAATGCGAAAAAGGTTTCGGTGGCATGTGCTAAATGTGATGGTAACGTCACGTATACTCCCTTGTTTTGGAAACGTTTATGGCACACTTGATTTGTGACGGTTATTTGAATGATCATTCTGTTAATATAATCCACACTTTTTTGTAGGTTTGCTCGGCGATGTCTTCCGTGACAAACAAGAACCCGTATTCGCCTCTCTATATTTGTTCCATAGTTTAGGGCAGGTATCCACCTTTGTAAGTGCACCTTTCCTCTGCATCAATGTCAAGGCCATCTTGACGCTTACAGTCCTGATTCTTGCCGTCACTGGCTATATAGTTGTGGAAATTATATTTTGGAAACTCAATAGAAATAATGTTTCCAAAGATGTGGTTTCATGCAAAGTCATAAAGAAAGGAAATGGCCTGCTATAATAAGTGTCAATTTTAGAAACTGAACAGTTTGATAGATGAGGCAAGTAAAATGCACTTTATATATATTTATATATAAACAGATATAGAGGGAAGAATATAGGTCACGTTATTTCCATGCGGAGTTGGTACGCATCAAGAAATCAAAGGCATAAGAGACGCGAGTCAACATTCCAGTTTAAGGAGATATGGAACGCCATTGTCAATCACGCACAACTCATTAATAGCATAACCTTAATACATATCTTTTTTAATTTGGACAAAATGTAACTTAATGGGGAACAGTTTGACATCAATATATGTTCATATCGATTCTGCGTGCATTGTATGTGTTTGTTTTGGAAGGAAATGGTGGTTTACAGTTGGTCATAGTGTCACAGTTTTGTCGCTACATATGCTGCCCCCTTTTCGTACAAATAGCCCACAAAAGTGTTGAACTGTAAGTATTTTTAGGGTTCTTATGAATTAATACTTTAAAAAATAGTCTTCAGTCCACGGGCTATTGTGACGAAAAGGGGAGAGCAACGATGGGAACATTTGCCTCCTTCTCTGGACCGTAAAAATCGGTCAACATGCTTTAATGTCACTGCCCCTGTTTTGTTAAAATAACTGGTAAATATTACCCTATGTCGTAAGCTGTATGCTCATTGTGGTCCGATATCTGTCGTCGGCCCATCCACGATTCACATCTTTTACTTGCCAATGATCATCAGCTGGATACTCTTCAGACTTGGCGAAAAGTGCGATGAGTCTGTATCAATTTTGTGCAACAGGTCGTGCCACAGTAATGCTGGGATTTTTTTCCTTGCGGGGAGGTCTTTAAAAGACAACGTGTCTTGAATCGCCGAGCACTTTATAAAGGTAGTACACTACAGTTATAAATCCTTCTATTGTACATATTAGCCTTTTTGCGTCTAAAAAAATCAGCAAATTCAGATTTTGAAATTAGATGAGCACTATTAAACACGTACAAATGTCACAAAAATACGGGTGAATGAATATATTTCATATAGATCCTAGTTTAACATGTTTGTTATTATTGGAATACGAAACAACACCTGAATGCTAGCTTTATACAGCTGTATGCACTGAACTTTATTAGCTGTACCATGTACATACATAAATCTGGACATTTGGCTAAAGAAAAATAAGATGTGTTTATACACACCGGATACAAGTATTTCACAAGAACGAACAAATACATTTAGTGTTACAACAGCACAATCACATTATATACACGAATGATAATACGTGTACAGGAAAAAATCGTTTACTAATTACAATGCTGCTCTGTATCAGAAAGAATATCTGTAAAAAATCTTTACTATTGCAATTTTGTCAATGTTATCTAACTTGATAATGGATAAAAAAAATTTCGGAATCATTAAGATCGCCAAATATCGGCCAGCGCATCGCATAGGTACTTTCTTTCAGTTTTATATGTTTTACAAGCTGTTATAACATGATATTCGTCTACTAAAATTTTAAAATTTTCACACAATCTTTCTTCTAAAGGAACTTTTATGGGGCCCTTTTTGTCTATCAATTTCAATTATGTGAATTTATTCTAAATCGTGCGATTTTTTTCTCAATATGTATTTTTGAATCACTAAATTATAGATATTTCTGTAACTTGAAACTTTCTTTGAATTTTGTGTGTGCACGTAGTTTTTTGTCGGAACCAGAATTACTTTTCATAGTTTCTTGCCGATGGATGATAAATCCTCTTTTAAATCTTTTTACAAAAGTCCGAGTAGGAAAGATGTCAATGCATATTTTGCCACATTTTATTAAAGGCAAATAAGTTGAAAATATTTAAAAGGGTGTAATCCATTTAAACTTCCCTGTATCAATTTGTTCTACATTGCAAAGGAAGCAATCATTTAATAAACTATCGGGTTTCATGTGTACTTGTCTCAGCCAACCCTTGCACTTTTGTGTGAAAAATTTTAGTACAATAGGGAATTCTCCAACTTCACTTAGTACGGCTATATTGTTAGCTTCTTTATATACTCCAAACGTAAAACACTGAAAATTTAAGTGAAACTTTTCAAAAGAGAATTTTTAAATAATTGTCAATTTAGGACTTGTGATACATTTATCTATCTGAATTTCGTATGGCCCCCAGGCTTCATGGGCGTACAAAGAATTGGTGATATAAGTTTGTGAAATTAACTCAACAATGTAGTTATACTGATTTGCCTACTATACAATAGTCTCTTCAGACGAGTCGAAGATTTCAAAGCTTTATCATTTAGCATTTTGGTAGCGCTAGTAAACGAACCATCGATCTTTATATTTAAACCCAAATAACAAAAAGTTGAACAATTTCAATTGGTCGACCTCTGAAATAGAATTGTCGTTAAAGATTTTTTCCGCATTTATCGAAAATTAAAACTTTTGAATATTTATTGATAAGTTCTCTTTTGTACAGTATTCGCTGCGTTTATCCAAGCAAATTTGCAACCCTTTTTCGGCTTTGGACATCATGATCAAATTGTCTGCGTATAAGAGACGATTCATATTTTTTGTTCCATAGTGTAATAGGCTGGCACGCTGTGGTAAAAAGAACAGGCAGGCCGTTAATAAAGATGTCAAAGAGCGTGGGATGGAGGGTACAACCTTGTCGTACCACATTGTTTAGATTCGTATATTCTGACAGTCCATCTTTCAATTCTAATTGCGTTAAAGCGCCATCGTACATATGTCCTATTACATTATACATATTACAATTTTGTAATTTATAAAATAATCCATCATGCCCAGACGCATCGAATGTCTGTTTAAACTCTACAAATTATGCATAAATATTGTTCCTTTTTTTTTCTTTTTCTTTTTTTTTTTTTTTTTACAAAATTTTGTATATTTGTCAACAAGTGGTCTTGGAACCTCGATATGATCACTCGTGCTTGCAGTTTCAACAAGACCAATTTGACATCCATTTCTTAGACCCTTGGCCTTTAAATATTTTTGCAATACAGCATTCAAAATACCACAAACTTTTTTGAGACAGAGCTTCCAAGAGATATACCGCGATATCTATTTGGATTGGTTGTGCAACCTCCTTTATGGATGAGTGTCAAGAGGCTAACTTTCCACAGGCTGGGGAAATATCCAGTAGAGAAGACCGCATTAAATAACTTTATGAATTGTGGTGCAGTAATTGTCTGCTGCAGGAAACCTGACTCCGCGAACTTAATTTGAAAAAAAAAATACAGCATGCTGAAAAACAGTATTTTCACGATTACGGACTGCCAGCCAATCACAACTGTGATCTGCTCCCTAAAGACATGAACGATGCAGGAACACATCTGGTGGCCGGCATTGCTGCTACGTCAGCCATCGAGTAACAACTTACTTAAGCATGTAGTTCTATATTTCACACTGTCTACAAATTTGACAGGCTTTTCCTTGTAATTGTTATACGATTTCAACTAGGACATCAGAATAGCTTATCAGTCTATCAGTGTCGTTACATTGCATAAGCCTTCAATCCCTGATAAAATTGCGGGGCCAGGGAGACGTCTTGCATCCTTGAGCCGTGATATCGCACAGATAAATATAGCTCTAAACACGTGTTTGTTAGGTGGACACGTAAACATGGGCAACTTTATAAATCAACGAACTTTTCAAGTTGATAGGGAAAACTTCTTTCTCCTGGCTTGAAACAGGTAAATCCAGTTTATGCTGGTAACTCTCAACTTTAAGAAATGTCAAGGAACAATGGTCAGGTTTACACAATTGCTACATCATTTTATAACAACACAAATCCACCGGATGACTTTATAATAAATTTTCATACTAACCCAGAAAATTCGGAAGCAATTGCTTTATTTTATTTTTTATCGAATATTCCTGTTTCACTTTCCTTAAATAAAAATAATGAGAGCTGTCAAAATCGGTTCCTAATCCAGCAAAGGCAATTAACCTTGACACATAAACACCATGAGCTGGCCCAAGTGGAATATTACACCCGTGAGGGTGAAATTTACAATGTAAAATTCAAAATTATTACGTTTGTCAAAATAAAACAAACTTTAATTCACTATTATCACTATACCTAAAAGAATTGTACATTCCATGTCATTTTCTGTGGTTAAATTCCAAATCATCAGGGTATATATGTGAAATATATTTTCGAAAGTGTTTATAATTGATGCGTAATAGGTCATCAATATATCTATATGTCAACCTCAAACATTTTGGTGGACTTGGTAAAGTTGGGCATGCATATATATATATATATATAACATAGAGATGGAGGCTGTTACCTCTATGTCACACCCTCTTGTGAGTATCTGCTGGCGAATGTGGACATTTACCAATGAAATGCATTCCTTACTTGCATTTTATGCTGTACTTAAAACAAAGTTAACATACACTAATACCAAGATCAATATTTAATAGGCTTCGGCATTTGGAGGCCAATATAGACCAGCAATGAAGGTGCTGACCCTGTTATTCAACAAAAGAGTATTTCTTTCCAAGTATTTCATTAAATTCAATTTTATTGTATTTTTAAGATATAGTACGCGCGAAGGAATGACAGAAAAAATACCTTGAACCAAGTGCATGTCGTCCCCTTTTCTTTTCACATACTGTCATTAGAAGCAGTAAATGGTATGTCTTTTGGTTGCGTACAGCTGAACCTATATATATATATATATATATATATATATATATATATATATATATATATATATATATATATATAAAGACAGAGAAAGAGAGAGGACCGGTTTGGAAAAAAATCAGTTCAAAGATTAATTATGATAAAAGAGAAACAAGGCAAATGGGAAATTTTGACGAATAATTTAAGCTTAAAAGTTCTAATCAAATTAAATGGACAAATTTACCTGTACGTTTCCATGGATAATGATAACCTCAGACACAAGTAAATTGGGAAACCAGAACTCTAGTCCACTATTATAAACATGAAAAAACAGATAAAGATATTACGGTAAGTAGAGAATTTCATGGTATGGTAAAGTGGCCAAATTACGAATGTTCGCTCTGCTATAACTTCGTATTCTTATGTCTCTACTAAGTTTTAGAAAGGTAAAGAATATAGTAAAGCAGGAAAAACCAATTAGTGTGTGTGCGTGTGTGTGTGTGTGTGTGTGTGTGTGTGTGTGTGTGTGTCTGTCTGTCTGTGTGTGTGCGTCAAAGGTCCAGAAACCACACTGTCCTGGTTTATGGATCTGTGTGCAGCTATCTGTGTGCAATGTTCAGTCTGAAAACTTTTATTCCATTAAATTAGACAGTGTCATTTCCATATCCAAACCGTAGTCCTGATGAAACAAACCCAAGTCAATTCCGAGAAAAGGCAATGTCCCTTGGTATGTATAGCTGAATCACGTAATTTGTAGTTTGTCTTTACCCAAAAGAGTTCAAAACGTATGTGCAAATATCCATAGGGTCAAAAAAGGCATGTCTAGTTTTGTTTAAAATTGTAGGCCTATTTCAGTAAATTGGCTTGAACAGGTGCATCATTCATGTGCACAGAGGGCCGTGCAATTCATGAAAAGGGACCAAAAGTTGCAGCACGTCAGAGAATTTGCAAGCACATGTTCCTAATTTGTTGAAAATGTCAACAAAATTCAGCATGAAAACAGGTACTGTTTGATACCACCATCTCAACAATGATCATCATCCATATAAGTCCACAAAGTGACACTAACACCAACATCAATCCATCATAAGAGCCCCCCAGGCCTCAAATGACCATCAACAAGAATCCTAACAACATGATTATGCAATTCAATGTGTTTAGGATATGTAGTTAAAGGTATGATGTTTTTAAAGGAGATAAACTAAGAATATTTCAAAAAGAAAAAGTGTTTGAATGTGCAAATGTAGTGCTGTTAAAGTAGCAATTAGCACCATGCTTTCGGGAGAATGCTCTCAAATGAGCTTTTATATGGGGTCGTCAAATGAGATTTTACATCGGGTCGATGCACCGGGCCGAAATCTTTTCCCAAAATGTGTATTTAAGTACGAGACTTTTTGCTGGATCTTAAACAATGGGGGTCGGCCTTTAAGTTGTATTCAAAAGCTAGTCAGTGAAAAAAGCGTTGGGAAATGTTTATTGTTCGACACCTACCAACATATGAAAAAAAATGGGAATGCAATATCAACCAAACCTGTGCTGATATTTTCCAGATGTAAAACGAAATCACTTTTGGAAGGATGTAAGAGAAATGCTGTATATCGTATATTATTTTCAACCGAAGAATCTTGAAGATATTATGCATCAACATTTATGATATAATTCATGGATCAGAATTGAAAATAATCCAAAATATTTTGCCAGCCTGAAGCGACTAGGCAATGTTATAATGCATGATTTACTTGATGTTGAAGGTCAAATTTTTGCCATGTCAATGATTCTGTATCAAATTTCCAAATGTGAAAACAGTTTACTTGGAATACCAAAGTCAACTAGCATCAACCCCAATAAGCTGAAAGAACGAAATAAACGCTGGGTGAACAGTTAATTCAGAAATATATGTGTGTGTGTGTGTGTGTGTGTGTGTGTGTGTTAATTGCAAATAGATCCCACTTCATAGGACAGCATTAGAAAAGGAATGTCTTGAATGTTTGTACAAATGGTGAAAAATAACATAATTTTGTAAAGCTCCTGTTAGGATTTGAACCCCAAACCTTTGGCACCACCGGCGAGCCAAATGTAGAGTCCAGCGCTCTGACCTTTGAGCCGTCGGAAAAACCGCGAAATGGTGGACCGAGTACGCAGAGTGTTGTTATAACTGGTACGGCTTGAACATGACAGAGTAGAGCATTTCCATGCACTGATTATTATTATTATTATTATTATTATTATTATTATTATTATTATTATTATTATTATTATTATTATTATTATTATTATTATTATTATTATTATTATTATTATTTTAAATACACCTCTAATATAATTTTAAACCTGGCGTAAAGACTTACAGCACAGAGGAACTTATAGAGTATCAGCAAATAGTGAAAAATACCATGTTTTTATCAGCTTTCTGTGAAATTCAGACCCTCGACCTTTGGCGGCATTGCCTGGCCCAATTTAAAGTCCAACGCCCTGACTCCACAGATATCGGAACAACCCCAAATATGTTGACCGACGACCCCCGGTGCTGTTATTGCAGGTGAAGCTTGCACATTGACACAGTAGGGCAAAATATTGAAAAAACGTAGGCCTGTTACATTTGGTTCTTCTGACACGTCAGTCAGCTGAGTTTGCAGCAAAAGAAGAAGGTAGGCTTACATGTGTATAAATATTTATTGATTACAAGTAACAAAATCAAATACGTGAAAAAGATTTATACAAATGTTAAATCCTTTTTCACATATGACAAAAGATTTACGTATATGTATAATAGTTGACTAAACTCATGTAACGACTTGCACAGACAAGAACTGGTATAAAAGAAACATTACCTTGGCTCATTCAAACGCTCAAAATTCATAAATCGAAAGCTATCCAAGGATAGCGGGTTTTATGCTCCAGCAATTCCTTAAGTGTTTCCCTATCCTTTAAAGTGACCCCTGTGACACGCTATTCTACATAGAGTGATCCCCCCGACGGGGTCGCTGGTGCGCACGCATGCCACCCCGTCTCTGATTGGCTGGTCATAGGAAGCGTGTAAATTTCAAACCTGTTTCGGCCACTTCGTTCTCGATCTCCGACTACTTCAGACGTGTTTTTTTCTTCTACAGTGTTCCAAGTTAACGGTCATTTTCAAAATTTTCTTCATTCCGCTTCTATTGAGCGTTGTCTAGGTTCTTCCCGCGTGGTTTGTATCTTGGCTTTTATCCTAGCGTAAGAAACAGAAAGGTAAGTGCCTCCTGTGTTATATTTTACCAGCTAATACCATGGCAGGGCATATTGGTGCCGACCTTCCTCGTGTTCTGATCCTCGGCCATAGCTTCATTTGGAGGCTTGAAGACTATTGCGCCAGGACGGGCAGATACGATATGGATCTCAGGCAGTGTCAAATTGCCTACGAAGGTCTGAGCGGCGGCACCATGGCCAGAATCGTTCAGCATTCTATCCTGCGCCCAAACTCCATTGTCAGGTTTTACCGCCCGCACGTTGTGGTGCTGCAGACCGGAGGGAACGATCTCTGTGACCCACAGTTGCGTCCCGAAACGGTAGGTTTTCAGCTCACCAATGTTGCGGAGCTGTTGCTTCAGGACTTCGGAGTTCGTAGGGTTGTGATCTGTGAACTTTTTAGACGCCTTTCGCCACGATATGTATCCCCCATCCAGTATGAGTTCAGGAGAGACATTGCCAACATGTACCTGGACACGGTTGCTGAGACTACGGAGGGCGCTCGTTTTTGGGAGCATCGCCGTCTGATGCATGTCACCACACCCATTTTTGCTGGTGATGGCGTGCACCTGGACCATGAGGGAAACGAGCGCTTCTACCGCAGTGTGCGAGGTGCCATACAGCAAGCAGTAGGCTCCCTGTCTCAACCTTTGTAACCACTGCTCATTTTACGACGTCCGCCATTTTATGCCTCGTAATTTTGTGTTTTGGGGCTCTCCCGCCAGATGGCGCGTCTTTTCATCATGGCGGCGCCCATAGTCTCTGAGGCCTGTTACCTGAAACGATCAAATCTTTGCAACGGTCCGACCTGATCAGTAATCAAGACAGGTTGTTGCTATTGCCGTTCTTGCTAAAAAGTCTTGCCTGGTGCCTCAACCTGGCTAATTTTGTGCCTGTTTTATGTACTATTTTCTGTTTTGAGATGTATACTTTGGAAAGCACAGATCTGTTATTTAATTTGTGTGTACACGAACACTAATGAGTCGCGCACAAAGCTGTCGGCTAACATTTGTGATTATTCTGGAATGCCTTTGATAAGCTAGAGCCCCTTTATTTTAGTCCAATTGATATGGGTGTATGATTACTGAGTTGGCACATACATGTTAATATGGTACCGTTAATATAATGTTTAATCTGCTTACTAGGGTCACTCGGTGTACTTTTGTATGCTTCACTTGCCAGTGTGCATGGTCTGTGATGTGGAGGAGGATCTAGCCCCACAACTATGACCTGTTGGCTCTGAGTGTGTGGCAGTGTGGTAAGGGCAGTTACCCTTGCTTGCCATAATATAATATTTGGTACTCATACCCTTGCAAGGTTGTCCAGGTCATTTGTGACGGAGGATCTTGCCTCACAGTTTGGACCTGGAGCTGCAAATTTTGGGTTGGCAGTGTGGTGAGGACAATCTGTCACTTGCTTGCCATTATGAACATGTACCACATGAGTTCTTTGTACACCTTACCATACACCCTTGCCAGTGTGCAGACTTGCCCGCATGTTTCAGGCCTGTCACTCACCTATTTCTTTTGTCCCGTTAATCTGACATGCATGTTTTGCTTGACATGGAACTTGCATATTTAATTGGACATGCATAGGCCCTTCGAAACTTCTCTCCTTGAAAGCCATGAGTCACATGCCTGTTACATATATACATATATATCAGATATATATTCTATTTGTGTGGTGGATTAGCCTCACGGGCTCGTTCTGCTGGCAGTGTGGGGTGACTTGTTTTGACCATTGCTTAATCATCATATGAACAGTGAGAAATGCCTTTTGCGATAATAAAAGGCTAGGTTCTTCACACCAATCCGGTTGTCCTTTGCTTTTCCTCCTTATATCATGTTTACTTTTTCATTTCCTGCAGGATGCCTCCAAGAGCAACTAGGCGCTCGAAAAGAGCTTCCAAGCCCACTCCTTAAGTCAAAGAGAGTACGCCCTCTGCCCCAAAATGCCCCAGGAGAGACGACATCCAACCGTCCCAGGATGCTTCGAATCCACAGTTTCCTCCTCAGCCTGTCACAATGGATACAGCACAATTCCAGCAGCTGGCATCACTCATCACTTCAACCATGACCGAGGGCTTTCGAGCTATATTAGCAGCTCAGAGCGCAGGTAATGCCACAGGTAATGCCACAGGTAATCCCTATATCCAGCCTGCTGCCGATGCTGGTAGGCCATCAAGCTCTCCCCCTCCCCTCAACCGTGAGGCTGTGGAAGAGTCTGATGGGGAGCAGGAAGAGTTAGATGCTCCTGAGTTGATATCATCTTTTACCATTGCTAGAAGTGTTCCTTCCCAACACTCTGTGGTGAAACCTCTGTCTGCCCGGGTCCCGATCAAAATTAAAAAGAAGATTTGGGAGGGTGAATTTATAGATTTTGGCTCTCTCTTGGATCGCAAACAAGCCCTTCGACTCAGTACAGAGTCTAAGCCTGGGCAAGACATCCCATCCTTGGTGTGGAGGGAGGACAGGGCCAAGTGGCTCTCCATCGACGAATGGTCCGATGCGTTCAGTATCTTTTCGGCCGTCTGGATAGAGAAATTCCCAGATCAGGCAGCTGATCTTCTAAATTACCAGCATCTGATCCGCAAAATCTATAACGATGGTGGCGACTGGCGTTACTATGACGAGGACTTCCGCAAATCGATGCAAGTGGAAACAACGTCATGGAACCAGGTTGACCATGTCCTCTTTGCCTCTGCACTGGTGAGGAGTTCTCGTAGGCAGCCCTTTCGTGGTAGGTCCCAAGGTTTCAAGCAGAACCAGTCCCTCAGGGTTCCAAAGGGCTCCTGTATCAGATTCCATAGGGGCAACTTCTGTAATGGGTGCAAGTTTAGCCACAGGTGTTTTAGGTGCGACAGGGGTGTGCACCCCGCCTCAAAATGTCGTTCCCCTCAAAACCAACAAATCCAATCAGGCAATCAAAACAGATCTTATGCCCAGCTGGAGCAACCAAGACAAGCTGCCAACTCCCGTTAATGTGTCTAGACTCTCCATATGGTTGGAGGGTTACCCAAAGGTCGACTTTGATTATTTAATTGATGGTTTTACTCATGGGTTTTCCTTACAATATGATGGCCCACGTGGACCTCAATTTGGCCCTAATGCAAGGACTGCCCTGCAAAATCCGGAGCTCATATCTCAAAAAATTCAAAAAGAACTTGACGCAGGTCGTGTTGCTGGTCCTTTCAAAACAAGACCTCCCAATCTTAAAATTAGCCCCCTGGGAGTGGTCCCAAAGGGCAATGGTGGTTTGCGTCTCATCCACAATCTTTCCTATTCGGCTAGTCCAAACCAATCTTCCGTCAATGAGGGCATTCCTTATGAGGCATGTAGGGTTCAATATTCAGAAATCGATGATGCAATTTCTCTGGTTAAGGCAGCTGGTCGTGGTTGTTACATGGCAAAAAGTGACATTCAGAATGCCTACAAAATTATCCCCATTCACCCATCTGACTATGAATTGCAAGGTTTCGAGTGGCAGGGAAATTTTTACTACGACAAGACCCTCGTTATGGGTTGCAGTATCAGCTGCAGAATCTTTGAGGCCTTCAGCACGGCTCTTCAGTGGATCCTTGAAACAAAATTCAAAACCAACCATGTTACCCATATTTTGGATGATTTTTTCTTTGTGCATGAATCCAAATTGGGCTGCCAAAAGGTATTGGACAATTTTCTTTGGCTCTGTAAGCATTTGGGAATACCAGTTGCAATGAATAAGACTTTTGGCCCCCAGCAAGTCCTGCCTTTTGTGGGTATTACCTTGGACTCTGTCATCATGGAAACCAGGCTTCCCCACGAGAAAATTCAAAAGGCCACAGATCTCCTGTCAAAATATTCTAAAAAACGCTCTATCAGATTACAAGAATTAGAATCCCTGATAGGTTTTTTGGCTTTTTGTTGTAAGGTGATACAGCCAGGCCGTTGCTTCCTGCGGCGGCTTATCGACTTGACTGTTGGGGTCCAAAGTAAATGGAGACACATCACTCTGAAATCCCAGTCACGTGCTGATATGGCTATGTGGCTTAAATTCCTCCAGGGCTTTAATGGTAAGACCATGTTTATTCAGGAAGCCTGGCTTTCATCTGACGTGTTACATATGCAGACTGACAGTGCTGCGTCTAAGGGCTATGGAGCCGTGTTGGGGTCCTGTTGGCTGGGGGGTTCCTTTCCATCACATTGGCAAAGTTTCAACATTACCTTCTTGGAGCTTGTCCCCATAGTTATAGCTTTGAATGTCTGGGGTAACCTGCTTAAGAACCGTTCTATTGTCCTACACACAGACAATGAAAGTCTTGTGGCTGTAATCAACAAGCAAACATCCCGTGACCCACTGATCATGGTCGGCGTGCGCCAACTAGTCATGACCTGCCTTACTTTCAACATCAGATTTAGAAGTAAGCACATAGCCGGCCAGGACAACCAACTGAGTGATGCGATTAGTCGATTTCAATTTCAGAGATTCCATCAACTAGCACCGCATTGCCACAAGAGCCCAGATCCGATTCCCACACACCTACAGCCCAGCAACTTGTTTGGACTCTAGACCTGCTGGTTAACTCTTCAGTAGCACCTAAAACGAAAATAGCTTATGAGAGAGTGTGGAAGTCAGTCTCTTTCTTCCTTCAGAAATTTGATATTGCACAAACCTTACCCCTAGCAGTGACAACAATAGCTTTGTTCATTTCCTTCCTCTTTGCTCAATCAAAAGCGCCGAAAACAATCTCCTCCAGCCTGTCAGCCATTAGTTTCCTTCATAAAATGCATGGTTTCCCAGACCCCACCAAAGAATTTTTGGTTCAAAAGCTAGTAGCAGGTGCTTATAGACTTCGTCCCCACTTGGATTTGCGCCTGCCAATCACCAAACCTGTCTTGCATGCTCTTGTGCATTCTTTGGAATCCCTTTTGTCAGGCTATAATAAAATGCTCTTTCAAGCTATGTTTCTGTTTGCCTTCTATACGTATGCTCGCATAGGAGAGCTCACGGTGACACAAAAGCACTTGTTAGGCGTTTTATCACTTGCGGACGTTGTCTTCCTTACTAAAAACAAAGGCATCAAGGAAGTTAAGGTTACATTTAGACATTTCAAGCATAACCTGTCTGGCTTCCCACATTTTATCTCATTCAAAACTACCGCCGGCCCGTTCTGCCCTGTTGCAAAACTATTGGGTTTTCTGCGACTCCGGGGTAACCACCAAGGGCCTCTTTTCTGTGATATTATGGGTAATGCAGTCTTGCGTCGAAATTTCGATTCCCAGCTGAGGGCTGCCCTGCACTTTTGCGGTCTCTCGGATAAATGCTACAAAGGTCATTCTTTCAGAATTGGCAAAGCCACTACAGATTCAGAGAATAATGTCCCAGACAGTATGATACGGCTCCGGGGGAGATGGAAGTCGGACGCCTTTAAAAAGTACATTCGTGTATCTACTAACTGATTTTCACACATAAACTAATATATGAAATTGAACCATGTACAGGGTGAATTGCATGTGGCAACCAGCCCTTTGGTCTCATCAATAGAAAGGTTAATTAATAATGGCCAGTATAGAACATGAGGTGTTTCGGGCCCACTGGCTCGCAGACACATTAGTTCGAGATGTGCAACACATGATGGTGCTTGTGCTTCTCCATTGGCTCTTATTGCAAGATGTGCTTTTATATTGTTAAAGGGTTCAGTTTGATGCTATGTTAATTTGGTGAACCACAGCTGTATTGTGTAACCTGGTCCATGGTGTCTGGTTGCTTGCATACTGGCAACAATCAACACTTGGGCCATTTTTATTGAATATACATTAATGTTATCCTTAGGTCCCTGATATCTCTGTAATTTTTTAGTACATTATAACATACATTGAGATGGTGGTACAATGGCTTTGACTGTCGGCTGTGTGCATGTGGCACCCAGCTCAACACTCGAGTCTGTTTTAAGTACCTCCTAGTCATGACTTTTTCTAGGGTGTTTAATCTACTAATCTAATCCATATTGTGGGGGGACATTTTCAGGCAGCAGTAACCTTGTGTTTATAAGCAGTGGTCTTCTGTTTTTAACAGAAGGCTTAAATTAGTCCTTAGTAGGCATGTTGGCCCACCAAGGACTAATGGTGTCATCCTCGGTATGTGAGGCAATAATTAAACAATGTTTGACAGTTTGTGTTGTGTAACCAGTAACGACTGTTCATGAATCGCATTACTAACTTCTGTTCTGAGTTTCTATTTGCAGGTGCACAACTTGATCAAGATGTAGGCCAAGAGACGATGTGGTCATCGGTGTTTCCAGTGGATGTGTGTGGGATTTACGGACTATTTTATTTAATTGCCATAATTTGTATATATATTGTGAACGTGTAGCCGATGTGGGGAACCAGTGTGGATAGACAGTGTTTGGCCTCCAGCCAACCAATATTCATCCGCAAATCATCATAGGCAGCCAGCTGTCAACTTGAGGTCGTATGGACACACTTGTAAATATTGTACATATTGGGACCAACAACTTCAGTTGAATTCCACCTGCCGGTTTCGTCTGCATGTAATCTGCATACACATTTGGGCCTAACCCTACATTGTTATTTCTTTAATAGACTCTGTTTAATACTCATGAGGCTGCGGTAATTCCTAAGCCAGTGTTACCAGACCATTATTTAGGTGGGGGTAAGCCTGCGGCTTTGTGGCACTTTCGGCCCTGCCACTTGCCAAGTTTCACTTCCAGTTTTCACCTTTTAGGCAGCATTTGTAATTTTGGAATTAAACCCGGTCGAGGGCATGGCAAATGTTATGAAAAGATTCGCCCTCGACCCAGAACCAACCAAAATTCTGGTGTTTGTTAGTCTGTTGTTCCCCTTGGCAACATAGCTAAATATTGGTCTGTGTACACTGAGCTTGTGATTCTGTGAATGTATGAGCTGGGCAAGTTGGAATGTATGGTGCATAAATCGAAAGCTATCCAAGGATAGCGGGTTTTATGCTCCAGCAATTCCTTAAGTGTTTCCCTATCCTTTAAAGTGACCCCTGTGACACGCTATTCTACATAGAGTGATCCCCCCGACGGGGTCGCTGGTGCGCACGCATGCCACCCCGTCTCTGATTGGCTGGTCATAGGAAGCGTGTAAATTTCAAACCTGTTTCGGCCACTTCGTTCTCGATCTCCGACTACTTCAGACGTGTTTTTTTCTTCTACAGTGTTCCAAGTTAACGGTCATTTTCAAAATTTTCCCTCCCTCCATCCCCTTCATCTCCTTGTTAATTCTTGGGGCACTTTCGGCCCTGCCACTTGCCAAGTTTCACTTCCAGTTTTCACCTTTTAGGCAGCATTTGTAATTTTGGAATTAAACCCGGTCGAGGGCATGGCAAATGTTATGAAAAGATTCGCCCTCGACCCAGAACCAACCAAAATTCTGGTGTTTGTTAGTCTGTTGTTCCCCTTGGCAACATAGCTAAATATTGGTCTGTGTACACTGAGCTTGTGATTCTGTGAATGTATGAGCTGGGCAAGTTGGAATGTATGGTGCATAAAATTGTACTATATTACCTTCTAGGTTCCCAATAGCAAAAACAAGCTTATGATACGACCCAGTTGATGCTGAGCGTTCTCCTATTTAAGGTGGGGGATCAGTGCCATGAATACCATATTTCTAACGCGTGTCATTAAACGTACACGTGTTTGTAAATTGCTGGACTCGTCCACTAAATAATGTGCACGTGTCCACTAAATAAAAGCACGCGACCATTAAAATGTACATACGTCAACTAACTTGGAGCATGCGGCAATCATTACACTAAATACCTCACGCCAGCTTATTATCAAGAGGCTATTGTGCCAAAAATCCGATCTATTAAGCACGTGTCCTTGAATTCGCGGACGCGTCAATGATTTAAACCATGTGTGCTTCATGAGTTGAACCACGTGTGCCTCAATTCACAGACGCGTCAATGATGCTGTTCAACGCGTGTGATTTCGAGCATGTGTAGTATAATGAGCATGCGTTAAGGTTATCCAATGAAAACTGGTTTTACAACTGACCCAAGTTTCTTAGCACATGTGATCAACATGGCGACCGGCATAACTGGCCGTGGCACTAATATTCGAACTTTTATCGCTCGATTATGCAATACAATTCGCAGGGTCCAGGAACGGCTTTCGTCAAGCCTTTCCCTTGAAATAATTGAAGAAAGCATTGGGATGTTGGAATATGGTATTTATAGCACTGACCGCCCACCATATTCTAATAGTAAGAGGGGGTGTGATTGGTTTAAAGATAATTTACTTCCTTCACGTGTCCGACAAATTAACCATGTGCATATGATTACTGACACGCGTTAGACATACCGTACTTGTGGCACTGTACCTCCACCAATAATAGCAGGCATCTTTGTTTTGTTGAACGCGTTTACGAAATATTAACACATGTCTAATTAATATTAATACGCTTGCAATAAAACATGGAGGTGTGCATCAAAATAATCGCACGTGTCTAATAAATAGGCACACGAGGGCCATTAGAACACGTGAGCAGTTTTTGCCACCTTCCCGCGTCTAGCATTTGGTGACGTGTTTAAAATTTTGGTAACACGTTTCCAAATTACCAAGCACGAGCCCTTCAATAATATTACACACATGCCAATACTTAGTTGACTCGAGTTTAAAAAATACACGCGTTATTATTTAGTGGACGCGTCCAACAATTTACAGACACGTGCACATTTAACGACACGCGTTAGAAATATGCTATTTATGGCACTGATCCCTCATTGTACCTATTGCAGACCATTTCCATATAAAAAACAAATGCACAAAGGTTGGCTTCAGTGTGTTGATACTGACAGACAAATCCTGAACATGTGATTTTTTGGAACACGTTTTTTTTTTTTTTTTTTTTTGGAATCTGCACTACCGTTTGCAGGTTTTGTTGCAACAAACTGTACTGTCTACCCAATTGTGAAGACGTACTTTTCACAATTGTCTGGATGTTTAAATCAGGAGTTTTAGATAGTGAACAGAGAAACAAGTTTCATCAGTAGCCGAGGTAATCCCTCCCTGTATGTGGCTATATTTATCAATCTTATATTAAACGGTACATATCAATAAAGACTAAATGTAACATTTCTGAACGTCCCTAATTCAGGATGTAATCCTTTTTATAGCATACTTGTACCAATTGTCCCAGAAAGAGTTTAATCTGCATTGAAATATGAGTACAATGTAACGTTTGACATAGAGTATTTACTGATTAGAAATAGTGAAGTGCACATATGCGTTTGACACAGTGAACTTGCTGAGGGCCAAAGGATATATTCTGGCATTTTGTGTTCTAATGCAACTGAACAAACATGTTAGATCTTTCAAAAGCAAGAGTGGTTGGATTGCTATAAATTGCAATTTAACTGCTGCGTATCACTGGATCTTGTCTGTGCAGTAACGGGCTGCCAAAGGAAAAAATGTGAAGTCATGCCAGATAAATTTGCCAAAATATGCATACACAAATTCAATAACGATGAGAAAGTTATAACTATAGACTAATTTCTACAACAAAGTGCATGACCAACCCACCTGGAACCTAGTACTGCTAAAGTGGCATCATGTGTCCTGTGGCTTTGTTAGAGCAGTATAAATCAATAAAGTTTTGTTTACAGCCCTTAAAAATTCGTAGAGTTCCGGACAAGATTCATTGACCTCATCACCTAGAGGTTTTTCTGTACCCGTCAACTCGCTGAAACTGAAAATAGTTGTGGACGACATAAAAAAAGAGAAAAGCTGCAGCAAGAAAAAATGCCATGTGCAGACACGACCGTCTTTGCCGTGTTACTTGAAATTGGGCACAGTAGAAAAATGGACTTAGTCATTTAGGCCACTCTGTGCATGCCACTTTCGGTGAATTTCACAAGCAATTCTTTGATACATAGTCCAGTTTGTTGTCCAGCACAATTCAATTATAAGCAGTTGCATGTTGTCATTGATAAATGTCCTGGAGCGACTATGAAAAATATAGAATAACCATGTCAGCAGTTAGTGCCACCCATCATGCGCAAATCTATGGCAACCCTGTACTGAATGGAGACAATTCCTGTCTGATAGAATAACTTAGCCAAAATCCTCTATGTTGTATGGAGAGATGCAGATCTAGCAGTTGCAGGCAAAGACATCAGTTGGTATAATGCCCATGGGGAAATTATAATATTGCAGAGCAGAAGGGTTCAAGCAATGGCAGATATCAGAGACCCGGCAGTATGCAGTAACTAGGTATCTAACAGCACTTACTGACCAGGTGCCTTACAGCATTCACTGCGAGGTATCTGACCATATTCACTAACTTGGAGCCTGACTGTATTCAATGAGTATGTACCTGACGGCATTCATTAACTAGATACCTGACAGCAAGGCGCTCACTTGGTACCTGACGGCATCCACTAACCCATGTAACAGCGTCTGGAAATAGCAGTTCACCTTCCATATGAGACATAAATTTGTGTCTCATCTCTATGGCTTGTCATCAACACAAGATGTTAATGATGCCAGGTACAAAGTATTCTATGGTGCCGTCACAGCAGACCATGGCACCAGCACATTATGCTCGTTACCCACAGTGTTGTGACGCAAACTACCAAACTGCAAATAAATTCACGGGGAGGGAAGAGTGCCCCGCCACCTGTTGGCTTTGATTGGAACCTTAAAAATGATATACGAGTTGTTAGCTGGATGACCAGAAATCCAGCAGCAGATAGTGTGTTCTTGGGAGACACTATGGATACAAACAAGGACAATATGAATCACTGATATGTTATTGTAATTGTTCAAAGCTTTGGGCAAAGATTGGTGTAGCTGACAGAATTTTATGAATGTTGACACATCATCACATGGATAGCACGTGAGGATGTTGGCTTTGTGGGAAGTGAGTGTGATGCATACGGCAGACAGTATTTGTATAATTGTAAACATAACAAATGCGAGGTTTGAAGGTTCGTGTAAGTGTCACTGTATGGATAATCTTATATTTGAAGCTAGACTTCATGCTATTGTTTCCTAATCCAGTGGTGACGCCATTTTGATCCCTTTCGTCCTCTTTGCCTGACCTAAATGCATTGGCTATTATAAATAAAATGTCTACCAAAAAGGTAGGTCCATGCTTTGCACCTCATGATTTCCCTATTTGTTGGTAATACTCACCTATCCACTACATTTACTATGTGATCTCCTTAGATCGTATCTATTCCAAAACCTTATCCCATCACAAATTATTTTTCTGTATGTTCTTCTGGACAGAGGGCCAACAGAGCATCCTCTACCAGCTGGCTTTCTTACCCCGTACCTGGTCTCCAGTATTGACCAATCACATCAGTTTTCATAATGGACTTACATTGGAATGATCTGACGCGTGGTCGGCTGGGTAGGCTTTTGTGTAGGTGATAGGTGTGTATTACTAACAAATGTGGAAATTATAATACAGGTCCAAGTCATGTCATAATACATTCCCAATCTACTACATTTGATAGATTTACCAACTTAGTGGGTCAGGGAGATCATTCAGACTCCAGGCTACATGAATTATTTGTCAAAGCAATCCACGTGAAAGAACAGATCTGTAAAGCGACGCATTATAATTGTATTGACTGAAGAAACAGCCCCAGATCAGAAAAAATGATAGCCAGAGAATCTTGAGCTGGATCATGGCTTACACATTGAGGGTTAGGTATACTTTTAAGAGCCACAGGTTGTCCCTTGACATAGGACACATCCCTTCAATAAAACAAAAAGTCGTAGAAGGTATTGTGGAACCTCCATCGGCCTGTTGACATTATGCAACTAAACGCAACTTGCTTAAGGGTATTCCAGGAGTAGACGTGTTTCAGACCCCATGGGCTCCAATCTGGTGTTTCAACTCTGGGATCTTGTCTGCTAATTAGACCAACTTAATTGTGTTAATGACCCAGCTAGAAACAGTGTTCTCACAGATACCTGTATAATCCGCCGAAACTGAAGTCTTTTTCTTTAGAGATATAAAACTAGGGGTGCTTACCTTTCCTGGTGGGATCTGTTCTTTTTAAATAGAACGTAGGTGTTCTAACTGGATAAAGAGTCAGGATCCTGTCAATCCAAAAAAAGCAGCCTTGATATCCAAAAAATTTACAATATAAATATGTTAAGATTATGCTCTGAAGCGTATCATTTATACAGTTATATTGGCACATATAATATCTTGAGGTCCCAGGAACCAAGGTACCGATTCAATGAAAACCTTGTACTCGATGTTACTAAAATGATGTTGGAAAAATACAGCTATACAAAAGTTCTTTTATAAGTATTGAAAGTGTGAAGAACCGTAAAATCCTCATTTCCTATTGCCAACTTTCATCAAGGAAGAAAATATCTTCATGTTATACTGCGAAAAGATGTTTTTGTGCAATACGATTGAATTCTTTTTTATTGCTATAATTGGTTTGTTTTCTATCCTTTAAAAATACCCCCACTTGCCAAACGTAGTCACTGTCCTTAAAGCCATCAACCCATTTAGGATTTGTGTTGTACTGTTGCCCTCATGAAACGCTCCCCTTCTTATGCGCCACTTTTTTTCTGTAAAGAGAGACCATTTTTCTGAAGTGTTTATTTTTTAGATGACGTTTTTGATATTTTCCCCTTTAAAAAATACTCATGAAAATTACGGGGCAGAACCGTGGTGTTCAGTTCCTCCTCTGTTCTTGTTCGTTTTTTTGCTCTCCGTATGTTTTTAATGTTTTCTGTAATTTTCGGCTTTTCAAAAATCACTTTCAGAATTCTCTTTGAACATTTTGGGACTACGCCTTACGCCATAGCCAAAGTTGTTTAGCACGTGGAGATGTTATTGTTCCTGATTTAAGTAAATATTGGAAAATAGGTATTAATAAGTGTAAATAGTGGTGTTGTGCAAAAAAGATGCTAGTGTGTAAGTTTTATGGTGTTCGGTGATCGTTATCGTACTATTTCGCTAGGTTCCAGATGTCCGTTCTCCGAGTTACCAGGGCAGACGGTTGTTAAAGTACTTTTACAACTGGACTTACTATCCTAACTTTAATCTGCCCGCTCGTTTGTGTCTGAAGCAGTTATCATCGTCTTTTACAAATCCAAATGCGGCACGATACCTCGAGCCAGCGAATCATGGCGCAATGCATTGCTGAACAGTCGCACAAAAATTCAGTTGATTTGGATTTCACAGTGAATCGAGTACACAGGAAAGTTCGAAGTTCAAACAATCATTTGATGGAAGTGTGGTACGTCCACTGCAGCGAGTCATTCGTGTAAAACAATGATCAGTTAGAACAAAACGGTGAGATCACTGACGGATATTAACATATTATGAAGTATTTAATCTGACAATTGCCTGAAGACGTGTATCTTCTCCCCAGTAATTTTTCGAAACTTTCATTTTGCAGCCAATAGTTATAATTACCTGATAGGGTTAATATTTTTAATTTTGCACTGTACGTCAATTTGTGTGTTTGTCATATATGCCTTAAGAAAAGATAAAATGGTGTGAGATAAGCTAAGATAAGATAACTTTATTGAAAACACAAAACCACTCTAGACTGGGGGCATCACAGGTCAGAGTACACCTGTGATACGTCTAATATATATGTGCATGTTAAAAAGACAGATGACAATTACATAAAATACGCTATAAGCATGGCATATAACTATGTACAAACAGTGAAATATATACAAGCGAGTAATACATGAATGCTAGGCCCCATCTGCTAAGCATTTGCAGGTACAATATATGGCATGCAAAAACGTTTTGCACGTGTCCTTAAACAGGATGCCGATAGTCTTGTCAAAGTCACCGACTACATTCCCCAAAAGTAAACACAGTTTGGGATTAAAAGAAGCGCGCATAAAATGTTCCCAGACATGATGCTAGTTCCTGCTTGATAACCTGTTTTCCAGTGCGTGCCAAATTTGTATTCTAATGTCATTAAATGTATGACAGGTGGGAAAGAAATGAGAAACATTCTCCGTACCGTTCTTGCAAAACGAACACTTTGTGCAACTGCAAAGTGTTACAGTACCGCTAAATGTTACCATTGCCCCTAAGTGTTATATATATATATATATATATATATATATATATATATATATATATATATATATATATATATATATATATATATATATATATATATATATATATATATATATATATATATATATATATATATATATATATATATATATATATATATATATATAGGTCTGCTGACCAGGAAATGTAACACCATATTAACTGGTCTGCTGGTATATTAAATGGTCTGCTACAAGGTAGCATACCTATGCCTTTATTTTCAAATTTATTTTTTTCAATGCCCTTTCTGTATTTCACTGCGGGATAATAAGTTTGCAGTAACATCATGGACCTCGTAAAAGGCATATTGATCAAGGCCAAAGGCCGAGGTCAATATGCCTTTCTGCGGTCGCCCAACTTTCGGCTTGCTTAATTTAAACTGTTTAATGAAACAAACAACCATTAAAGCCACGTGTGTAATTACAGATTTTAATTTATTTTTACTTATTTTTTTTATCTAATTGATTTATTATTTTAAAAAATATGCATAATACAATTTTACACAATGCAGATTAAAGAATTTCCAGTCAAATATTTAATATCGGCATGCAATATCTCATATATCTCAGAACCAGAAATATCAGCTCTGTTCTTTACTTCTTATTTGATACCTTTCATAATTTCTGCGTCATAAGGTACACTATTATATAATTTTTCATATTTAATAGCCAAATAGTTGGCAAAATTCTTCTTACCTAGAACACCATCAACATTTTTAAATAAAACCTTTTTACATTGGTTGGACACACTGGCTTTCTAGTGTATGTTAATATTAAATTAGAATATAGCATTTTCCATTTTTTTCTCACCTTATGGTAATCTGATTCCTTTCTAAGTCTTTATGAAACACCACACCTGTCATATTATTATTACCAACGTTATCTATTTTCTATATTTGTTTATCTATTAGTATTATTGGCATAAAGAAATTCCCGTTACAAATTGTAGTCCATCGGTTAATGTTATATAAATATAGGTTATAAAATTTTTGGGTAAAATTTTCGCAACTGTGCTGAATTTTCTCTTTGGAATGTACTGAGTACAAGAAGTGATGTTGCCAATTTTTCTGTGATGATTTAGATGGTTCGCTGGCCATTTTCCAAAATGGCCACCATCGAAGTAGCTGAAATCCAAAAAGTGCATGTAACCTTTGAATGAGGCATGGTATATGTACGATACTGGTGTCTATTGTAGGGTCTTTAAACATGCCAGATCCAATAGTGCCATTAGAAGACATTTAAAGGTAGTCTAAAAACTCAAATTAAAGATGGCTACCACCCTAAGTCTGTACAATGTATTTTTCTTGGTATGTATAACTCTTGATGGATTTCTCTCTCTCTCCCTGTCAAATATATGAACACGCAATTTACAACTCATGAGCACTTATCCAAAACACCATTCATCAGCTGCGCACAGGATCATCTGCTGATCCTCTAGTTCTGGTGGCAGTATTGGTGTTGGTAGCGGCATGCTCTTTCTGCGCATGTTTGCATGTAAAGTCTAATGTATGTAATGCACGCATGTATGTATGTATGTATGTATGATGAGTTCTCACAGACCAATGGGACACTCTTGGAAGCAAATTGGGACCCTTTATCCAACACATGACAAGAGCAGCATGATCCACTTTCTGGAAGGCCCTGTCCACACTGACTGTGATGAGACTTCATCCATGCTGCACTCAATGGCCACCTCCACCTTGGTAGTCAATGGAATGGCTGTGGTTCATGAGCTAATGGCAGTGCGGGACTTCAAGAGTGGCAAAGAGCATATGCTAAATTAATTGATACTAAGGCTCAGGGAAGGCTGCTGCTCGTGTCATCTTTGACAGCTATTCCCATCCCAGCTCATTGACGGAAAGCACCGCAGAGCCACAATGAGGCAAGCTCAAGGAAATAAGATCCATCAAAGTTCAGGATCGACTAAGATCATCACAAGTCCAAGTTTCCTGCAAGTAGTTCCACAAAGGATTCCCTCACACTTTACCTGGCTAAGGAACTTGTGGACAACAGTGAGGTGAACATCGTCAGTCACCCACAGGAGTGTGATGGTGAACTACAATTCCGTGTTGCCACTAAGGTGAGTACTCAGGAGGGAGCTGATATGCTCATGTTCCTTCATGCTGTCGATATTGCACCTGCTATGGGCACTGTCTTCATCTACATACAGGATACTGACGCTCTTCTGTTGGCTCTCCATAGAGTACCACAACTTGGTAGAAAATCTGCACTGATCATGGGTACTGAAGAAACTCTGCTGTTGCAGCCCATCTATGATGCTGTTGGTGCTACGAAGGCAGCTGCCCTCATAAATTGGCATACACTCATGGGATGTGACACCACAGGGCACATCAGAGGGAACGAAAAAAAAGCAACGTGTTAGAAAACGTTCATTGCTTCAAAACCCAGTGTAATTTCTGCCATTAGCAAACTGGATCTTGGTGACGAGCCATCAAAATTATATGTCCCATCCATGACAAATTTTCTTAACTAGAAAATCGTCCAAAGGACATGGATGCCCGCACCTGCCATTGCCCCCACCAGCATTAGAAAGAAAATGGCATGTAACTAGTGTAAGACCGCAAATACTTTTTGAGATACATGCTACACAAAAGTGACAAGTCTAACGTCAAATCAACATTTCCCAATGTTAATTAAGTATTAATAAACACAAGATAATTAATCCAAAGGAGAAACAAAACCAAGTGTGCACACTTCCATATGTTGATAGATGTTTCCATAAAGTTTCATGGTTGATCCTCAAATACATTTTGACATACATGCGACACAAAGGTGACAAGTGTAACGTCGAATCAACATTCCCTAAGTTAATGAATGTTTAATTAAGACTGTATAATCAACTTACGAGACAAAC
This sequence comes from Hermodice carunculata, assembly GCA_964020975.1. Taxonomy (NCBI): domain Eukaryota; kingdom Metazoa; phylum Annelida; class Polychaeta; order Eunicida; family Amphinomidae; genus Hermodice; species Hermodice carunculata. The sequence goes on from OZ026617.1 coordinate 60,895,952, forward strand.
AAAACCCGAGGTGCACGCTTCTATGGATAGATGTTTCGACAAAGTTTCATGGTTGTACCTCAAATGTTTTTGGAGATATGTAGGACACCAATGTGACAATTTTAATGTCGGACAGATGAAAGGACAGACAGATGGACAGGGGCAAATCTATACCCCCCCCCCCGTCGGGACATAATAATTTCATATTCGAAGGAACCTACGTTTGTTTTACAGTTTTATAAAGCCTTTATACTGGGCACAAAGAATATGAAATGGTTTGGTTTTGTCATTATGTGTTGGGTAGGTATTTATACTTTAGCATATCAAATGTCATGGATGGGACATTATGAACAAAGGACAAGATGTATATGCATTTTATGAAGATTTAACCATCACGACCAAAATACATGATAAACTATGTACCTAGGTGTTTTTATCCTTGAAATAATTATTTTCGTGTACACATCCATATAATATTGAGATATGCAAGAACAAAATGTCCTGTCTGTGACACAGGAATGCAAATTTGCATAAATATGGATTAATAATTTCATGTTTGAGGTCCACCAACTGAAAACAAAGTTGATTTCTGAAAACTTAAAAATATGTTAGCTTTACAGTGATAAAGTTGCGTGCATTTTTTTCTAAAAAAATTTTCGGCTGATACCCATGTCGCTGTCATTGTGGAATGCCCCCATGATGTGGTAAAAGCCAAACGACTATAACAGAATCTGAAAGTAACAAAGAAATAATTAGATAGTTTTATGGTGTTTAAGACTTTACAATGTGTGACATAACTTGGAAAGAAAATTTTTGTGCAATCAGACACCATAACTATAAATTACATTATGTTCCTTTCAAAAGTTATATCCATGATTTGTTATGGGACCGATGATGATGGTTATCAGATGACTGCCATTTTGAATTAAAACGATATAATGGTAATGGTCAAAACATCCAGGCTGGTACTGCTATGCCAGGCATACTTAAAACCCCATCATGCTAGACACCAAAACCATCCTCCTACTACGTTGTTGTCAAGAGTCATATGAGGAATTATGTTGTACAGACGTCAGATGGCAGCCATCTTTAAATTGAATATACTTAGACTACCTTCAAACGCCTTTTGACTGATTGGGTCCAGCATACTCAAAAACCCTAAATTAGACAACAAGATAATACTTATGCCATGTCCCTTTTAAAACTTATTGCACTTTTTGGTTTCTGACTGTTTTAGAGGCGGCCATTTTGGAAAATGGCCATCAAAGCACCTAAATCTTCAAGAAAAAATTTGGCAACATCACTTTTTGTATTTAAAACATTCGAAAGATAAATTTGAGCTTTGATGCCAATTTCTACCCAAAAATTTTACAAATTTACCTGAACCGATGGACTATTATCTAACGTGATGCTGTGGCATATATCTAGTAGAAGTGTTTCTTTTTCCGTTTAACTTCCGCTTTTATAGTCAATTGATGTACAAACTCTATATGGTAGCACATAATCGATTACACTTAAATATAAATGCAGCAAAAATTAATATGATGTGCATGTAATATGATATTTCGAGTCAAATGATACCTTTCTTTACTTCATTTTCAAGCAATAGGCAATTTTCTGTACAATGTAAATGGTTGTGTTGAGAGTTATGTGTAACGCTTAGCTTTGATTTTTGTTGCAAATAACGGTGCGAGCCCCGCACTATCTGTTACAAAAGTGACAACGCTATCTGTTACAAAATTTACGCTATCTGTTACTTTTAACATTTTGCGGTATTGTAACACTTGCCGATTGTACACACATCCCTCCTGGTATCAATATTCAATTGCATAGGTCATCTCGTGCGCCCAAGCATCCTGTTTGGGCCATGAACTTCAGATGTGCATTGTCAAAATCCTTTGAGGTAAACTGGCACCTTTTACAGAAAGATGGCTTTTTTGGCAGTCTGAACACAGAAAGAGAGACCTAGACTTAGCTTATAATACACCCTAGTACACTGATCGTCCTGGGAGTGTTAATGCTAATCCAGACCAGATAGCATTAAAATTTAATCGAATTCTTTGGAGTAAGGGCAAGAAAACAGCGTGTTACTTTATATAAAAGGTTTTTAAGTCCCTAACAACTTCCTTACATTAACGTGTCTCCGCAAAACATGTTTCATCCTATGATAATACTCAATTCTTGCTTTGTCTAGTTCGAGAGTAAGAGACAGCCACCTTAATTCATCAAGTGCATGATTGCGCAGGGCTGCTTTACAAGAGAGGTACTTTCCTTAGTATTACACAGCCGAACAGCTGATCTATGTGTCAGTGTCGGCATTATCAGATTTTTCCATACGCTGTCGCCAGATGTTACCCTCTTAATATTTTCATGAGCTACCAGGATGCAACACATGTAACCATTGAGACCTTTGTCCTTCGTCTTTACATAATTTTTTCACACGCACGCTGTCACTCGGACACTTGCTAAAAGGTATACCCAAATATTTATACGTGTCCCACTCTGTCAAATCAATACTACCTAGTTCCCCTGGGCTATTTCTGTTGGCACGTTTACCAATAGTCACTACCTTTACCATTAAATTTTATACCCAATTTGGTTATGAAGCTATTTGATACATTAAGTATGGCTTGTAACTGATCATCACTTTCAGTGGGTAACACGACATCATGAAGACAAAGAAGAGCTGGCATACGTTCTTCTCTGAACAGAATTCCCAAAAGCTGATTTTGCAACATATTCTGCGGGTCTGACATAATTGCCGAGAAGAGCGTAGGAGACATAATGCAATATTGTTTTAGGCTATTAATCACAGCAAAGCAATCATTTTGATATTGGGCCAACTAAGACTTTGTTTTCAACCAGTTTGTACAAACCATGGATCAGTCGCCAAACTTTGACTTGCACCTCGCTTGCCCAAAGAAAATAGGACATCCCTATTCACCGTATCAGATGTTTTGCTAATATCCAGAAGAAGCAGGCCATGTTTTTTGCCTGCTGTTTTTACGAAGACTACATGTACCTTTCAGCGTAACATAATGGTCGTCGAGACGTCCATCTTTCCTCCACCCCTTGTACTTACCGTTGAAAAAAACTGTTCCCATAAAAAGACAGGAGTTGGCTCTCAAGCACGGAGGCGTACAGCCTATTTACACGAGAGGTGAGAGTTATGCCCCTACAAGTATCTCGGACTTCCTTGTTACCATTCTTAAACTGAGGCTTCGTTAGGCTTTTAAACTATTCCCTGGGAAAAACATTCCAACAAAGTGAAAAAGTTGAACCGTTCCACTACAGATTCAACAAAAGGTGCGCGGCCATGCTTGAAAAATTCATTTGATATGCTGTCGTCGGCATATGACATTAATACTATTTTTAGTTTATGAATGGCCAAGTCAACCGTACTCACGTCAATCTTAAAATATGTGAAACCATTCCTTTCACCTATAAAATCATGTAATTCATGAACCTTTTCCTTTAAATTAACCGGGTCCTCCACAGGTGTACCAAAATTTCCCAGTCTCTTGTAAAATTTGCCTAAATAATATTGATGTCTTTCGTATCATTCACCACTCGACCTGCACCTTCCGGGTGCATTATTCTGACAGGATCTCTTTTGTTCCTCTGTCAATATTTGCCTTAATAATATTGATGTCTTTCGTATCATTCACCACTCCACCTGCACCTTCCGGGTGCGTTATTCTTACAGGATCTCTTTTGTTCCCATTCAGGCGTTTAAGCATGCGCCAGTAGGTTGTAGTATTCTTTGTAACTTAATGACAGCTACGAATGATAATTTCAAGTTTATGGTTGACTTGTTTTTCCTTATCTTGTCTTGCACCATGTGCTTACATTTCAAACATTCTTCCCATAGAGCTTGTAATATTTCCCCGTGTACACGTTTGGCCCAATATCTGTAAAACCTGTTTGTTGGGATTTTTTTACGAATAATTAAGTGCTCAATTTCCTTATCTATACACAGTTGATCAGAGCACCCTCTGATGTGTTTTTACCAATAACCTTCTCATCTGCAGCCAGCATAAATTTCTTTTAACTGTTCCATGCATCCTCAGCTCTGGTAGAGTTGCTGCAGTTCCAGGCACCGAAATTCAAATTTAACTCCCTTTCAAAAGCATGCCAGTCAGTATATTTCCTTAAATTCCATCTGGTATGCTTTTGATCTGTCCTACATTCATGTCTTTTTTTTCTGGTGAGACAAAAATCAGGTTGAATAGGCACAGTATTATGGTGACTACCGATGCCATTAATGCTCAGCTCATTAGCTGTGGCGCTCTTCATCGGTTCCTAAGTTTTGCCATTGCACAATTCATAATCCATAGTGGATTTTACATTTCCTCGTTTACGTGTACGTTTACCAGGACAAAAGTTTGATTCATACTTCATTTTAACACACAATCTTTCAGGGTCATCATGTTTGCTGTTGAAACAATATCATCACTCAATAACAAACCATCTCTAATCAGAAAACTAAACCTATCACAACTATACTTATAGAGGCGGGATCCGGGCTTTGCTATCCATGCATAGGTTGTGTGTAACGCTTTTAGAAGCATGGTACTATCATCTTAAAGTTTATGAAAAGTTTCAACCATATAGTAAGCAGAAAAGCGTTCTTAAATCAAACAAATGAGATAGATCAGTTTCATTTGTGGTCTCACGTTTTGTACGTCACATCAGCCAGAGATTGAAATATTTTCCCCAATTCTTTTTTTTTTTTTTTTTTTTTTTTTTGGTTTTTGGTTTTTGGTTTTTGGTTTTTTTGTGTTTGTTTTTTTAGTGTTTTTTGTTTTTTTGTTTTTTGTTTTTTGTTTTTTGTCTAGGTTACTTCCTCTTCGGTGGCGCCTTGGTTTATGGGCCTCTCTGGCGTTCTCCCTTCTTGGTTGGGTCTCTAATGTCAATTCAGCCTCTGCCAACAGTTTCACTGTTTATGCCCGACTTTTCCGCAGTGGAAGCATTTCATTTTCTGTCCATGGGTTTGAGAAGAACAACGATACAGAATGCCACAGACAGGGAAAGGGGAGTTTATATACTCCTTCTCTCCAGCAAAGCAAAAGATAATACAATGAAATCAAATAATGGAATATCCTGTGTCAAAGCCTATGCGACTGCTCCCAGTCTGTCAGTTTTAATGTAATCGTGGACTGCATCAAAAATCGATTCGCTTTGCTGGGCTGGTCTTTTTTTAAGCACTATAATACAGCTGAAACTGTAAATGGTGCAAAAATAATAACTAAAGTATACAGTACATTTCTAACAAGGACATTCGCAAAAAAGTGCGATACATCTTTCCTTCCATTGCCACAGGCACAAATGGGAGTTCCGTCAAAACCTTCTTAAGCTCAAAATAAACACTACTGCATTCCATGCGCAAACGCGCATGGGATACAGCAAACATTTATTTCGCTTCGATAGAATATTTTGTTTACAGTTTTTGTATCCCGCTTTAATTTCACCCTGAACTAAGACAGATCCTCAGAATTTCTTACATTTTCGGGTAAAATGTACAGTTGAAAGGGAAGACGGACGTATCAAACAAGTTTGTTCGCGAACGAGAAAGTGACAGATTCTTCTCTGATCTTATATAATATCTATTTCTTTCGTTGACAGGGTCAGGAATAATGTTACGTACGTATTGTGGGGTGTCCGTGTGAAAAATTTGGAAAAAGAGAATCGGTTTGCTTTTGTCTCATTGTACCGAAACTTTTTCTAAAACAGTTTCTCCATATAATATATTGTGATGAGTTCCGAAAGTCGCTCGAGTAATAATTCTAGCGGCAGTAAATTGACTATTTTCTAATTGCTGAGATTCGTGTGAAGTGCAGTTGTCCCACACTGCAGAACCATATTCTAGAAGGGTTCTGATTAACGAAAGGTAGAAAACCTCCAAGGAGTTCTGTCAAGGCAAAACTGTAAATATTTGATAATATTAACCATTTCCGTTCCTATGGTCGTTGTTTTTTATGTGATTGGACCACGACAAGCCGGAACGGAAGATTAAGCCCAGATGTTTATGTTCAGATTCCGTCATCAATTTTTGTTCATAAACGATAATTCGGGATATTGCACGGCATTAAAAACATGCGACTTGTTTTCCTGGGGTTAAAAGACACAAGCCACCTCCGCGACCAATCCTGCACTTCACGCACATCAGTATAAAATACACATGTCGCAGTAGTGCCATCATCTCCCCTAATGAAAAGTGTGGTATCATCGGTAAAAAGCCGTATAGCTGGCTGAACTATGTTAACAATGTCCTTAATGTATATAAGAAATAACAATGGGCCAAGAACTGCACATTGAGGGACCCCTGCGCTGACATGAACCCTAGCAAGATGATGCTCCATCTACACCAACCTTTTGCGTGCGTCCATCCAGGTAATCGCCAAACCACTGCAACGAGGGTCCTCTCATACCAGAATTGTGTCAGAGACCTGCGTGATAGATGTGGTCGAAAGTTTTAGTTATGTCGAAAATACCACTATAACATCTTTTTGTAAATAAACTGCTTCACAAAAGTCACGATACAACACCACCAGTTGATTGACCGCACAATTACCTGGTATGAAACCAGACTGAAATTCTGATAAAACGACGTTATCACGAAAGAAGTTGAACATGTATTTGAAAACTACTTTTTCGACAACATTACTTAAATTATTCGATGGAGATATGGGTCTGTAGCTATTGCAGTGGCTTGGCGATACCTCTCTAACTATAGGAACCACGTTGGCTTTTTTCCATTGGATGGGAAATTTATATTTGGTCAAGGGGATGTTAAGCAGTTTCGCCAAAGAATCTGATGTAGATGGAGCTCCTTCTTTGAGGGAACGTGCACTTATACCCTCAGAGCCGTTGGCTTTAGATATGTCTAGGTTTTTAATTCGTTACTCGTGACAGTGAAGGTTTCTAATTTGCTAGAATTTTATTTTTTTGTGCCGGTGGTGTAAAATTTGTGTCATTAACCGTGGTTTGGTTAACGAAGAAATCATTTAATAATTTGAGCGTTTGCCTGTGAACGTTTGTTTATATATATATCACAGACTTCGTTTTTGTTCAGAAAGAAGTTGACACTTTGCCACCAGCCGTTTTTCGTTGTTTGGTGTTACTTATCGATTCGGCCAGGCGATCATAGTAATCGTTTTCTGCATGTCTTAAGTCATCAATATATTTGTTTTTTAGCTGCCTGAAGTATGGTCATAGTGATGGCTTCAGCTTAGCACGCTCGTGGATACTTTCCACCTTTCGCTTGGCATTGCGCAGGGCGGATGTGTACCATGAAGCATCACCTGATCTTTTTGTTATTGCGATTCTGTACAAAATTCTCTGTCGCTGCCAAAAAGGTCTCAGTCCAGCTCTCATATATAATATCGATATTATCAAAACCAAAACACGCATCCGAATTACATTGAGATAAATTGTCTCTAAAAGTATTAAAATCTGCTTTGTTATATTCCCGGATTAACCTGGATAGAGTTGGAGGCGTCTTTCGTTTAAAGAGAATATTTACACTTACAAGACAGTGGTCGCAATTTGCCAAAGGTGCGGACACTTTTACATCGCGAACAAAATTTGGCATGTTTGTAATGACTTGATCCAACCATGTCAATGAGGTTTCAGTGATTCTGGCTTGCTCATTAATATGTAGAGTGAAAAAATTAGAAGTATAGAAATTTGATAATTTATGGCCTTGATCGGTACTTGGGTCAGTGCTCAAATCACTAAGAAATATAATTATATCAATATTTGTCGCTTTGGCATTGTCCACACTGTCTGGTAGCTTCTCCCAAAAACTAACAGACTGAGTCGAGTTTGGAGGCCTGTCGACAACAGCCAGTAAAACTTTGTTGCTATGTACCGTAACTCCAACCCACATAACCTCTAGATCCAAAATCTCCAAATCAAGACGACGATCAACCACCAGTGACCGCGATGCAAAGAGACCCCTGTCTCCTCCAATACCAGTAGTTCTGCCAGGTCTTATCATTTGGTGAAAACCGGAAATCTCCATGTCGCGGTTTGTCTGTGCATTGGGAAGGAACGTTTCAGATGATCAACCTGATAATGCAATGGTATCGAAAGAATCAGCTAATGAAGTTTTGATACACGCAGCTTATCTGCTGAAAGACTGTGTATGTTTCCGTACCAAAGCGTCAAGGTGACGAACACCTTCGTCTGGACCCGGATTGGGATGTACATCACCACATAAAAATTTTTAAAATTGCATTAATACAGAAAATAAACGAGTGCCCCATCAACTTGTTTGTTTAAGTTATAAAATCTAACCAAGGTTACCACATCCATTCCTGAATAGCGAGCCCTTGTCGGAACGTAGGTTGCAGCAAGGAACAATAAACACAAAAATATTATGAAATAAAATAATAGTGCACAAAGCAGTATGATTTCTTCCAAAATACATCCCCTGTCAAAAATATGTTAAGAGACAGGTTGAAATAGTCGGCTGCAAAATTTCAAACAATAATAATTCCCCTGCAGTCAACTCAGTTATATGTCCATGTTCTGCGTTAATACACCAGCGCACGTACCACATAGGCTTTGAATCTCTATCCGATCTTGATTTAAGACAAACGCGACTCACAGCTCATGTCAAAAAAGTTTTCACATACCTCAGATACGTTCCCTCTATAAATTAAGGACTTGGGTGAACAGCAAATAGATTGTGACAAAGGAGTAACAATAGGACACCAGAAAAATTCCTGGGTCATTTTTTCCAGATGACATTGTGCTCATTGCCGAGTCTCATTGCAGGGAAATATGGGAATAAATGAAGGTTAGAGTTAGTCAAGACAAAAGCCAAGTTATGACACTGGGAAAGAAACCAGATGGCAATAGAAAATGGAGACTTGGGAAATTCCAAAATCCAGAGAGGGGGGAGAACATCTGATTGAAATTGGAGAGGTAGATGAATATGAGTATCTCGGAGTGAAGACTAAAGCACCAGGTAAAAGTATGGTCAGGTACCATATTGAAAAGATAAAACAGAACATGAACCGTACAGAGGCAATGATAAAATCTACAGCAATAAATAGTTTTAATGGAGCATTCATAGCTTGAGTGATGTGGGATAGAGTAGCAATACCAGAAATGCTGTATGGTTTAGATATTATCGCGGTAAATGAGGGGGGTATCCAGGGTATCCAGGTTATGGAGAAAGCACAGAATGAAATGGAAAATGGATTCTTGGAGCACCGCCGTATACAGCAACAGAAACAATCTTAGGGGAGTTAGGATGGAATAGCATAACTGACAGAATTGCCAAACTCAAGCTGAACTGTAGGGGATATTTACAATCAATAAGCTAGGACAGGTGGTGCAGAAAAATATATAATCAAACTGTTACAGAACAGACAAGATGGGTCAAAGACATAGATAAGTTAGCAGAAAGTTATGAATTTAAAGGTTATGATGAGATTGAGGATTGAAAAGTATATATGGGGCAGGTAGTGACCGAAGGATGGAACAAGGATTGGAGAAAAGAAGTAAGGGAAAAAAGGTAAGCTAAGTGCATATAAGGTTTGAGAGAAGCCAAAGAAAAGTATATGCTGGGATGGAGAGAAGGGATCCAAACTGTTGTTGCAGAGAAAGACAGGAGTTATCAATTTAGAGAAGAGCGGATAGAAATGGACTGCAGGTAGCAATGGTAAGTATAGAGTTTGTTCCCAGGAGGCAGATGAGACGGTATACCATTGGTTGGCATGGTATGATGCATATACATGTAGAGAGATGAGGGAGAGTGTGTTGAGGGAATGGCAGAATGAGGATCATAACGGTAAGGGCTAAGAGGTTGTGCGGCGCGTAGGCGAAGAGGAGCGTGTGGCATGGATTTTAGGTTTGACAGGGGGTTACCAGGTGGAAAGAAAGGGGTCAGTACTGTACAGGATTTCCTGGTAGGGTGCTCCGAGAAAAGAAATGAAATGTTAGAATTAGAAGACAGCAGAATTAATTAGAATGACATGCTATAGGAAGGAAAGGGTAAGGTGGTAGCCCTTATCAGGGTTCCCATGAATGTGTGCACAGGAAATGAGAAATGCCTGAGCCTTAGAGGCGGGGATAGGGTCAGATGGAAAGTGTTTTTTTCTTCGGCCACCTGTATCAGCTTTGATACAGGACCGCGGCAAATTAGCAGAGTGTCACAGGATTAATATTGGTATTATTATCATCATCATCATTAATAGTAGTAGTAGTAGTAGTAGTAGTAGTAGTAGTAGTAGTAGTAGTAGTAGTAGTAGTAGTAGTAGTAGTAGTAGTAGTAGTAGTAGTAGTAGTAGTAGTAGTAGTAGTAGTAGTAGTAGTATCCTGCCCAATCGGTGCACTTCAGGGATATTTATCCATACACTAGCTTTGATTATCGTCTAGGATTCCAGAGGAAAACTTCAAATTTTTGCATTTTTCGCGAGAAGGTCGAAGGAATCGGCCTAATTGTCGCGAATGCGAAATAGAAAAGGACCCTCTTGGGGCGGGAAAGTAATGGAACTTCTGGTCAGGTTTAAGAATGATACAGAACATAGCACTGTGTATGGTCTCACGTCTTTTGTGTACACCTTATGGCTTGTCAAACTTTCGAATAACTTATACCAGTGTGTAGGCCTATCACTCGCACAGCTCTCTTGTGCATCGATTCGATTTGGTCATTGAAGCACTGGCTGAAGCGGGTATGCCAAACCTAGAATCACATTCAAGCAATGATAGACTTGCACTACAAAAGTGAATGAGGAAGCTTGCATTGTATTTGAGAACTTACTGGCCACCTACAACTCGAATTTACTTCATTTGTATCGTGACACCACGTCTTGACATGATTACATTTTGGTGACCTTGAACTCATGTTTATGTGTATTGCATGGTCCCATATAGACTGTGCAAATAGGGAGCTTTCAGCCCATGCTTCGCAAGGGAGTATCTGTAGTTCAAATATGTACCTAATTTTCGTAAACATGCGAAAGGATAACTAAGATTGTTTGAAATTTGTGGATTGGAATTCCCAAATCAAATTATAATTAATTACGTAAACACAAAAACAATTGCAATCTGTGGTTTTTTAAAAGCTGTAGTATATGATAAGCGGAAGAAAGTTTAATTACTATCATGTTTTGGTGTTGTATATTGTAGGGTGACCAATCCCAATGTGTATAGATGTGCGATTGCAAACATATGTACATCATTTTATATCTGGAAGAATCTGGGTTGTAGACTTTAACAAGTGTAATTGCTTCCACTTTTTGGTATTGTATATTGTAGAGTAACCAAACAATGGAAGTCAGGGATTGAAAACAAAGGTGGGCCTACACGTGTATAATTTTGAATCTCGGAGAAGCCTTCTCTGTTGTACCAGAACTACAAGTGTGCAAGCAATTTCGTTGCACAGTATATTGGGGTCACTCTAAAAAATAATGAAAGGTATCTTCATTACCCTTGTCACAGTCATATGCTGGTGTGGCCTTCTGTCCATCTCTTAAATATTTAATATCGTTTATACTTTCGAGGCGCTTCCTGTTGAATTAGAAACTCTGAAAATCTTAAGACTGTAATTTATTTTGGACGCTGAAATTAATATGGGTGACATGACTATAAATATTCATACCACGCCGACTTGCCATTGTGATAATAATGAACCAATGACAAAAACATGCTTCTGTGGGCCTTAGTGGATGACATAATCTACTCAATACATTTACTTGGGTTACTCATTCATACTATGAATGAGAGTTTACAATAAAACCTGTTTGTAATTGTGTTTGTGGTTTCAGTTTTGCAGAAATTTTCAGGTAACACAGCCACACCTCAATCACAAATTCTTAAAACCACCAACAAGCATATCAATGGAGTCCTCGTATACATGTGCTTCTGTTGTGACTGTTCCATCAATGGAACACACACATGCGTAGTTTCTATTAACTTTTTCAATAGCTGACTCCCTATGCAAAAAGGTTTTCTACTACAAAATGGTAATTACATGTTTAAAAAATAAAAAAGATACATAGTGTGGTGCGGCAAACAATGCTCAGTGCATTGAAGAAAATTTCACAGTTAAATTTGCTTTTCGTGAATTTTGGTGATTTTTTTACTCTGAAACATTGTGACTTTATGGACTTTAGCACTCTGCTCTGGGCAGTTTTGGGTTCTGGCACAGCCAGCTACTGGGCATTTAGTGTGTGTGTGTGTGTGTGTGTGTGTGTGTGTGTGTGTGTGTGTGTGTGTGTGTGTGTTTTGTTGCGCAACATGCTAGCGTAAAATTGTCGCAACTTTTTTATTTTTGCAATTAATACAAAATGATCTCGTGCCCTACACTCCAACAAAGTGAATATATCATCTCAGTCACGAGTTGATCTCAGCGGTCAAGCCTGTGTGAATACAATTGCACGGGTACCGTTCCGCGTACTTTCCTTGGTTAGCGTCACGAACGATGGTTCCTCATTAATTTTTTCTTAAATTCGGTGGTGTGTTGTTAGTGTCATTAAATTATTGTCGTAGAGTTTGTTTGTTGCTGCTATGCAGTAAATAGTCGATAAACGCATTTTCATTGCTGTCACTGATAAACTGTCAACATGATCAACACATGCGGCAGCGGTATTTTCACCCGAGCCATGTTTACCTGCGGCTGGCGTATTTTACTCTCTTTCCGTGAAAAGATTGGAGCATCTGCTCTATTGTATACTAAGACTGGCAGTATATCATCATTCTGACCAATTTGCAGCGTTAAATTTTATTTCTTGCTTGAATAAATTGTCCGTAATCATCACTTGTGTTCATGCAAATGTCGCCCATCTTCCACGCCAGACTTCACAACACGAGGTAGCGAGTACTCCCGAACGAAGCAGCGGTTGAAAAACTATGCATTTGATTGGTCGGCGAACACCATGTGATCGATTCCGGCCCCCTGACTGACCTAGACTATTCCGGAGAATCGTTTTGGAGGGGTTTCCCCTAAAATACTTTTGTTTCAGCCAATGGGAGAGCTTGTTGTTAAAATAGACAAGGTTCTCAGCTTTTTGACAATGTGAAGAACACGGCGGGTAGACGAAAAAAAAAAAAGATCGTAACCACGACGAAGAAATACCTTATTTTTGCGCAGTTTTTTTTTTAGGTTACACCATTCAAATTGTCACAAACAACGGCCCGATCATTGATTTAAATCATCGTTGAGGGAAAATACTCATTTTTAATGCAAAATTGAAATAGCCATCGGCAAGAACTGACTTTTCTCTACAAGAAAATGTGCGTGCCTGCATGTAAATAAACAACAACGGGAATTCGAGAGGGCCTTCGATCAGCCACTTCAAAAGTGACACTCAGTGTCTTAATCTCAGATCTAGTGTTTCATGGCTTCTCCAGCAGAACAGGTTCATCTCCCAATTAATGTTCCTCAACCAATACACAAGTAAATTACAACTACAAGTAAAAGTTGGTGGAGTTCGTAATTTTTAGGTAGGCCTTTGGACATTATACATGTATATTCCATGCAACTCAAACGCAGAGAATTCAATTTTTTAAATTTTATTTTTAAAAAAATCGCCACCTACCTACCTGGAAATTGATCTGCTGGCAAAATAAAAAAAAATCTCCCTACCTACCTACCTGGACTATTTTGAACCTAAAATCGGAAACATAATTCTTTTTAGGGCTAGGGCCTAATTCGTGCGCAAAATGCTTGTCAGTGAAATAGATGTTACGTGCACTTACACGTATTGACCAATAAAACAACACTCGCATGCAGGACTACTTTATCTGAATAAAAGGCTAAAGCCACATGGGTGTCCAGTTTACACTTGTTCACAAGACAGTATACTACGCACTTTTTTACAGTTTATCATGTGTCCCCTCAATTAAGATGGAAAATACAGACGGAAATTTCTTTTGGGCTGATTTACCTGACGGTTTACAAGACCTCTGCACCCAACATTTGTTTCAAGCACATATCAACACTCCAGACACAATTTTGCTGGCACAAACAGACATCGCTGAGCGCACAAGCAATAGGTTAGACAAAACCCCTGTTGGACACACAGTTGGACCGAAAGGTGAGGAGCGCTGTTCCTCGGTGCACGCAAATGGCACACAAGTGTGTGTGTGGGGGGGGGGGGGGGGAGGGAGGGAGACGGTCGGCTTATGTGAGTGGGAACGATAGAGAAATGAGCTACGCCAAACTAAAATAAGTGAAGTATTAGTTATCATTAGGAAAGCCTTTTGAATTAGAGTTTGCCAATCGAGATTAAGTAGACATAATACCATTTCAAAATAACGCTGGTCTTGACCGAATAAAAATATTTAGTTTCTGCTCTTTTTCTTTTATGCACTTGGGCATCTTTATGATGATTATTTCCATTTCTTTTCAAAGCAAAGTTTCAGATAGGTGGTATGTGGTAAAATCATACTGTTTTGCAGCTGTAAAAATGTCAAACCTTTCACACATTTTATTGTCATTTTCTGTTTCACGTGGTCGACATCGAGGCCAAGGCATTATCGAACATTGCACAACACTTCCGTGCCGTATAAATTTTGTCTTTCTTCAGCTCACCTTATGGTATTTTGACATTTGTTATTTATTTCAACCTGGCTCGCGCATACCTGCAGAGGAGGCCTGGTTTCTGATGGGCCAATATAATTGCAGTTATAACAGAAAGCGGCCACCCACTTTGAAATATTTTAAAGCTCCCGAGAACAATAGAAAATAGGGCGTTGTGCGTTTTTATGAGCCTTATCGTTCCTATACTCACGATGACGCCCATGTGCCCTATGGCTAAGCACAAAACAGACCCGTACGCTCTTCGCACTCTGCCCAGGTATTACCGCCACAGGTTGCAGCGTTTGCATGCGTGAGGTTTATTTGTGTCCGAGTTGTGTGCGGCAGACACAGAGCATCTAATATGGCCAGCAGTATCATTTACAATGTTAAGAAGCAACCTGTTTTGGATGTCACCTTCAGTGTTGCCAATGTGTGGACACCAGCGTAGGCCTACACACACACACACACACACACACACACACACACACACACACACACACACACACAATTAGCAACAGTAAACAAACAAGGCCATGGCCCTGCAGCTGGGTCTTTCTCATCTTACCTGTTTCGTGTGTAGAATATATAGCGGGTGTCTTACACACGCGTAATCATTAAGACAGACCATAAACAGCACTCTCTGGGAGTACTTTGTTTTTGTTAGTCTTAAACGTCAAGACAAGAACCTGTAACCTTGAACTATGATGATAGTAATGCAGTGATGACCTGTTGCTAAGCAACAGCAACAAAAAAAGTTTTTGTTTTGTATTCATGGGAATGGGGATTGGTATTTCATTACAATAATTCTATAAACCTGTGAAATATGAAATAGTTAATACTGATCAATTAGCGAAGAGAATGACCTTTTCATTGCAAAATGTCTCTGATGTTAATCTGGTCAACACAACACAAAGTCGGCCACAAAATCTTGTATAAAAGCACAGTATGATTTTGAATCAAATCAGTTAAGTTAATGACAAGTGGACTAAGTAAATGTCTCTGTCTAAACAATGGTATTATGACAAAGCAAATATCCTTTTAGAAAAATAGTATTTGATGTCACAAATTGTACGTTTAAAACATCTTCAAATATCACCCTCTTGGTATCATCTGATCCATTGCACAGTGATATGTGAACACTTTGTGTAAATATTTGCTGGCATCAATTTAATTGAACGAAAACAGCTGAGCCTGTGGAACAGGATGGCAGAGACGATGATTCAGAATGTTTGAGTGCATTTAACATTTTATACTGAGGAGAGTATAAGCACATATGTTAGTGTGTTTTTTACGCGGTTGCTCACTACAGCAAAAATAAAGGTTGGCCGTTTTAATTAAACGTTCAGCACCGACAGGCCCGTGACGTGGTGCACAAGTCAAGTCAAGTCAAGTCAAGTCAAGCCAAGCTTGGCATTCGTAGGAAAAGATGCTTTTCATTTTTTAATAAAGTTGTAATAGCATGTTAGACGATTGTGACTGCCACACATAGCATGACATTGTAAGAAAACCGACGATAATTTTGAAGATAGACACAACCTTGTTATGATGCCCACCTTCAGAATATTCTAGATCGTAGTGGAACTCAACGAAGAATGATAACGTAAACAATAACAATATATTAACAATCAAGACAACGTAGATAAATGAAATTATACACTTAGCTATGCTGATACTCCAATAATTAACCGACTGCAGGTAAATCCTAATCCCTGGTGAGCGGTTCTCCACAGGTACTGTCCCACGGTTGCAAGTCCTATGGTAGGTGCCAAATAGTCTGTTCCAAATTCCACAGAGGTATTGTTTGCCTCCAATGTGGTACAATTAAACACCAAAAATACCAGTCCGCTCAAAGGCACTGTCCACACTCCACAGGTACAATGTATAAATAAGTATCTCGTTGGTAATAGCAACGACTCACAGAAAATTGCATTGAAAGAAAATGTTGGCAATTCTCATGCATTTATGGCTGTGATGTGACACATACTCCCTTCCTCTGCCCTGTGTTTTTAATTGTATTAAATAAAACTGTAGCTTTACCTCTGTGGTGCTGTCATTCCAAAACATGCATATTCTGTAGCTTAATACTCGACTTTTTTTAACATGGGAAAATCAAACGAAACCACACTTGGCAGTTTGAATGTGTGTTGACATGCGGCTTTCCATATTTGGGGTCCAGTCAGTGGATTGTGCTCATTTCTTTTTACATCAATAGAGAATTTCCAAGTCAGAACAATGGTAGTGATTAGTCTGTATTGGCCCATACTTCTCTCCATGGCTAATGCTTTCCTATTCCCTATGAGTGACTTTTGTTAGTGGCTAACCTGTTTCCAGGGGTCATGGACTAATGACTGTGCAAACGGTTCAGTATCATGCCCATGGAAACAAAGCCTATGTGGTCAGCTCTGCACGTTGGATAATGGGATTAAAAAAAAAACATGCTTGAATGGCAGCTAAAAAGATGCAAGAGCATAATATTCAGGAACAAGAGTAACAATAAATTACAGAATTATATTTTCTGAACAAAGCTCAAAACAGCACTGTGCATGTAGCTTGTACAAAACATCCAGTTGATGAGGTACCATGAAAAAGTCCAAACAGGTATATGTACATGATATAGTAACTTAGCTTGGAACGGGTACATGACGGGGAACACAGATAGGTACTTTGTTACATGTTTGCAGGATAAGTGAAACTTTTATCAAAACGTGAATAGCGTAAGTTGCACCATGGAGGAATTTGGTTATACTGATGCAATCAGCACATTCAGCATCATATGTTTACAAGACAAATGAAAATTTAATCAAAACGGGAATAACACATTCAGTATTTTCAATGGGATTATTTATTATTTTGGATAAAAAATTAGCATCGGTGTAGTAATGTACTGTGGATCCATATTGACCAATGAATTTAAATATGAACAAGTCGAGGTCGAGTCAGGGCTTGTAAGACACTAGTCCCATGTGGGCTTGGCAACTTATAAGAGTGTCAATATCATCGGAGGCATTTATTTGAAGCTTTTTGCTCTGATGGAGTTTGGCCCACTCTTTACCCCGATTGAGTCATGTACTGGCTACAACACTCTGCTTTTTAGGCCGTTTATCAGGTGTCGATTACGATACGTAGAGTCTTTAAATATGACATAGCATGTCCCTTTCACTTGTTTAAGAACTTCCGTCAGTTCGGAATAAAACTTACTTGATGATTCCTCCAAGATCAGAGTTAGTATCATCGTTTTTGGAAATAGAAACCCTCGTCCTCCCCATTGGCATGACATTGGATATCCCAGTTGAGAATGAATAAGTTTCACTTGCGATTGTAATCAAAATGCGCTTCATATGGTTTCTACACACTGGCCGAAGGTCACACTCGTGATTGCAACACAAAAGCTTGTCTTCTGTGCTGTAGTTTTTATATTCTGAATCTAGTAATGATATGAAGAGAATACATTACAATTTTAACAAAATAGGGCCCCTCACCTTTCCCCATATCTCGTATACTTTCGCAAACATGTTTAATAGAACAAAGACCAATTTCTTATTGTACAGTCAAACCGTCACGCTAAAGGAAGCACTTTAATGATAATGATACTATTGGCCATTGTATTGTGAATTTCTTGTGTTTGTCAAGTGAATTCCAAGGTCAACAAAAACAGACCAGTTGGGCTAGGGAATTCCTGCATGGGCCTGTCTGCATTAAACTTGCTAACATGGTAAATATCACCAGGGACATGATATTCTGACTGGTGTAATATTCATTGTAATTTACTGACGTGACATTCATTGTAATTGTATTCATTTTGAAGGCTTGGAAAATATGGAATTTTCGATCAGATCAAAATTTTATCAAATTTAATATTTCTGTACATAGGAAATAAATAGTCCTGTAATTTGCTGGATAGACTTAGGGAGAAATGTGTTTCCCCCAAGGGACTGAAAACTCTATAAGTAGGTAGTACCTTGCCCCCACACACTTAGTTATCTAATTTTCTGATAAGTATTAAAGGAGTTAAATTTCCATTTAGCCCACATTTTATTTGTGCTGGCCAGTAAGGCGTCTCTTATATGTCAAACCCTGTTTTAAGCTATGGTATAGATAGCTGTTTTTCTCTCCCACCAAGTCCTTTCAATTTGGTGAGATGATTCCCTTTTCTGAAAAAAATGGGGATTTGTAGATAGGTTTGTGTGCAAGTAGTCAATACAAAGGGCGTCGGTCAATCGGTAGCAAGTTTACAGTGGTCGGCACACACACACACACACACACACACACACACACACACACACACGTACATATATATATGTACGTGTGTGTGTGTGTGTGTGTGTGTGTGTGTGTGTGTGTGTGTGTGTGTGTGTGGTTTCAACATATTTTATATAAGAAAACAATCGACAAGCACAATGCCTATATGAACACATCTTGTACATATCAATATTTAATACCTACCCTCTGGTGTTTTTAGCAGGAGTTTCAAATTTCTGAATAAAAAAAATACATGTACACATGTATTTTGGGCACTGTTACAACAAGGGTACTTTGGTTCATCGTACATATACATGTATCATATAATTTTAAAGATAGAGCTTTTCTTTTCAAAACCATCAAATATGTCCTGGATACGGGGGGTATAGGTTTCAAGATATGTCCAAGATATGAGGGCTGAAATTTATTAGGATGCCCCGGAAATTGGGGGTTTCAGAAATTATGTCTGTCCTAGGGGTAAGGTGTTCAGAATGTTACCTTTGTGCTGGGTTTGGGAGTGGTAGAAATTTGTTGCCTCTCCCCATCCCCCACCCCACCCCACCTCCCGAGGACATTTTCTGGAACAGACCTGATGACACTTGTACATTCAACCAGCGGCATGTGATATGCGCCGGTCCATTACTACCGGACAATTAAGTTACCTAAACAGTGTCCAAGGTTAGGTCAACCTGGCAAAGTGACTTCACTTCTGGGCCCAATATCACAGAAAAATACGTTGTTATATAATAAGTATATATACTTAATTGACAAAAGGGCTTTGCAGAATCTGTCTGCACTAAATAAACTCTACATTCAAAGTTGTTGTAAGAACACAAGCATTTTGGGTAAAAAAAATTATTTATTTATTTATTTATTTATTTATTTATTTATTTATTTATTTATTCATTCATTTATTTATTCATTCATTCATTCATTCATTCATTTACTTATTTAGTAGAGATATAATTGGACCCATTTGAGCTACAATGATCTCCAAACATGTATCTACAAAAACATATCAAGGATTTTTCATAAGTGCATCTATGTCTTTTTTTTTCTTCTTCTTTTTTTTTTTAACAATGGTTATAAAAATGCTAAAAGGCTGGCTTTTTCGAATTGATAAAGTTGGTGGACTCCTCGTTTTTGTTACACAAAAGAACTTGTTTTTAAAAGTCCTGATATAATTTTTCTCTAAAGAATTTTTAGAGTAAAGCACTTTTATTTGATCGAAATCAGATAGTTTCAGAGAAATATCCACATGAACTGGGCATTTAATCAAAATTCAAAGGTTAACACGAACCCTTGACTACCATATTATTATTCAAAGTATTTTATTCTGATTAAAGTGGGACTAGAACTACAAAATTTGGACAGTTAATAGACAATATAAATATGTACCAAATCTCAAAATGAACAAAATGATTCAAAACTGGTGGAACATTGCCCTAATATCCGACAATTAAGTTGTCAAGTTTTACACATTGTACGTGTCACTGCGTTATGTATGCCAGCAGTCTACAATGCTTGTAAATTTTTCTGACTCAAAGGCTAGCTGCACACCGAAAGAGGAAGTCAATATACAACTGCAAAATGGCTGAAAGCAATTACATGTATGTTGGTTTAAACATATTTTTATTTCAACAGAAAGTAATTGCAAAACAGGGCACACAAGATTTTTGATACATTAAAAAATCAGTACGCTTTGGAAAAAAACTGAAGTTTATAATTAATGCAGGCTATTTCAAAGGTTGAGTGGACTGGTTTAAAACCACCAGTTGCCTTTTATGGATGAGTACCTGTTTTCAAGTCAGGAGTGAAATTTCTTTCTTCACACTGCTATTGAAAGCTGAATGTTGATGTTTAAGTAATTCTAGAATACCTGCTTAACTTTGCTCTCATTGTTGGGGTCAAAATTAATGAATGTAGGTAATGTTTCTCTGACCTGTTTACTGCTTGTACACATACACACACACACACACACACACACACACACACACACACACATACATACATACATACATATATACATACATACATACATACATAAATACATACATCGCGCGTCACTGACCCTCAATCATATTGAACGAAAATAGTACCCAGAATGTGCATACCACTTACCTAGCCATACAAATAAGAAGTCCATCAGTTATTACTTCCGTATCTTAAACCAACGGTATGTGATATGAAATGGTCCTCTAATACCGGACAATTACGTTGCCTCACTAAATCAATCTCATTTGAGTAAACATAATTAAAGATGTCCCCAAAATAGTAGCCACATTACTAGTTTTATAAATGTAATCTTATTGCTGAGGTTTTGTCAAAACACAGGAGTAGGAATCTTTCTTGATGTAACATAACATACTAGAAGTATAAAGAGAAAACTTGAATAATATTTTTTACCTGTATCATACATCCATCTTCAAAGAACAATGCAGGACGTTATTCCGGTGTATAAAATAAGCTATGAACAATAGATTTCAGTCACGCATTGTTTACATACGACATTTTTCGTCAGTGAAACCTTTATAATATAAACTTCAGTGGAGGACAACAGAAAAATTATGGCCCTAGAACATTTCATTGCAGAATTTGTCGCTATATGCTGCAGAAACATATAATACAATTCTATATGTATGACTATTCCCTTGATAACAGCGCCATAACAATGTTAAGTTTTACATATTGTAAGTGTATCTGTTTCATTTGTGATAAGCACTCTAAATTGCTTTCAAATTGTTCTGACTCAAGAGACTAACTTCACACCAAAGAATGAAGTCGATATACAACTACAAAATAGCTAGCTGCAAGCAATAACATGTATAATGGATACGCAAAAAATGAATTTTTGACACATTAAAGAAACAGGTAAAGTTTCTGACTCAGAAAATCAGCTGCATACACACATACACTCATAAATACATAAACGGTCGTACGTGCGTGCGTGCATGCATGTATGCATGCATACACACATACATACATACATACATACATACATACATACATACATCGCGCGTCACTGACCTGTAATCATATTGACTGAAATCAATACCCAGAATGTGCATACTACTTACCTGGCCAGATAAATAACCTGTTGCAAGTCTATCAGTTATAACATCTGGACATTAAAACGAGCGGTACGGGATTTGCATCGGTCTTTTAATTCCGGACAAAATTGTAGTCCCAGAACCTTTCACTGCAGCGATTGTTCCAATTATTCACAAATAGATAATTCAGCTCTGGATGTATGACTATTCCATAGACAGATGACAGGGCCATGTGCAATGTAAAGTTTTACATAATGTAAGTGTCACTGTGTCATGAAGGCAGTAGTGTGGTTATAAGACTTTCTGCTCACTATGCACTCGATGCTCCAGAAATCCTGGATTCTGATTGGTCGAGAACGGTCACGTGGCCCGTCTCTGTGCACAAATGTTCCAATCTCCTGATTGGATTAGAGCAGCCACGTAACCATTAGGCAAGAAAAGAAAGCAATTTGAAAAATAAAACGAGATTCTTACCTTCGCATGTGTGTATTTTATCTTTTCCCGGTGTAACTGGTTGGAATGCCATTTTTAGGACCACAGGGGCATGGACCATCAGACTTCACTACTCAAGTCATGCCTTGCCATCCCGAATTGCTGTGCATGTGGCCTTAAAAAGGACCCGTTTTCTTCTTTATTGCAACAGCTGTGTACAATATATCAACATGGTTGCCGTGTCATGCTTCGATTCATTTATCTGGTATGAAATGTAATAAGATACAAAATGTACAATATTATATTTTAGTTTTAATCAGGTACAATATATTCAATTACATCAATATATTATGCATTGTCAATTGAGTCAATCTTTTCATCTGCTACAAACTCTAACTTGACAATATCATAGTGATATTGCTATAAACTGCTACGGACATAACCGTGTAGGCAGATTAAAGTTAAGATGGTAAGTCCTGTTTTAAAAGTATTTTAATGACCATTTGCTAACTGACAGAACAGACACCTGGAACCTAGCAAAATATTACGATAACGATCACCGAACCATTCAGGCTATAAGGTCGCTAAATGCTGACAAAAATTGGACTATGGCCTGTGCTGTTTCACCGAATGACCATGGCTATGCCTTATTGAACTTTCTGTTGCTATGCTTTTTTACCAGGCCCAAGTTAACCCTCCAGACAAGTTGCAATAGTACACAGTGTTTGATTTGACTTAACTGCAAAATAACAGCACATGACGGCCGCTTTCTCAATAAAATCTTTCAGCCAGGGTTGATCTAATTTGATAAGGGAAGGGCAGCTTGAAACCTTTTTTTTTTTAATTTCATTTTTCGTAAAATTGCTTAGGGTCAGGACTATGGCCTTGACAGTGGGGTCAGTCGGGTAATCAGACCCACATATATATATATATATATATATATATATATATATATATATATATATATATATATATATATGTATATATATATATATATATATATATATATATATATATATATATATATATTTGTTAGGCCTTCGGTAACTTAGACATCTGTCAAAACGTGACAGTTATGTTTACAATAGATGTTCTTACCCCTTTTACACATTACCTTCTTTGACATCAGTTGAATTTGTGACTTGAGCACAGCCGAAGGCACTTGTATATACTTAAAAATGCCAATTACAATTTATATTATCACTAGGCATACAACCATCACAATCACAATAATGTGTTCCTGCAGTCACTTAAAGTCATTACCTAGTAACAAGTCCTTATTCAACTCTTATCTTGTCCATAGTGACACTCCCATTGTCCTTGGCCTTTGTCACATGACCTTTGGTGTGTTTCGTTCCCCTTCCACTGATCATGTAGTGCTGTACTGCACTCTTTGGGTCAAAATTGGCAAGTGTCTCAGTTTCAGTTTCACTCTCATTATGGCACTCAATGTTTCCTTTTTCATTTGTGTTTTTAGTTTGGTTTTTACAATGTTGATGGCACTGAAGGTTTGTTCCACATTGGCTGTTGTTGATGACATTGTCATCATAATCTGCACCAAGCTTAGAATTTCATTCACTGCTGTTGGTCTGGATGCAGAGAAAGATCTGTACACATCACACAGATTTCCACCCCTCTTTCTGCTCAACTCAAGCTTGAGATCCACCAACTGATTCTTGATAGACTCCACCTCAGTTTCTGTCGGAACAGGCTCAAAATGTTCTGTAAGAGTTTGAATTTCTGCACTGCCATACCAAAGCAACACACGCTTGTCCATAGGCCACATGGACATATCAAACACTTCAAAACAATTCATTGGAGGTGTCTGAGGAGGACAAAAGTGCTTGTCCATATAGGTCACTGCCTTGTCAAGTGCACTTTGGAAGGACTTTTACAATGTTTCTGGACTTTTCTTTGTGCAGCAGGCACATTACATACAGTCATTTTTCCAGTGGGCATGACTCATGACTGGGTATTCTTTGGACCATGAATTTATCTTACGCACATGCTTGGTCTCCCCATATATTCTCCTATTTTCTTTGATAATGTTGTTTTTACAATGTGTAGACTTTGAAGAGCTCGGTGATGGCTTGGCTGAGCTCGGCTATTGCCGCTGTTTATGTGGAGGGGAATCCCTGTTGTCTTGTGGTACCTTGAAAGCATGTGGTTATTGCCCGGAGGTGGTTTCTATTGAAAGAATGCTGTGATAGTCTCAGTGGTCATTCACACTGATCAATAATCACAACTAGCATATGAAATATTCAATTTTGCCATGGTATTTATTTACAAAAAGCAGGTAGGGGGATAATTCCTGCAAGGTTTCACTTGTTGTAGGTAACAAGTCGTGACCATATGGAAAACACAATGTCCAATTATGAGTCACCATATTGTCTTAGTTCTCCAAATAAAATAGTGTTATTGCAAGGGATTGTCATCATCAAATTGGCATCCCCAATGCTGCGAGAAGAAAATTGTCTTAGTACTCCCAATGTTTTCACAAAGAATTATCATCACCTCTTGGCACCCCCATGCTGAGAGCAGCGAGAACGATGGGAAATGCCATGACCTCGGCGCATCCCCATGCTGTGCCTGGAGTTTATCAAGCAGGGTACACTCAATTTTTGTGAGAATAAATTTAACGGGGGGGGGGGCAAAATCTTCTTGTCTGACTAGGACAAGTGCCTCAGACCAGTCACTTTTCTAAAAATGAATGTTCACTTGTCCCAGGAATTCAGACAGGTGAACTGCCGAGCCTTGATGTAATGTTACAGACAACCTTCATTATCTGTCATGTAGTCATACAGGACTACAGCATACATCAGAACGGTTGCTTAGACCTTAGGCAAGGATTGAAACTCTTTCAGCAGCTTTCTAATGGTGGAGGTGTATGCCTTACAGATGTTCAAATCTTGCTAGACAAGTATGCCCTTCCTGACCAGGCTTGCCATTCTCGCATGCTTCACAACTTGGGAGTTTTGACATTTGATTGCACAAGAAGTTGCAGCACACACAGGACCCTTGAGTCAAGTGCAGAAGTTGGTAGCGAGAGCATCATAAGTTTCATCAGATGGCATAAGCTTGGAGACAGCAAGGCAGACGTCTGCCATGAAATTGGGCCACTGTTTTGGGTCCAGACATGTTTGGTGGGGCGGATCATGCATGATTTGTTAACAAGCCACTTGCAGATATGTATGTGCATGGTCTTGTTATACTCCCATTCCAATTTAGAGGGAAAGGTAAGACACCCAGGTCATGATGCGAAGGTTCCAGGCTGCCCTTATGTATGGATACTTCTATGAACAGCCTGTCCATATCTATAATCTTTTGAGCAACTTCTGCAGATATATGCAGAATGGTCTGAGATCCCTTGGTGGGCTTGAAGAGCCTAATTGAGCCATCCAACTCTTTGCTATTTTGGCAGGGGAAACATAGTAATTTCTTTTTTTTGTTAACCATGTTGGTTTGAGCTTTATAGTTCCCTGCTATCCGTCAGGTAAAACTGATACCTGACAAGGAGAGAACAGGTACTTATACTGTGATTTTGGACATCATTTATCATAGAGGATATGTGTCTTTAAGGATTATGTCTGAAAAATATTGTCCATTAAGGCATGTAGAGTTGCAATTTAATTTCTGTTGTCATATATTACATTTAAGTCACCAGATATTTCATATCCAGCAGAAACTTCTATGCATTGATTCATCAATACATCACTTAATTCTGGATCTTCTGGATACAGCAATTAACACTTGATATCAGTCATGCTAATCCCCATACATCGATGTGACATGTAAAATATGCAGAGCTGTCCACATGTTATGTTATGCCAACTTTGTACTTTGTCTTCAATCCAAACATACTCATGTGGCCAAGATAACATGAACCTTCTATGCTATCAACTATAGGTGCCATTCCATGAGGGTCATAGCATTCTGCACATGCACGTTCCAATCTTTGGGGCACATACACTGCCACCCAATGTTCTCCTTCCTCTCTTGATGGAGTGGTATTTATCACATACAATTTTTCATTTGCTGTGCATTTGAAAGCTTGTCAGAGGCATACCATGCCAGCAAATCGAGATCTTGTTGCTGGTTCCTGTCAGTCTAAGATATCTGTAATCATGTTGTTGTCCATATTAAAAGTCTGTGAATACGTTCCTTGTTTCATCAAGCTCTGCTATATTGTCATATTCGGCACAGACGATCATGCACACTGCTCATGAGAGGATATTAGCAAATGTCACATTCAGATCTGCACTTTCCTTCTTTACCAGGTGATAGTGATCTCAGTTGCAGAAAGGGTTGGGTGTCAGGTCAAAAGCAAAGAGAGTATAATGCCTTGCCAAAGTCTCTGGCATGGCATCATTCTCAAAATTTTCCTTGAGCTTTCCAATCTCCGAGTACAGGCTAAGAAATTCCCTAATGTATATACTTCATGTAAAGTTGGGTCTGAGTGGTTCCAGCATATCATCCCCGACTTAAAGTGACAAGTTTGATAATTGTAATGCTTGAAATGGATAGAATTCTTGCTGAGTGAGCCATCGTAAGCATGGTTGTCCAGAATACCATGATGATTCTTCTTGGAATTTCGTCTTTCAGCAGATCCTGCACATGTTCAGAAGTAATGTTACTGGGCAGCACATGAATCCAGATAACACCCTTCCTGATTGGATATTTGGCTGTGCTGTTTTCTAATTCTCTTGCATGTTGTATAGGCACTCTGGCTTCCACTTGTACCTTGTGTACATAAAGAATGGCTTGTGTATGTGCGTCTTGAATATGTCAGTGGCTGAAGACATCAAACGAAATGACGATGTTGACCTGTAAAGTTTGATTCTAGCATCAATACCATTCAACAGCAGTCTGTCTTGATGGTCTTGGAAACAGTCAGAGGTCCCATCAGTTCTGCTAACTTAGAGCCCCTGGTTTGTTGGCCTCTTCCCTTTAAGCCAGTGTTCTTGGCAGGAGTGGTTAAAGTGCTCAGTTTTAATTCATCCATCTGTTCAGAAGTGTCAACAGACCACATCACACTCTGTAGCTGACTATTTTTGGCATCACCTACATAGGAGACTAAATTTTCCATATATGCCTGGAAGGCGTAGTCTGGAGAGTGGTTGATGATGCTAACATTGATCAGCTCCACTTCCGTGCTCTTAAATATACTGTGCAGCCAGTTGTTTGCAGGTCCCATATCAGCAGGGCCATTTAGGTCTGCCTCTTTAGTAATTTTTACTTGCAGGAGCAAACTGGTATGGTTCAAGTTTATATATTTTTCTCCAGATCAGTTAATTTTATACTGCATGGGAGAATCATCATCTAAGGAGGTGACAGGATCATGGGGGTCCCACGATCCAGCTTATGTTCTAGTCTGTGTGAGAGGCAATGTGAAAAGGTTTAGTGAAGATATCATGAGACATCTTTATCTGAAGATGTCTACTTGTCTTCGCTTTTTCCATGGTAGCTGCTGTTTCTTTTTATAATCTGCTGGTTTACACTTTTTGGCTCCTTTCAGTGACTGAACAGCCCTCTCGAGAAGATTAAAATTGAGTAGCTCCTCTCTCTCTCTCTCTCTCTCTCTCTCTCTCTCTCTCTCTCTCTCTCTCTCTCTCTCTCTCTCTCTCTCTCTCTCTTGCTCTCTCTTGCTCTTTTGAAAGTTTTGACATGCAAGGATTTGTCAGTGTGTTGACGGGCGTCATGGTGATGGGAAGAGTTTTTTACTGCAAGTGCAACATCACCATCTACCAATTTCGTCTTTTTGATGGTGCTCATTGTACTATTTGTGCAAAACTTCATTGGCTGCGTTGTGCTGTGGGCTGTGTTCTCTGACTCAGTTATAATGGAGGTTGAGTGTGTTTACAATGTTCAAGATTCATAAATATCACAAAAATGATGTAGGCCTACTTTCTTCTTTTGTTGTAAACTCAACTAACCGACAAGTCACAGGAACCAAAAAGTGATAGGTCTACAAGGTCTCTTTTTATTTTTGGCAGAAATAATAAAGTTTGGGTTTTGAGTGCTTAGGCCTATATATTTTAGACACACTTTAGTCTGTAGGTAATGAAGAATATTTCAAAGGTTGAGAGGACTGGTTCAAAACCACCAGTTGCCTTTAAAGGGTGACTGCCTTTCTCAAGTCAGGAGTGAAATCTGTTTCTTCACATTAGTATTGCAATATGAATGTTGATGCTTTGGTAACTCTAAAATCTCTTTGCTGACATTGTTGGGTTTGGAATTTTATGAATATGGGCCATGCTCTTCTGTACTATTTCCTTATCATTGGCTATGTTGTGCAGTGGGCTGTGTTCTCCGAATCATAGTAAAAATGGAGGTTGAGTGTGTTTATAATGTTCCAGATTCATAAATATCATAAAAGTGATGTAGGCCTACTTCCTTCTTTTGCTGTACTCGGTTGATTGAAAAGTCGGGAGACCTAAAAAGTGATAGTCCTACCAGGTCTCTTTTTATTTTTGGCAGAAGTAATGAAATTTGGGTTCTGAGTGCTTAGGTCTGTACATTTTGGAAACACTATAGGTTGTAGTTAATGAATAATATTTCAAAGGTTGAGAAGACTGGTTTAAAACCACCAGTTGCCTTTATGGGTAACTGCTTGTCTCAAATCAGGAGTGAAATCTGTTTCTTCACATTGGTATTGGAAAATGAATGTTGATGCCTTGGGTACTCTGGGGTCTCTTTGCTGTCATTGTTGGATTTGAAATTTATGAATATGGGTCATGTTTTTCTTTACTATTTGCTAAATACTTCATTGGCTATGTTGTTCTGTGTGTTGTGTTCTCCAATTCATAGTCATAATGGAGATTGGGTGTGTTTTGATGTTCCTAATTCATAAATATCACAAAAGCGTTGTAGGCCTACTTTCTTCTTTTTCTAAAAAATAAGCTGACTGTCATGTCAGGAGAACTAAAAAGTGATAGGCCTACCAGGTCTCTTCTTATTTTTGGCAGATGTAATAAAATTTGGGTTTTTAGTGCTTAGGCCTTTACATTTTGGACACACTATAGTCCGTAGTTAATGAAGAATATTTCAAAGATTGAGAAGACTGGCTCAAAACCACCAGTTGCCTTTAATGAGTGACTGCTTGTCTTAAGTCAGGAGTAAAATTTGTTTCTTCACATTAGTATTGCAAGATGAATGTTGATGCTTTGGTAACTTTGGAATCTCTTTGCTGCCATTGTTGGGTTTGAAATTTATGAAGATGGGTCATGTTTTTCTGTACTATTAAGTGGGTTTGAAGAGATTACTTACAGTTGTTGCTGCTAATGGCAAAATACAGACATAAATCCTCCCTTCTGCTTGAGAATTTTTTTTCTTCTGTCCTCTTGGCATGTCCCTTGCAGATAATTTCCATAGTTTTTCGCTTATGTTTCTGAAGACTCTCTTTTGGACTCTAAGGAAATTTTATGTCGCCTCTTAGTATGTTGAACACACATTCACAAATGGCATCTATCAAGTCGGGAGGTGCTCTTTGTGTCATACTACTTATCATACTCAGTGGGCATGCATTCAAAGAAGACACTATGAGAGTATTTCATCACATTCGTCTGGAAAATTTCTTCCTTGCATCGTACTCTTTGGAACACTTTCTTTATGCCATCATGTGTTCTTGATTATAAACACTGTAGGTTCTGAAGTGACAATGTCCCTGTAGTATCTTTATATTTCTTGGGGTGCCATTTGCACAGTCGATGAAGAGATAGCCATGCTGGTCGTTGGTTGCTTCCTCAAATAGATACCCCACCGCTCAACTTCTTTTGGGTTCTAGCTGCCTTGCTAATGCAGCTATTTGCTGTGTGTCTCATGCATTTTTCAAAAACTGCTGAATGGAAAGCATTGTCTATGTAGCCTTCAACTGACCAAGTTTCTGTTTGAGGATGAATTTATGTCCATTAGCCAGAGTGGATATACTAACATCCAAAAGGTAGTGCTTGTTATCATAAGGAGACAAGGCTATCTTATTTACTGATGTAAGTAACAGTTTAGATGTTATAAACATAATCAGCAATGAGTGGGCACTCCAGGAGTTTGCTTTTGATGACATCAGTAGTGATGAAGATGACCAACTACCCCCACAAACTGAGCAAAAACACCATCGAGGAGCCACAGGAGCAGGTGGATCCATTTAAACAAGATGAATGCAGTCAATACTGTCAATACCTGGACCATAATGCAGGTCCTGCCTATATGGGTACATTTGCCAACTTACGTGAGGATGGGGCAAGCAACTGAGACCTTTTTCAGGGGGAAAAGATCATACCAGGACTTACCCTTCTGTATACTGTAAATAGATATGCATATATATATATATATATATATATATATATATATATATACATACATATATATATATATATATATATATATATATATATATATATATATATATATATATATATATATATATATATATATATATGCATCATAGGACTAAAAACTCCACTGCAGGAGCAAAAATAAAGAAAAATCAGTTATACAGGAACAAAAACACTGTAAAAAGAAAAAAGCAGTCCTTTTTTGGGCCACATGCCCTGGATTTAGGAATGGAACTAGTAAGGCTTTATCTAAATGGTCCTTTCTGTTGGTCCATGCCCCTATGGTAATAAAAAAAAAAAAGCAACGCCACTGGTTACACCCAAAAAGATTAATGCATGCACGTGGAAGTAAGAACCTCGTTTTCTATTTTAAATCGCTGTCATTTCCCACCTTATGGTCACATGACTGCTCTTGTCCAATGAAGAGACTGGAACATTTCTGCACAGAGACCGGTCATGTGACCGTTCTTGACCAATCAGAATCCAGGATTTCGGGGTCATAAAAAGTCTTATAACCACACTACTCATGCCAGCAGTCGAAAAAGTTTGTAAATTCTTTTGACACAAACGAATTGACACCGAAAGAGCCAGTCGATATACAAATCTAAGATGACTGCAAGCGATTGCATGTAGATTGGATACGCAAGAGGTGACTTTTTGATACATTAAAGAAACAGGTATGCTTCTTTGCTGCTTGCATACATACATACATACATACATACATACATACATACATACATACATACATACATCGAAAAGTGTACCCACAAAGAGCATACCACTTACCTGGTCAAATAAATAATCTCTTGTATTTCCATCAGTACTGTTATTCCATCTGTACTTTAAACCAGTGGTATGGGACATGAGCCAGTCCTCTAATACCGAGCCATTACGTTGCCTGACAAAATCAATCTCTCCTGTGTTAGAATAATCAAAAGCCCCCCCCCTCCCCCCCCCCCCAAAAAATAGTACAAGCTGTATTACTATTATTGTTACTATAATTTCGGTGCAGGAGACTTACGAATACGGAGGAGTGGGAACCCACTTAATGCCATATGAAAGGATAATGACATGAGAAACGCGAAAAACATTTTTAATTTGTAAGATATAGCAATATTTCGAGAAAATACAGTAATTTATTCCGGTCTACTAAATAAGCCGTGAACAACATATTTCAGTCACGTATTGTTTATATAGGACATTTATCATCAGTGAATTTCTTATAAATAGAATGTTCGGTGGAATGATACAAATCTATTGATTAAACTTAAGTTTTTGGCCGGCTTAAGCTACTTATCATCATCATCATCATCATCATCATCATCATCATCATCATCATAGAGAAAAAAAAAGTGACACCAGATCATTTCACTGAAGAATGTTGTCACATGCACATATAGAAAATTCAGCTCTGTGTGTATGACTATTCGATTGATGACAAGGCCATATCGATGTCAAGTTTTACATATGATAAGTGTTATTGTGCCATGTATGCTAAGCAGTCTACAATGTTTGTAAATATTCAGACTCTGGGGATCAGCTGCACACTGAAAGAGGAAGTCGATTTACAAATACAACCTGACTGCAAGCAATTACATGTATAGTACATGCGCAAAAGCATGGATTTTGATACATTAAAGAAACAGGTAAGATCTTTGCTGCTTGCACACACACACACATTTAGACAAGCATACACATACATACATACATACATACATACATACATACATACATACATATGTACGTGCATGCGTGCTTGCATGCATACATACATACATACATACATACATACATACATACATACATACATACATCTCGCGTCACTGACCCACAATTACATTGAACGAAAATAGTACCCACTATGTGCATACCACTTACCTGGTCAGATAAATATTCTGTTGCAACTCCATTAGTAACTACATCGGTACATTGAATTAGCGGTATAGGATATGCGCCGGTCTTTTTATACCGGACAATTTAAAGATTCCTCACTCAATCAATCTCTTTTGTGTTAATATAATCAAAGCCCCCCCCCCTTCAAAAAAAAGAAAAGAAAAGAAAAGAAAAGAAAAAACGAGGTACATTACTATTTTCATGAATATAATTTTGTTGTTGAAAAAGAAAAAGAAAAAAACGAGGTACATTACTATTTTCATGAATATAA
The DNA here is from genome assembly GCA_964020975.1 of Hermodice carunculata. NCBI lineage: Eukaryota > Metazoa > Annelida > Polychaeta > Eunicida > Amphinomidae > Hermodice > Hermodice carunculata. The sequence continues at coordinate 60,928,685 of OZ026617.1, forward strand.
TTTTGTTGTTGAGGTCTTGTCAAAAAAGGAGTGGGAACCTTTCTTAACGTCATGTAACAGGATACAAATATGAGAACACGCGAAATATATTTTTGAACTGCAATATGTATCAATCTTCAAAGAACAATACAGGAAGTTATACCAGTGTATAAAATAAGCTATGGACAATACATTTCAGTCACGTTTGTTTACACAGGAAATTTTTCGTCTGCCAAATTTTTATAATATAAAGTTCAATGGATGACAACTGGCAAGAATGACAGGTGAGATGTGTGCAAACCAACTTAGTTGTTAGGTGGCTTTAGTTGTTCATCATCATCATCATCATCATCATCATCATCATCATCATCATCATCATCATCATCATCCCATGCAGAAAAATAATGGTCCCAGAGTATTTCATGGCAGAGTTTGACTTTGTTGCTATGTGCTGCACAAATTGATAGTTCAGCTCTGTGTATGACTATTCCATTGATGACAGCGCCATATGCAATGTAAAGTTTTACATATTGTAAGTGTCACTGTGTCAGGCAGTCTAAAATGCTTGTATTTTTTCTGACTCAAAAGACTAGCTGCAGACTGAAGGACGAAGTCGATATACAACAAGATGGCTACATGCAATTGCATGTATACTGGATACGCAAAAGATTAATTTTTGTTAGATTAAAGAAACAGTTAAGTTCGTTTTTTGCTTGCACACACATCACACTGAACGAAAATAGTACCCAGACTGTGCATACCACTCACCTGTTGGGATAATTAATCAATTTCAATTCCGTCAATTATTACATCTGTACATAAAACCAGCGGTATGGAATATGCGCCGGTCCTTTAATACCGGACAATTAAGCTTCTTAAATCAATCTCTCTTGTGTTGACATAATAAAAGGTCCCAAAAAATAATACAAGTGACATTAGTTTTTATTAATATAAGTTTATCCCTGAGGTCTTATGAAAACTAAGGAGTACGAACCTTTTTGAATTTAATGTCATTTAACAGGATACAAACATAGAGAGAAAACGCGAAAAAACACTTTTGACAAGCAAGATACATGTATATCAATTTTCTGAGAAAAATACATGAAGTTATATTCCGGTCTATAAAATAAGCTATGAGCACCATATTTCAGGCACGTAGTTTTCATACAAGACATTTTACGCTAGTGAAATTGTTATAATATAAACTTCAATGTAGAACAACGGGTACGAAAGAAAACACTTGTATTCCTTGTTTCTTTGTAAATTTAAAATGAATGGGAGATGACATGTGTGCAGTCCAACTTAGTTTCGGGGTGGTTTTAGTTCATCATCATCATCATCATCATCATCATCATCATCATCATCATCATCATCATCATCATCATCATCATCATCATCATCATCATCATCATCCCATGACAAAAAAAATGACCTCAGAACATTTCATTGCTGCGTTTGACTGTGTTGCTATATGTTGCACAAATATAAAATTCAGCTCAGTGTGTATGACCATTAAATTGATGACAGGACCATGATATGCAACATAAAGTATCACAGACTGTAAGTGTCACTTTGTGACGTGTACTAAGCAGTCTGTGTTGTTTGTAAATCTTGAGACTCAAGACTAGCTGCACACCGAAAAAGGATGTTGATATACAACTACAAAATGGCTGCAAGCAAGTCTAATTCATATTAAATACGCAAAACCATGAATGCTGATACATTTAAGAAACTGATGTGTTTCTTTGCTGCATACATACATACATACATACATGTCCATACGTAGGCGTGTGGAGGGTACATGCATGCATGCATACATACAAACACATAACGCACACATACATTTATAAATTTGCACATAGATACACGTTCGTAGTACGTGCGTGCGTGCGGGCATACATACATACAAACATGTATCTGCGAAATATCAACCTACTTACATACATAGATATATATATATATATATATATATACATAAGTCGATCGCGCGTCACAGCCGCACTATTACACTGAACGAAAATATAGTTCCCAGTATGTGCATACCACGTACCTAGTCAGATAAATAATCCGTTGCAAGTTGATCAGTCATTAAAATTGTTCGTTAAACCAGTGGTATGGGGTATGCGCCGGTCTTCTAATACCGGATAATTAAGTTGCCTGACTAAATCAATCCCCATTGTGTCATTACTGTTAACATAATCAAAGGTCCCCAAAAATTAATACAAGCCACATTTAATTTACTGGTGTTATTTATATTATTTTGTTGCCGGGGTCTTCTGAAAACGAAGGAGTGGGAAACTTTCTTAATGACACATCACTGGATAGAAATATGATTATCAAACGCGAAAAACATGTTGGACTTGTAAGATATAGGCCTACCATTCTTCAGAGAAAAATGTGCACAGTGATCCAAAGGATCTGTGTCCTCCGCCACAATATACAGAAGAAAGCTATACAATGTGTACAGTATGTCTGGATGCACAAAAATTGATATGGTCTTCGATCCTGTGACGTTGAAAATAGGTCAAGGTCAAAAGCAATTCATGGCGCACATGCCCTTGGTATGATGCATCTCTGGTATAAATTTCATTATTAGGGATCTACAGATGTGCTGCCAGACACACGAAAATGGATATGCTCTTGGGCCCTGTTTTCAAGGTCAAAAACAATACACAGCGCTATGGCAAGCCTAAAGCTGCAAATATACACAGAGATAGATGTATTTCTAAATGCAGATATCTGCATTTAAATACAGATATCTGCATTTGAATACAGATATCTGTATTTAAGTACAGATATCTGAATTTCTAATACAGATATCTGAATTAGAAATACAGATATCTGAATTAGAAATACATATATCTGTATTAGAAATACAGATATCTCTATTTGTGAATATTTGCAGGTTTGGAAAGAGATCAAACGAAAAGGTGGATCCACTGGTCCGGGAAATATACAACCAGAGGAATGGAGGGATTATTTCTCTTCATTATTGTACATAGACGAAGACAATAGTAATACAGAATTTGCTAATGTTGTAAATGAACATGATGATAAATGTACTGATTGTGAAAATGAAAATGATAATAATGTAATGAATCAATCTATATCTGTAAAAGAGATTGATGAAGCAATCAGCAGCATGCCAAATAAGAAAGCTCCCGGTCTTGATGGTATTCCTGCAGAGTTTTTTAAAAACGGTAAAGCGGTGTTGATGCCTAAGCTGCATAGTTTATATAATAGGATTTTTGAGATAGGAGCATATCCAAAAGCTTGGTGTTCAGCAATCATATGTCCTTTGTTTAAAAAAGGCAATGTAAATGATACCAATAATTATCGTGGAATATCTCTGTTGAATGTTATAAGTAAGCTTTTTATTAAAATTTTAAATACAAGAATGGTTACATGGGCTAAGTCCACTGGGAAACTTTATGAGGAGCAAGCAGGATTTAAAAAGGGATACTCAACAATAGACAATATATTCAACTTAATGGCATTGATATCGAAATATTTATCCAGAAAGAAAGGGAGGTGTTATGTCTTTTATGTTGATTTTTCAAAGGCTTTTGACAACGTTGACCATAATAACTTGTTTTTTAAATTGCTTATGGAAGGGATGCATGGAAAAATTTATTGGATTTTATATAACATGTATCACAAGTTAAAAGCATGTGTACGGTCTAAGTTTGGTCTGTCAGACGAATTTGATTGTAATATTGGCACCAGGCAAGGTTGTCAAGTTAGTCCTTTTCTCTTTGTAATGTTTATTAATAGTCTAATAGAACAATTCAAAGACAATGGTTGTCAAGGTATATTTTTAAATAATGAATTTCCAAATGTGTGTATTTTGTTATATGCTGATGACATATCCTGCGTATCAGATACGGTCAGGAGATTACAAGAACAGATTAATCAATTATCCAAATTTTGTGATAAATGGGGTATGAAAGTAAATTTGGATAAATCAAAGATCATTGTATTTAGAAATGGAGGTCCATTAAAGACAGCAGAAAGGTGGACCTACAATGGTGTTTCATTTGAAGTAGTGTCCTATTACAGATATTTAGGTTTGATATTTACTCCTAAGTTAGTGTGGACCAAAGCAACCAAAACTATTGCAGATCAAGCTAAGAAATCTATTTTTATGTTTCAGAAAGCTAGAGGTTTGAATTTTGCATCAGTGGAGGTTGCATTAAAAATATTTGATAAAATGATCACACCAGTCTTGCTTTATGGTAGTTAAATATGGGGTTTTAAGTTATCACCTCAAATAGAGAGTGTTCAAATTAAATTTTGTAAGAAACTGTTGATGGTTGGGTCTAATACATCAAATGATGCTGTTTTAGGTGAATGTGGCAGATATCCACTATCTGTCTTATATATGACCCGGTGCATTAAATACTGGTTAAAACTGCAATATATGGATGATGATCGTCTCCCTAAAAATTGTTATAATATGTTACGGAAATTGACAGAAGCTGGGAGAAACACCTGGTGTTCTGAAATTAAGAAATTACTTTTTAGATATGGTTTTGGAATTGTATGGTTCGAGCATGGTGTCGCAGATGTAGTATTATTTTTGAGTCAATTTAAGCAAAGGATAAAAGACTGTTGTGAACAGGAATGGAGAATACGTATTAATGATTCGAGTAAGTTAGACTCATATGCATTATTTAAAGTATGTTGGATGTTGAAAAATATCTGACAAATGTATACTATAGACCACATAGAATGGCTTTAACAAGATTACGTTGTTCATCACATTGTCTTAATATTGAACAGGGCAGGAGAGAAGGTTTAGACAGAAGTGATAGACTTTGTAAATGGTGTTTAATTAATGAAGGTAAATCTTGTATAGAAAATGAGTTTCATTTTGTAACTGAATGTAAATTATATGAACAAATGAGGAGTTCTTTATTACCAGTTTATATAACTACTAAATGTCAAGATAGTTTCATCAGACTTATGAGATCAACCAATGCACGGGAACAGTGTTATTTCGCTGAATATATTTGTGAAGCGTTTAAAAAAAGGGATAAATTTTTGTCACCCTCAGAGTAAATTTGCATATTGCTGTAATCTCTGAATTATTGTACTATGGGCCGGAGGCCTTGGATACTGAATAAACCATTATTATATATATTTGCAGGTTTGGCTTGCCATACAGCGCACATGCCTGTGGTATGATGCATCTCTGATACAAATTTCATTATTCTATCTCTTATAACGGCCAGTAGCAGACGTCAGTGTTAAGTCGGTATTGAGTTAACTCTGGATTCAACCTGGGGTTGATTTTTTTTTCCATTTGCACACGTGAGGTGCTGTGTTAACCTGAGGCCGAACCTACCTTCTGCTTGGTTTAACACCACGGTTACAAAGGGTGAATCACCAAGGAGACCTAATAAAAGGTGTGTGTGTGTGTGTGTGTGTGTGTGTGTGTGTGTGTGTGTGTGTGTGTGTGTGTGTGTGTGTGTGTGTGTGTGTGTTTCTATTACATAAGAGAATTTTGTATGATAGCGTTCTAGTCACTGTGAAGCTGAATGTGAAGTCGGTGAAAGAAATAGGAGGTGATCGAAATGGTTGCTATCTGGAGTGGATAGATAACCTTGAAATGCTGTTAACGAAGACAAGATATACTGCAAGCTAGAAGTAATCCGTTTCACAAATACAATGATGACGAATTTCTCTTCCGTTTTCTCTTTACAAAACAAGCCGTTAGAGACATTCTACACTTGACAGAAAGACAGCTGGAACGTGTGCAGAAATTGGATTTTTTAATGAAAAAGATATATATAAATATATATATATTCCGCATGTCTATTAGTAGCCAATCACCTGTCTCTATTTGTACCACGTGCCTGCCCTGTACATGTCATATTGGATCGTTACATTGGACAGCACGAGGGAATCTTCGTGCGCGCGTGACGTCATAACGCAAATGACGTTCATTGGAATTACTGAGAGACCTTCTGTTTAGAAATGTGTAGAATTTCAATGGGAAATAAATTTTGTGATTTAACTACAGAGTGTTTCAAACCTCTATATTTATACAAGAGAAATCATACAAATTGCAGAATATAACAGATGTTGGATGGCAGGTCGTCCAATATGAAGTTTAAGGGACTCTGAAACGTTAGATTGGGTTCGGCTTCGCCTCACCCAATATAACGTTTCATCGTCCCGTAAACTTCATATTGGACTCCCTGCCATCCAATATCTGTATAATATACATATATATATATGTATATATATATATATAGAGAGAGAGAGAGAGAGAGAGAGAGAGAGAGAGAGAGAGAGAGAGATAAACACATACGTACATACATACATGCATACGACAGAAATTATGTCATTAAAATCAATTTTGTCTGACGGCGAATTTAAATGCTTGTCTGACCTTGCATTTTTCATCTGCGTAGCAACCTGTGTATACATATATAAAAAAATATATATGAAAAATTGAGCTGTAATCGCCTCATTTGTTTTCGACTGAGGCAGCATGACCATGTTATTCTCCGTCATCATCAAATTCATTTGTGAGACTGGAGATATGTTGCACATGGAAGAAGGTTGACCACTTTTTGGGACATGGATGACATTCCAAGAGACTGCGTTGTTCTTCCTGTTTGTTTTCTTCGTTTTTTTTTTCCATCATCAAACTCTTGCTTTGCCTTTCTTTTCATGTTTTCCCAAGCATCTCTCAACTGCTTCTTTGTTCTTCTTGACATGCCATGTCTTGCATTTAATTTCCTTGTTATTGTGTCCCAGACTTTCTTCTCACCATTCTGCCATCATTATCTTTTTAATTATATCTTTGCGTTCCTCCACCACTGTCAAAAGTGTTTATTTTTCCAACGTTGTATAGTTCACTTTTCCAACCATGATTTACCCAAATGACAAGAAAAATGCTCACGTTTGTACATGTTTACCAGTGTACACTGCCGGAATGACGAAAGTGGGACAAAGTTTCATTCGATGTGGAGCAAGGGGAAAGAATTAACAATGGGAATTTAATGAATCTGGTGTCAACCTCAGGTTGTGTAGTCTGCACTTAAGCGAACAGTCAGCAGACCAGCTGGTGTCACACAACCCCAGGGTTATCCCAGAGTCAAGTCGGGATTTCACAACTCCCTCATGTCAGAGTTAACTCTGGGTTGACCCCAAGGTTAACACAAAGGTGTGCAACTGGCCATTAGGGTTCCAGAGATATGCTCCCAGACGGACGGACGGACATGGCCCCTATCCCCACTAACTCTATGTCCCCCTTCGTTGGAAGGGAACAATCACAGGAAGTTGTTCCATTGTATAAAATAAGCCATGAGCAATATATTTCAGTCACATATTGTTTCTGTAGGATATTTTTCATCAGTGAAATTATAAATACATGTACAAGCCTCAATGTAGGACAATTGACGAGAAAGCAACAATTAACTATATTTCTTGTTTCTGTGTAAATCAAAAATAAATTAGAGGCGATGTGTATGCAAACTAACCTAAGTTTTCAGTGGTTTTAGTTTTTTTTCCTTCATTGAAAATGTGGGCTATAAAGCGGCAATAATTTTTACGATCCAACAAGCGGAAAGTGATTAATCTCTTAATTAGTTTTATTTTCATTCCTTTTACCAAAAATTCTTTGTTACAAATAAATCATCATATTAGGGAACAAAACCGTGGTTTACATTCTAATCCAATTATATTAGGCCTATAGCTATGTATATATTCAGGAAACTTGTGAAATAACAAAGAGCAACATATTTGATTTACAATAATGAGGTTCTCGAGTCAATAAATGTGTCGAAGAACAAACAATATATTAATATCACTGTGGCCCGCCACTCATCTGCCGTGGTTCTGTAAATAACAGATGGCCTTAATAAAAAAAAGAAAGAAAAAAATCCCCGGGAACAGAGCCGAGGCGTGAAGGCTGGGACATTCACTCAAGCGGCGCGCAGTGGGCCAAGACGAAGCAACGCGCACATTGGTTGATTACAGGCCTATATATTTTTTACGAAAAAAATGTTGAACGTTCAACAGTTTCACTTTGTATTGTTCGCATCGCTGCGTCCATCGCCATGTACAGCGCTCTTTGAAACAACGAAGAAATGAGAAGAATAGCGGTCACAAATAAAATAGGTCAACTGTAACCCTTGGAGGGTGTCCCCTGTGGTCTCTCATCATTTGTTAGACACGAACTAGGTTGCGAGGCTATTTTTACAGTGAGTGGGTAATGACACATCTTTTAAACTACATAGACAGGCAGTGTGTACGGCACTCTGACACAGGTAAGTTGAATTTAGCAGGACCTTGTAATACATTACAATTATTCCTCAATACAGGTGGTACTTGATTAAACTATTGTTCTCCTTACATTTAGTCACAATACTTAACTAGCAGGTTATTCTCGAGTGTTGCGAAGTGGTTGACAAATATGGCCTCCGTGTCAGGATACTGGTAACACTTCCCGATCGTGTTCCCGTAATGACCATGTATCATGTCAAGTCACCTGATGGTGATATATATTGCCACTTGTCACTTGCGCTTGGGAAAGTAGGGCTATTTAACTATCAATATTTTTAAATAGTCTGACAAATTGTGGATCAACTGAGTAATAACACGTAAATTTGATAAAATCCACAACGCGACAGTCACGACGTGGACGATACGGGTCGTGGAGTACCATCGAGGAATCATGTTTGATTCACTACGGCCTTGGCATTGGGCTGGGCTGCGCAATGCGGTCCCATTTGCAGACGTAAATGCACATGCGTGGCGCATATCCGGAAGAGCCAATATCTGGTGGAATGCTCTGAATATTCTCTGCCCAGGTATTCGTGATTTCCAGACACACGTACGTTTTCGAATTTATTGGTATACCGTCTTTTCGATTGGCATATTGTCACCGTAAAGCCAGGTCTCAAATTCGGTTTTGTGTGTGACGCCAGCATGCTAAACACAGCTGCATATTACTGCCGATATACATGTGAAACACTGAAAGATAATATATGCCCGGACCAAATAATATGTTTTGTGGCACTTTCTTGCTTGTCCAGTGATTTTAATCAGGAGCTTGATGTGACTGCGTAATTGACTTGGGCATACGATGTTCCATGACCACGTATTAAGGTTCATTTCGAGTTAACATATCAGAGTGATCAGATGGATGACCCAGCTATATACATAAAGGCTATAGTGTGCATCACTGATTTCTTTCATTTTTTTTCAGTGCAGACTGCGGCACTCAAATTTTCACCAATGTTGCCCTGTTGCATGCAAAATAGTTGTTTGTTAATGTTTGCAAGATTACTATATCAGATCATGCACGCCGGCAGTATTTGTTGTATCGGAGAGGAATAGGTCGTTCCCTGTGTGTTTGTAAATACACTGATATCCTGGACAACTGCAGCCTGCGGCTGGTGAGGGTTACATAAGGCACTGTTTGGTTCCGAATGACCACATAGCCCAGAGCCATGTGGACTACACACGACACCTGATGTGTGCCCACAGCGCCTCAAACGGATAAGGCACAGTCTGCTGTGGGGCTACCAGCAACGGATAATTAACCCTTACTTGGTTAGAAAAAGTGTGGCAATAGCTTACCTCTATGCAAGTTGAATCCGCACTTAGAAAAACAATTTGATACGGAGCATACCATCATGAAACCTTTGTTGACAATTTTATAACAAAAATGTTCTTGATTCACATGAATTTCATGCAGGTAACAGTTTACATCCGGCACTTTTGGGTGATTTTGAGTGAGGAAGAGTTAGTGCACCATGATAAAGTGCATGCGTGATCAGTCATCTTACAGACAGTGATAAAGAAAAATATCTACAGTGTCCAGTCCACCTCCCTGGTTAAATCATTGGCTGCAATATCAACATTTATGACAAGTGCACCTTGCCCTGTGTATTACAAATGTTCGCCCTATAGATTTAATCATTTACCCATTAGGGTTGGGTGGGTTCCCTGGAGCCACCTACAAATCAGATTGCAATATTACTGCGGGTGGTTCAGGTAACTGATAAGCTGCAGATATGACCAATGGTAATACCCCACTTCTGTGCATGGGGTAAAGTTACAAACATCTGATAAAGGGAGCTTTATATCAATGCCAGCAACCATGCCAACAGGTGGACAGTGCACATCAGCAGGTGTATTATGATACAGGCATTAAATGAAACATTGCTACTGGTATTTTAAGTACATGAAGACATCTGATTGATCAGAGATTACTATAATATTATACATGTTGCTGCCAATGATAGCAGTGTACCACACACAATTGTATGTGTGTCATGGACCTGCTACAGCAAATTGCTATACTTCAATTGACAATTGTATTTTGTAAATACGCGTAAAAATACACCTTGATAATTTAAAAAATTCTGTACATATATTATACATACAGAAATAACAATATATCTAATAATCGGGGACAAGTTCCCTATTGACAGCAATGCCAATATGTAAACACGCACCTGTACGCACTTATACCTGTATATGTGCCAAAGGTTGCGGGTTGGAGTCCCACTCGTTCCCAACATAAAACATATATGAAACAAACAATATCTCAGAGACACGTATATATTTATAATATAAAATCACACCAGACAACTGACATATACTAGTTACTTTGATCAGACTTGTGTTACAATTTGTCTTATTGTCTTCTAAAATAATATCTGATAACCAAATATACCCCTGTGATAACTCACGGATAATGTCGAGTGCTAAAAGACAAGTTACGGTGCTTTTACTGTACATCCCTCGTTCCAACGCAAGAAAAGTCGTTAGCGTGGAAGCATGGACATTGTTCATTATATACCTTTTCACCAAAATTACTCGCAGGTTACTGGGTTATGGTGACAGTGTCAGCAGTGACTACTATATGAGCACTGGGCCACCTCATGTATGGGTTATGGGTCATTAGGATACGTCGTTTCTATGGGGCCATGCGACACCAAATTAGTCTCCATTGTGAATTTAACAAATTACAAAATTTCGAATAAAATTTAAAGTCCTCGGAAAATGTACAACAAGGTGCATATTTTCTAAAAGCTGGCAATTAAATTCAAATTACATGTATCTTGGTTACTATATCTTGCGAGTCAACGTGTGAGTGCTTTGATGTTACAGCAATAACGCAACGTTGCGAGCGTAATTACACGCTCAGACTTTTCCATTTAGTCATGTTAGTACTCAATTGAACTAATGTGAAGAAAAGTGAGGCTAGTATTTGAATGAAAAAATAGGTCTCATTTTCTCAACATGTGGTTGTGTTCCTAGACTAAAAGCATTTATTAAAAAGTGAAAGGATGGTACATTGTTCAAACATCAAAGAAAATGGCGTTTTAAAGACATTCCCGACAACTACTTTAAACACCCCAAATCATTCATGTACATACTAATGCGGCCCTGTGAGCTTCAGAATTATATCGAGGTAACCTTTGTTTAAGACCAAAATCACTGTTGTTAACATGTACATATATACCTTTATCGATTTTTTTCTTATTTTGATAATTTATTTAAAATCAGAAACCACTATATAGTGGACAATTTGGTGTGTAGATCAAATTCAGGTACACTTCCAGTAAATTTTAAGAGGATCCAACTTACATTTTGGGACAAGAAGTCGTGCAAAGCAAAAACGCATGGAAATTCTTTAAAAGCGAGAAAGCATTACAGCGCCACCTGCTGAACAAAATTAAGGTCCAGGGAGGCAAGCACCACCTAATCAACAAGTTCGTTTAAACCTCCCACAAGCTACATTTCCACCAGACTTTAGAACAATCAGAGTGATGCTTTTGGAGAAGTCGAAAATAGCGGAAACACACACAAAATACAAAAAAAAAAATGTGGCACCACCCGATAAACAATAAGGTCAGGAGGTCCCCAGAAGTGTCCCTTTGTAATTTCAAATCAACTGGCCAAGCGGTTTTGGGGAAATTTTAAACAAGATGTTACGAAAAATCTACCAAAAAAAATAATACAAAATTTAAAATCATTGTAGCATGACCATTTGAATAAACTTGGTATAGACCTGTTGAAGTATAACCGCACCAAGTTTCGGGTGAATCAAGTTGACCGTTTTAGAGAAGTTGAATATGTGAATTACCACTGCAATCTTCATTGACTTGCATATCAACCAGTATATTTAGGAATGTATGCATTAAATGAATCATTAAAAATAAGGGATCCAGAGTACCACCACCTAGAAAACAACCTTCCTTGAAACTACCACAAGCTACAATTCCACCACGTTTCAGGACAATCTGTGTGACTGACACTTTTGGAAAAACAGTCGAAAACAGCAAAAACAAACTTACACACACAAAATCGTTCAAAAAATAAGAAAAAATCGTAGCACCACCTGTTGAACAAAATTTGATTAAGATCTGGGAATTCCAAGAAGTGCCCCTATGCAATTTCAAAGCAATTGGCTTTGTGGTTTTCGAGAAGATTTTGTCCAAAAAAATGTAAAAATCATTAGGGAAAAAGAAACAAAAGTCCGTGAAGTATAACCATTTGAACAAATTTGGTAGAAACTCAGCCAAGGCAGATCCCCACCAAGTCTAAAGTGGATCAGACTAACGCTTTTGGATCTGGGAATCCCGAGAAGTGTCCCTATAAAATTTCAAATCAATTGGCTTCGTGGTTTTCGAGAAGATTTTGTCCAAAAAATGTAAAAAATCATTAGGAAAAAAAAAACAAATCAGTGAAGTGTAACCATTCGCACAAATTTGGTAGAAACTCAACCAAGGCAGATCCCCACCAAGTCTAAAGTGGATCAGACTAACGCTTTTGAAAAAAAAGTCGTAAATGTGAATTGTTGACCGGCTACCGACGGACGAGAACGGAAGAAAAATTCCCTAAAAATCCAAAAATTCACTTGACATACATTTGAACAAACGTGGCCAAGACTGCGCAAGGCTGATCCAACCAAGTTTGAAGTGGATCCGGCAAACGAATATTAAGAAGTCGAAAATGTGAATTGCTGACAGACGGGCGGGCGCACGAAGACCCATGTTGATCTGAGCTAAAAATCGCTGAGACCTCTCTATGCTGAAGAGATTGATCACAGCATAGAATCGGCCTTGTAGATATAAAGCCAGATAAAGTTTAAAATGTAGCATATTCGCAATGCAAGGCATAAAGATTCAAAGGTCCATACAGTCTGCTATCCACCGTGTCAAGTTTAGAAGGGTTTTTTTCAAATGATTTCACAGTTTTATTAGAACTAGAACAGTCAGGTTTTGGGATATTTTAGAAAACAAATCTACCCGCCAAAATACCAGGAGGTATCAAAAATGATACCCTATGGATTTTACGTAGTGTAAACACTTGGCAAATTCCTGCGCCGTTCCGTCCGCAAATTTTCATGAAGACAACGAAGCAGCGAATGCGCCAGTTTTCATGAAGACAACAAAACGAAAGATGGGCGCTTTTCTCCCGGTGGCGTTGGTCGTGTAATAATACATTATAATACATGTAATTATTTTTTATACCATACGTCGCTTCGGCTTGAAGATCAATTACAGATTTAAACATTTAAGTGACCTTTACTTGAGTATGTCTTGTGTGGGTGTCCTTGTTCGGATGCTGTTGGTTTGCATGTTCCCAACTAAATTGACATACAGAGATGGAACTGGAAAATTTACACCAAGTATGCGTTAGGCTAATGCGAAATTGTTGTGTCACCTGGACCTACTTTTCAAGGTCATTAAAAGAAAAACGACACCAAATTCAGCATGTTGATTAACAATAAGGCGAATGATACCAAATGTACCACACTGTGTGTCATGTGGAAGTTTAAGATTGTATATTATGAAAGACCTGGATTAATTTCTCAAGGTCATGGAGGAATGCATTTCAGTAAATTATTTTTTGTGATGGTCATCAGATTAATGTTAGCAGGGCATCATGCCCATGGGCCTCTTGTCAACTTAATTTTCACTGAAAATAAAACGTTTTGAGTAAGGTGTGTTAATGATACGTATACCTATAGTATGCCCTGGTCAGGTCAACAACTTGCTTGAGCACCCAACCCGCGCCAAGGACGCTTGATAATCCAGACTAAAACCAGGAAAGGCGAGATGAAGAGAATCTGAGTGGTAATTTTTTTTCTGTTGTTGTTTGCAACACCTAGACCCAAATAGCTCAGTCTGTTCGAGCGCAAAGGAAAGCAAATGTGTCGACATTAGGCGCACCTGTTACCATTTCAAGCATAGGATGAAAACAGCCTTTATGACACATCAAGAGGAAGGCAAGTCACGCCCTGTGCAGACATGACGTAATAGGCTGCTCTTCCTTCCACATAATCCATCCATTCACCCATGCATTCTTGTTGTCTGAAACCTATTGTCGCGAATATATATATATATATATATATATATATATATATATATATATATATATATATATATATATATATATATATATATATATATATATATATATATATATATATATATATATATATATATATATATATATATATATTATATAAAATTGGGCTCACCAGTATATGTTTCAGAAATCGCGCACACGGGAACTTCCTCAGATTTTTAGTGGGGCTGTGTGGCTAGAAAACCCCCCCCCCCCCCCCCCCATAACCAACTTCACACCACCAATCACGCAAGCACATGGCGTACTCTGGAAATTTTCGTGAAACATTTGTGAAACAGCTCAATTGTCTATTGCATCCTATGTCAAAAAAATACATTTAAACATGATAAAATGTAGCCAGGGCAAATGATGTTAGCACTTGCAATTGCCATCTGCACAGGAAGCCCTGCACATAGCATAGGAAATACTCAGTTCATAAGTAGCAGGGCAATTTGTTAAATGATAGCGGCACATTTAGTGATGACAACCATGCTGTGCACTGAATAAACTCTAAAGGATCTGGACACACGAACTTTTTCTTGGGGGTGGGGGGGGGTAGTGAACACATTCAAGATTCAGGTATGTATTCACGCAGGCATTATAAAGTAGGCTATATAGTAATAACTGTTAGTCAGTATTTGCCGTTGACTGAACCTTGGATAAAGGCAAGTTAAACGTTTTGCACACAAGACACTATTAAAGACAACAGCTATACTATGCCCGTACTTGAATCGCCAGTAGACTCCACTCATTTAAATCTGATCGAGCTCAGCCTGCAGTGACCGTTCTTATTGTTAATAGAAGATGACCTGGACGTATCTCAATATAAATACGGGCCCATGGTATAACTCAATGGATTGTGACAATATTTTCTAATATGAAGGCCACCGACATGCACTTCCTTGTCAAGTGTGGCTGAATAAACATGGCCCCATTGTTTCGTGTTTGCTCTGTGTTAACAATGACTTTTAATTAAATAATTACTAGTAGTTGGTCAAAATAGGAAACTGGGTTGAACTGATTATCTGGAACTATCTCTCGCTGTATGACAGTGATACCTGCTACATGTGGCCATTACAGAGAGAGGTCTGGCCAGGTACATCATGATTCTGTGCCGATTACTGCCTTTTTATACAACAGCTTTAGGTTTAAAAGGGAACCAGAAAGCTCCATGGTTGAAGGGGTGGTCATACCCACCGTCTAGTACCATTGTGCTGCCCCTTTATAGAGCGGTTAATTAAAAAACCAGCCATACCCATCGAGAACGATACAGTGTCCTTCGTAGGTATTTGGTGGAAGGGTGACTACAGCCACAAGAATTGACGTACTTCTCACAGACAGCAGCTAGTCAACAACCTGCAAGTTGACTTGATAATGTTCAGGGTGCTCAAGATTTGTGCTGCATATATTTATAACTTCCAGTAAATGCCAGATAGTCACACGCATTTTAGATAATCCTTCATTGACAAAAATACGAGCAATAATGATATACGCCCTATGATTGAAAAAAACTTCAAACCATCCCATTTTTTTTATGGCCGTATTGCTGTAGATCAGTTAAGTAAGAATTTTACCAGACCGTGTCCCAAAATGGTGCGAACAAAAGTCTGTTGACACATGGACCTATTAACGAGTTAATAGGTCCATGGTTGTTGGACCTATCAACGAGTTGATAGGTCCATGGTTGACATCACCTGACAGTGGCCACATGCACGGCAGGTACCACTGACTGTTACCATGAGGTGGTAATATCGTTTCTGTGTGTCTGCGGTCTTACCAGCTTCAACAAAAACAGCATTATGTACCCACCGGATTGCAGGATTGTTGATCAGATCCTATAACTTAATTGACGCGTGAGGTACTTCTTTCTCTATGTCTCTTTCTTTCTCTCCTTCTTTCTCGCTTTTTCTGTCGTTTTTTTCTTCCTTTCTGCTTTTCTTCCCTTGCACCTTGCTGGCAGCTTTTTTCGACAGCTTCTGCTAGAATTACAAACTGGTGCTTGACCAGAGCCCCATTGTTGAAACTGGTCCTGTGATTTGGAATAATTTGAATATTTTCAAATCTTGATGCAAATAAACACAAATGGGAAATTAAGTTCCCCTTATCTTCGAAGCTGTACCAGATAGAAGTGCCATTCTCAGTTCAACATGTGGGTTTTTGTCATCGACAACTACTATGGCAAAAAAAAAACCAGGCATGCAAACAAAAGTTGGGAGAATTTCAATTTATGCTAAATACACCGAAATTTCCCCACACTTCACCCCCCCCCCCCCTTTTTTTTTTTTTTTTTTCCTTTTGTACCACAACATGTGCAAGCTGATCCCTCAGATCTACCTCTTTGCTTTTATGCGACCATTTTGCATCCGTATTAAATTTGTTTGCACTGTTACAACCTGTCTCCTTGACAATTTACGCTCTGCTTTGAAAGGCTTAGGTCTTGTAGCATATGAGGGGGAAAAACCCTAAGAACTATTTAACAACTTAAGTTCTGAATAAAATGCAGATTATCTTGTACTGGTCATATTGCACAGATAGCTAAGGCCCACATAACTGAGTGGCCCCATCATAGTGCTGCCAGGACCGCTGAACTGACCTGCGTCGTCAGGCTGAGCGCCTGCACACAGCGACGCCTGGTGACGTACTTGATTCTATGTTCACCCTGCCCCCCCCCCCCATCCTTACTTTATTACAGGTAAGGCCCTATGTGGACTATTGCGCATACACATGTTCTAGTTTCACCCTCTCCACACTGCCCGCACCCCACCCAGCATTAACGTAAATACTTGACGCGCTGAACATTATCAGCGCCTCTGGACTACAGCGTTTGATCCAAAGCATGTACGCACATGCAATGCCTGTGTTGCTGTTGATGGTGGCTATACATGCCACTATTAAAGATGTGACTTGAAATTTGAGGACAGTGAGAAAACGTTACGCAATAGGCATTCTATGCTACGCCTCCATGTATTTAAACATTTTAACTCCCATTTTAAGTAAAATGTTAAAGAGTTTCTATATGATAGAATGGTAATTTACGAGCACACAATAACAATTTGAACATAAAGTCTGTTGTGCGTTTCTATTGACTTAGTTTCTCGTGCATGCGCATAATCCATACATACATATACAATCACTGCATATAGATACATGGTTTTTGCTGCAAAAAAGTAAAGATAGGGAGTGGACATAGAACCAAGTTCGTCGTCAGGCAGAACTATTGGTAGGAGTTCCGCCTGGTGACGTAGTGGTTCTAGGTACGCCCACCTCACCCATCTTATTAGCAGGAATGATTGACTGCACAGACAAATACACAAGAATAATAATTTCGTCCATATACGGCTGAGCTGTCAAATGTCATCCACCACCACTAGGTGAGCTCTGTGACGCATGGACACACGGGGGGGGGGGGGCACATAGTCAACAGCAGGGTGGGCGTGTGCCTCGAACATTTTTATACAATACCCTATCTTAATCCTACATCAGATGTAGAAAGGTACCCTTTCTCAATCCTGGAATGTGTTGAAAGGAGTGCTGCATTGGTGCATTCGGGAACCCAACATTCAAATTTTATATAAGTTTCAGCATATTCTTATTTCCACAAAAATTGCCCCAAAGAACGTACTAATTATATCCTATACCACCATTTCACTCAAATAACTGTTACCCATATCCCAATCCAGCTGTGTACATTTGGGGGGGGGGGCTTTTCTAATCCTGGGAGTAATGAAAACAGGGCCTTTCCCGCTACACATACCCACTACAATCGTACATGAGAGTACACCCCCACCCCGGGAGGGGACACACACACCCAAACCATGACGTTGACAAAACCCCACCGGTTTGTTTGACGACATGTCCTTACCGTTGGGTGAAATTATGCAATACTTGTCCGGATGCAATGGTTTCTGTGAAGACAAAGTTGTTTTATTAGTTCACAGTCAAGATCAGTACGGACTTCTACTGTAAGATTTTGAACAGAGATGTGCCTTCTGAAAAAAAAAATCGCAATTGGAAAAAAATACCTGTATGTTTTCATTGACTAAAAGGAGACAGCCATACTACCATAAAATGCTTACCCTTACTGGAATGGGCACCTCCCTACAGTGAGCACTTTTCCCATTCCCGGGATGCGACTGAGATTTCAGTAGTAACTTCTGTCCATTATTTTGTGATACAGGTTCGTCCAATGAAATGAAATTGAGAGTTGTTGAATTTCAATTAAGATGTGAATGCTTGCCATTTCAAAATTATTAAACGCGGAGGGTCAATTCCAATTCAAACAATTGTGTTCCAGATCCTTTTGAAGAAGATTGACACTGACATGATTTTTATCAGTTTTTCATGAACATTAATACTTATCTTCCGTCATTACTTTAGCAGCCCAGCAATGGAAGCAGTGGCCCAACATGATTTCATAGCCACCGGTGCAGACGAGCTCAGTTTTAAGAAAAGTGACATCATAAAGGTAAGCGCACTGTCATTTTTTTTTAGGAACGCGGAAGTTTGTTTTGTCAACCGTGTTTGAATTTTTTTTCGCACATGGGTAAAAAGACAAGCCAGCCCACCAGTGCAGCACGGAAGGCAAAGTTCACTGAAGTGAACACAATGCTGTTGCTAACTTCTATGGGCATAGTGACATTTTTCTGCGCCTGAAGGAGGCTGATATGGGTCAGTACATGGGACATTGTGCAGGCTTTAATATGTTATTTAATTCGAAGAAGTACACTGTGTTGAAATTCTGAAGAAAACTAAAGGCCTATCTTGTAGGCTCAGAATTGTAGCTTTGTACTTTTCTGTACACAAATGACATTCCAGTGAACAAAACAACGTTTCGATTGTGTGTCAAGTTTTTTTAGGAAGAGAAAATAAAAAGACTTAAACATGAATTATTGCCTGCTACATACATGCATTTCGGCTGGTTTACATGCATGCTTACATACGTAAATACCTACCCACCTACATAACACACACACACGTACATACATACATACATACATACATACATACATACATACATACATACATACATACATACATACATACATACATACATACATATTATATAAATACTGACTTTTACTGGACAACAGTCCAAATCCCAATACCGGACAGTTGGTCGAGTCTTCCAGCTGAACTTTTGCCTCAGGCCATCCCGAGGGCATTAGTTCCGCTTGAAAGAGTCACTATTTGTTTTATTAAATTCCAGGTAAAATTTAACAAGGAAATGGATAATTATATTAAAATAGCAGTTGAAACTCAAGAATTACGGGTTCCAGGAATTTGGCAACTGTGTTCCGGTCTGGTGCTTCTAAATTTTATATATATATATATATATATATATATATATATATATATATATATGCACATGTTTACACGTATGAAAAAAAAACCTGCGTGTTTACGTATATATATTTATAAAATTTTGGATAAAAGTACCGTTATTTGATTGGTTGAAGGGTACCAGTTAGTATCAATGCCGCTATGATAGTTTAATATCCCATTTCCCTGCTAAATATTTTCCAAAATTGAATAAAACAAATAGTGACTGTTTTATCTAGGCAATCGTATATATATATATATATATATATATATATATATATATATATATATATATATATATATATATATATATATATATATATATATATATATATATATATCCTACTTTACATTATGAATGCCCTATAAAATCGAGCAAAGATTAAACCAGGGACCAAAGCCTGTCTGTTGATATATCTTTTTTCCCCAGCAGCTTTGATCCTTGTCTGCTGTAGAACAGTAGGTCAAGTATGCCAACAAGGTCATTGCTGAAAAGAAAATCACCAAAGCAAAACAGTGGTCTGATGGTTACATTCAAATCCTGAAAAAAAATAATGAAAGTTTAGATTTTACAATATGGAGAAGAGTGGCCATATCCAGTAACACTACATTCAGCCACAAGATAAATGTGGATTGATATGGATACATAGTTGTTGTTAGACACCAGTCTTCTGACAACTAGTAAGCCTGTTATTCTGAGTAGTTTTCCAAATAACGTTTCCATGGCATGGTGTGTAACGAGTATTTATAGCGAGGCAAGTATGTGTGACCAATACATAAAAAAAAATGAAATAAAATAAAGTAAAAATGTGAAGAGGAGCATCAAACTGCCCATATTCATATCCAGAAATTGTTGCCAACTGATCAAATGAATGCTGAATCAAACATAATTTTGTAATTGTTGTTTTCAAAGGTACGTATGAATAAGCACACGAAGAACTTCAATACACGCATAAACACGATAAAGGTTAACTTCTTGGAATACTTATTTTTACGCTCGTATATTCTAGGCCAATGGAAACAGTCTTTACGTTGTAAAACAGTGAGATCTTTTGAATCAAAGTTAATACCAAGATTCATGTTGAATGGTAATTTGACATTTCTAACTCGTATAACTTGTAAGGAACTTTATTGGCGTATTATAGGTTTTGAAATATCCGAGTTTCCTACTTGTCTAAAGACTTGAACACCCATGTTCAATATATCGGAAAAACGTAGGTCAAAAATATTTACTTTGTCCTTCAAATTTACTGTAGAAAGTAAAATACAAGCGTTCCAGTTTGCAATGCTGCATAAATTTGTGGTTCACAAAGCAAGATTATTCAAAATGCAGTTGGCTGGTTAGTAGACCCAGAATTATGATGTTTGCTTACAAAGAGACACAATTTTACATAGATTTTGGGGGGTGTCCTAATGTTAAGTTATTCTGGAACAATTTTGAAGAATGGTGGAATTCGTTTTATCGTAGTAACGTGATTATATCATCCGCTGAAATAATTATTTTAGGATGCTATTCAACTGATTGTAAATATGCTCTTAATAATTGTATCATTCAAGCCAAACACCTCATACATAAACAACTGTGTAATAAACGTCAAGCGTCATTTGAAAGTTTTCTTGCATACCTCAAGTTCAAATATCAGTAAAGCAACATGTTTTGTATTCTGAAGGAAAATATGATTTGTTGAGAAAAAGGTGGTTTGTTATTTTCAACAATATTTCACGACTCCGATGTGTATAGATTTATGATACGAAAAATATGTACACAGTTATTCAATATTGTAACTAGATTTTTTCATGTTTGTGGATACCTAGTATTTGTATTCCTATGTATTGTATATTAATGTAATAAAGAATTAAGAAAAAACCTGAGCTAAACTGATCTTAATAAATGTTGTCAGACTACTTTTTAGAATGGTTATTTTGCAATTGTAGGTTCAGAAGATGGACGAAGATATCAATTGGTATAAAGCAGAACTGCTTGGAAAAGAAGGATATATTCCCGCCAACTATATCAAAATGAGGCCACACGAGTAAGGATATATTTTGCTCGGCCCATGCCGTACTGTTTTGTGTAACTTCGTGTGCACTTGCATTTTCTTACACATGTAACTTGCCATCCACTCAGAAGGATGCAAGGCTTTTCTTGTGATTAATTTTTGAAGATGTTTTGCAAAATTTGTATCGTGACAAAAAATCACCGAGACCTGTGTTGTTAAAGTTACTATATAAGCATGATAACTGAACTTTCCCCTTTTTGTATGTAATGATGGTTTATATATATATATATATATATATATATATATATATATATATATATATATATATATATATATATATGGGGGTGTGTGTGTGTATCCTTATTCACAAATAGTGTTACGTTGTTTATTCAGAGAGATTTTTGTATCCCAGTATGTTTCGTCTTTCATGAAAAATAGGACCAAACATGATTGAATTAAAACTGCCTGATTTGCATTACATTATTTTGTTTCTTTATTACAGCTGGTTTGCTGGCAAAATTCCAAGGGCACTGGCTGAAGAAGTTTTAGGGCCACAAAAGGACGGTGATTTCCTCATTCGCGAAAGTGAGAGCACACCAGGAGATTTTACGTTATCTGTTAAGTAAGTTTTGTCCTGGAGCCTTTTGGCTGGTTAATTCACAGGCGTGCTCGTTTAAAATAAGTTTCAGGGTACATTTTCCATGAGATCAATATGGAGCTGTTACCAAACATTTCACAAGTAACTCTCTTCTTTGTGAAACCTAACCATTGTGGAGCATAATGGTTTAAGCTGTCATGCTACAGATCTACTAGTCAAGGCAGATATGTTGAGTTTCACTTTTGGTGGTACATGGTCCAGCAACATTCATTATTATACATTTCAACAAATCTTTCCACTCAAAATGAGCAGTCTAACTTGTGCACCAGTCCACCAATGCTATATTCTGAAATGTGACCTGGACTTTATCCTGACAGATTAACAAATCAAATGATGTAGAAAAGTGGTATAAACTGACTGTCACATGCCTGTTGTCGCCCATTGTTATTGGTGTTAATTACATTAGCAGGTTTTAAGAAGGTTTGAAACATACATAAGGGCAACTTCTTTTTCAGATTTCGAAATAGTGTGCAACACTTTAAAGTTTTAAGGGATGGAGCTGGAAAATATTTTCTTTGGACACAGAAGTTTGTATCTCTCAATGCCATAGTTGACTTCCATAGAACCAATTCAGTGAGCAGAACCGACACAATATGTCTACGAGACTTCGTAAAATGTGGCCTGTCAGCAGGTGGCCAGTCAGCATGTCAAGTAAGTATATTTTCCAAACTATTCCATGTTTTCTGTACACTCTTTATTACTTCAGTGTGGAAAAGTAGTGGAGTCAAAACAACCTTTGAAAAGTTTACACACTGGACTATCGCACCAGTAGAACTAAAACTTGACTGACAGCTCATGTAATTTACAAAAACAAAATCAAAAATACAGTTTTGGCCTCTGCGCTACTTCATGGCAAAAGTAAAAATAGTGTGCACAAGCATGCCAGTCTGATATCCATGCCTTGTATCACATGATTGGAATCAAATATATAAATCTACTAAAAAAGAAAGAAAAATAGTATATACACGCCTTTGTTAATGTACACAAGATGTACAATGTCCATCTTTAGGTGGTATGTTTATTTGACTGGGCATGGAAAAGATAGCCAGTGTATCTACGTTGGTGTCCCTGTGTATCCTGTGCAAAATGGTAGCCTGTGTAACTACATTGATGTTTGTGTATCGTGCAAAACGTAACCAATATACCAGCATTTATATCCTAGTGTTATTCGCGTCCTTGTGTATGAAATACATAATGATAGTCAGTATGTCTACATTGATAGCATTGTGTGTTGTGTGCGGAATGCTAGCCAGTGTAACTACGTTGAAGTCCTTCAATACCGTGTGTGTACAATTTATTGAAATGGAGGTGTCCTGCGCTGCTAACGTTGTGGACTGCGCGAAAAGTAACTTCAAAGGTGTTCTTTTCAAAAGCGTAATTTTGTGAGATATTTTGATGGAGGTTACAAAAGTAAGAAACAATCCACCCACAAGGGGAAAAGGAAGCACAATGATTTTATGAGGTATTTTAATGAACGTTGTAAAAGTAAGAAACAATCCACCCCAAAATGGGAAAAGGAAGCACCATGATTTTATGAGATATTTTAATGAACGTTGCCAAAGTAAGGAACAATCCACACCCAAGGGAGAAAGGAAGCACAATGAATTTATGATATATTTTAATGAACGTTGTAAAAGGAAGAAACAACCCACACCACAATGGGAAAAGAAAGCACCATGATGACTTCTTTCCGTGACAGAATATGCTTCACAATTTCCTTTTAAAAAAAAAAAGAAGAAGAAGAAAAGTCAATATGTCAAAGAAGGTACAGCAACTTGATGTTATTGCTTAAAGTGCTGAATTCTCGAACAGTTTCAAAATGCTCAATATTCATAGGCCATTAATGTATTGCTTATGACATTACGTCATGCTCGAATATTACATGCAGTTTTAGCATGAGCAGCCAGTGACTTTTCTTTTTTTCAATTGACAGGAAACTGCAGAGGCTTTGTACGACTTTGAGCCCCAAGACACACAAGAAATCAGAATGTGCAAGGGTGATATGCTTACAGTGTTACACAAGCTGGATGAGAATTGGTGGCGAGTGAGGAACAGCCGGAGCTCAGAAGCAGGGCTGGTACCCGCCACCTATATCAGAATCACTGGCTAGAAAATTATGACAGAAACAGTGACTGTGATACCGCGAAAAGGCGGAATGGACAATGATTCATGGGAAATATTGGAATACACTCAGGACCAAGCGTTCATGAAGTGTACAACAAGGTTGAGGTCATAAAGCGACTAAACCAGTCAAGCTTCACGCCGTGTACATTGTATTACTTTAAAAGTGATGCAGGCAAGTCGTTCCCATGAGAAGTGTCATTCATTTGCTAAACCAAGGTCAATAGTGTGAAGATAAACATATTTAAAATGTGTGCGGTCATATGTCTGTGCAGACGAGAACGCTGATGCCACTTGAGAGCAATCAGCCACTTGAGAGCGGCTGTGCATGAGCATGGTAGTGGCTTTGTCTGTCCTGACGCACAGTGACCTGAAAGGTCGCTTCACTCCTCGTCGTCAAAAATAAGAACCAATAGAGTAATTTATATTCTGTTATACCTGTTATCTGCTTCAGGAACACAAAATAATAGAGTGGATCTCCAGTGAAATAGTATGATTTTGTCGTGGCTCAGAACAACTTTCCCAAAAGACCACTGACAGAGCAGGCCTAAAAGGTGGTCTTCGTTTACAAGGGTCTTTTGTCGGACGTTTGATACCAGTAAACATGTTGCATATAATCTCTCTGGTTGCATATGTTAGAAACACACGAACCATTGACTTAATGTATGTTCAGCAAGGCCACTGTATATATTTAAAGTATCCATCTATGTGGAGAACATACGAAATAACTATGGGGCATCCGCACTCTATTCAGTCATATTGAGAAATTACACTGATTCATGTTAAGGACTGCGAAACTTCACCACGAAAGGCTTTGTCTGAATCTCTTTTGTATTGTGTATATTATGTGTTCTTAATTGGGCCCTTGAGAATTGGACGTTGTGGTAGTGCATGCCATTTTGCATTCATAAAAGTCCCACAAAGCCTGTTTGTTTAGCGGTCAGCTGGGCGACCAATAGCCGCAGCTGTACAGGTGATAATTGTATATTCTTATCAATGACATCATTGCAGAGTCAGAAATACGCTTTTTACAAAACTAGACGTGGGCTGGCGGTTACAAAACTATCGGCCACAGAAATGGGGTTTTTGTGTGATTGCAATGAGGGGTTGCAACTGTTTTGCTCAAAGAAGCCTAGTGCCGAGAAATTAATATGCGGTGGGACAGTCCCAGTGTTGCCATGGGACTTGTCATCCGTTTAAAGGTGGGGTGGTTTGGTTTCATAAAACAATCAGGCCCAGAGTTCTGATCTTGATCAGATCATTGTAGACTTGCATGTGTAATGAAAGACCAAGCTCATTCCTTCCCTCACTGCGAGTGAGGCATCGAATGTTGGGTTGTTTAGAATGCCTTTTCCATGGATTTAATGCCAAGCATCTGTAGCCAAGCAGCTGTAGCATGGTAGTGCTGATTTATACATATGGTAGATACGTTTATTGTAATATATTAGGATTGAATTAATGAGTACATCATCTTTACCATGCCCACCGTTGTTTGTATATCGATTAATAGATCAGTTAATGTATCACTGAAGATTAAGACCTAAGTCGTGTGTGTTTGGTAAATCAAGGTTTGAGAAAGCATCAGGGTCACATTAATTTATGTTATGCTGGAAGTGGGCGATGGCATTCGTAACTGATCTTGAGAGCCTTTGGTTTAAATTTTACACATTTTTAACCCTTTCCCCCATGAATTAAGACTGAGTTTACAGCTTTCCTTGGCATGGATTGGCACCTAGTGCCCAACCCATGCCAAGGAAAGCTGTTGACCTGGAGCATGTGATCTTGATAAGTCTCATGTATATTTCTCAGTCAAATTGTTTTTCATAACTGTTGAAATTAGTTGAAAACACTAAAGCAGACGACATTTGACCACCAGCCGGTTTTGGCCGGTGTAAGGGGGAAAAAGTTAAAGTCAGTTGCAACATGTTTTTAGTAAAGGGCCCGACTAGATGCTGATTGACTTCAAAAAATGGTGGAAAAAAAGAAGAGAGCTGTTTATATATTTTTATAAATCCTTATATCATAGAGCTTGGGTAACGTATTTCTGATATTGATGATATGGAAGTGCTCTATGACAGTTGACATTATGAACATCTACCTAGTGGAGCTTTTAAATTAACAGTATTCATTACACTATCCAAGACCCCTCCTGCATGGTATTATTCTTTTTGGCGCATGTGTTGTCACGGTCTCTTGTCCGGTCTCCCTTTTTCGCGAAAATTGCCTTTTCAGCAAGGCTTGCTTAAAATTGTTTCAGATAATACTTCTTTAAATGCTTGAATGGCACTGCCAAGAAGTAGTTCCTTGTAACATGATTATATTTCTTTGACGTGTATTGATTCTATGCATGGGTTATACTTTGATCCTGTTTCCTGGTATAATATTGATTGCATTCCTGGATCATACATTGACTCAGTTTCTTTGGTACACATCAGTCATGTTACTTGGGAATACATTGATCTTATTCCTTGTTTATACATTGAACCTGTTTCTTGGCTATACACTGACCCAATTTTCTGGTAAAGCATTGACCCCATACTTTTGGTAATACATTGATCCTCTGGGTAACACTTGTAATAATTCGCTGTTTTAGTGTGAAATATTGCTCTCTTGGAGGGAGATAGGTCAGTGCCTTGGAGGGAGATAGGTCTTCACCTTGTATTGCACCCTAAAACAGCCATTGACGATTGTGTCCAGTTTTTTGATCAAGCAATCAGTTAATGCAAAACATATAACAGCACTGCACCGACTCACATGACATCTTGCAGTTTGCCGTCTGCAGAGGAAATGCAGCCACTGACAGAGAATTCTAGGGGGGGGGGGGGAATAAAGCGCGATCAAGCGTGAAACTGGCAGTATTTTCCAACCAGTTCCAATGTTCACGTTGTATTCCACCGGTTTTTGTGTGATGTGAATGTATTGAGAACTGCGTATTGTGTTACACTGGGATTCAGCAATCGGAAGTCAGGAAACTTATCCAAATGGGGAAAGTGAATCATGTTTCTTGTTCAAAGCTCATTGATCCTGTTTCTAATGATGGTAGTTCTTGTGATTGCAAGTAGGTCGCATGTCCATCACAGGATCCATGTATACTCAAGGATGTAAAGCACATTAACTTAAGGGATTAGTTTTTCTTTTTTTTAATGAAAATTTAATAGACAAAATCTTAAGTGTATGGCTAATCAGAACACTGTGAACTTTCTATTTTGAAACTGTACAAGTACAAAACCACAAAGCTGTGTGTTTGATGAAGGTGCATAAGTATAGAAAAACTGCATTTTTCATCAGATGTGTATATTTCCACAAAATTCATGTTCTGCAATGTACTGTGACTTTTGATCTGGGTGTTTCACATTTGATGCAGGATCAATAGGAAATAGTTCAATGGCAGACAATGAGGAGTACATGATGGTCAGAGCAGTATCTTATGGGTAAAAAAAAGTTTTCAAAGCACGCACGCGTGTAAGATTACAGACTTAGTGTATATACACATATATTAGATTGTCGTCAAAATATTGGTTTGTAGATATGGCGCCACTCAATCATAACAATGGCTGTACAATATCGTTTTGTTTATACGCACTAGTTTTCAAATCGCACTTTTGTTCTGGTGGTCGGAAATGACAGCGGTCTACTGTAAGACTCGCTACATGTTTTCATAATCAATCCCCGGTCCGTATTCCATTGTACGTTTGTTCTGGTCATAAAAACAGCTAGATTAACAAAGTTTTTTTTTTTTAATATGCCACAAATACAATTTTAAAAATCGGAACTAAGTTATGGCGGAACGCTTATGCAACATATGTCTCAATGTATATACCTGGCTCACAGCTGACATAACGACCAGAGATAAGGAAAACGGAAAATGAAAATGGTGTCATCAGCAAACAAAAATCCATTGTGGCAGGGCTTTAGAGCAATTTGAAGTTTGAACAGTTGTTGAAAGTTTCCCAGCTGTGGTTGACTATAACCTTTCACCCGTGCCGAAAATTAAGGGAACTGTCCGATATTGATATGAATGGTAATTGCCTATAGTGACTTGTTGCAGAAATCATGATAAAGCACTTCATGTACACATACCTGCTGTATATAACATTTCAGTGACTTTCGCCTGTTCTGTAGTTACAAATGGAAAGTATCGATTTGTTAAATCAGGCCTTGTGCGATTTTTTTGAAAGTAATAGACCAAAACAGGTGAATTTAAGTATCACAGGTAGCAAGATGTAAAATTTAATTTTTATTGGATGATTTTCCTGTTCATCGTCACCGGAGCGTGGCTCGGCCTGGTTTTTGTATTTTCTACTTCCATCCGAACCACATATTCTGACGCGCAAAATAACTTCCGCTGTCGTCTGCTACACTGATTGATTGAAATACTGAATCTACTATGAAATAGTTTTTCCTGTCGCTTAACTGGGCGTCAGTCCTAAAGGAATGACCCACAGTCAACAGCTTTCATTGGCATCAGTGAGACGCGTTCATGGCACTAATGTAAATGCGCATTCAATTTACGCAGTTTCCGTGACTTCATACACTTATGACATCTCTTGAACAGGCCTAACTGATTAAAAGTGGAAACCTGGTTGTGTCACATTTAGAACAAGTAAGTTCCAATGCATATTGTATGCAAGTGTTCGGTTTCTTTGTGTTTATTTGTTTGCTTTTTTAAATTCAAATAAGTAATACGACATGCCGTAAGTGTATGTATATGGAATAAACCCCACGCATGTACCAATATAAGCAGTTGTTTGTTTTGATATTTAACATTTATCATCAAGCCCAAGTGCTGTTTACTATTTAACGAGGCTAGGAAAAGTTCGAGTCTGCCCAGTCAATTGGGGAGAAACCCTATGGTCACCTATGCATTATGTGTATGAATAAGAATGCCCCCTTGTATCCTAGAGTAACGGCCCAATGGCTTGAGTTCCTGGCAGGTGTGTGTGTGTACTCGTTTCAAACAACACCAAAATAATAGATTTTTCGGAAATCGATGCTTTAACACGGGCCACTGTGGACAGGGGTGTAAGACCAGGTTTCTTCGGAGTCTGTGACAGGTTAACCCTTTCAATGCCAACTGTGACTAAAGTCGGACGACTTTCAAAGACGAACTGCTGTCACCTAGGCCTATACTGAGGATGCTAGATTGCTGTTGCTGTTGAAAATCCTTTTCATTGAAGTATTGGCATACATACAGTTACAGAGAATATAATAATCAGCAACGGGCCCAAAGCGAGCCTAGGAAAGCTGTTGTATCAATTCAAAAAGTGCCACTAAAAGTTATAACTACAGCGTAAAATCATGTCGGGCCTGAGCATTTTTCATATATATTCCAAATAAAATCGCCATTTTTATGCGATAGAAAACTTGGAAAATGTGCTTTTGACCTACGTTTTGTGCTGCATTTATCTGCGTGCAATGCGCGGAAATGCTCGGCAATAAGCTTGCATGTAAGGCATCCACAATCACAATTTTCGACACAGACTAATTGGTTTGGGGGAAGCAACGTGGCCTACATGTAGGGAGCAACTAACTATCGATCCCACCAACTGTGTTAACTGTCAGGTAGTTCCAGCCAGGGACATAAAACTTTTGCTGTGGGCATGTGTGCTACTGTTGGCAAGGTTTCATACATGAAATGACATAAAATAACAAATTTTACATAGTTGCCGTATTCTTCATTTACCTTTGAATATCATGTTATTGAACTAAGTCAACAGCTCATTAAACCCTTAAAAGGTCATATTTTTGGACTGGGTAAAATCTCATGTCCTAGTTGGATGCGCTCAGGAAAGTTATTGACTAGTGGCATGTTATCCTGGTTAGTCCTCACTAAACTTTTCGTAAAAGTTTTGGACAAAGGACAATATTAAACTGGAAAATAAGATTTGCTTCCAAACAAATCTGTTGCTGGGCCTTGAAAACTTGCATGAATTTAAATGCAACAATGTTTGTGGTTTCGTTGGGTGCGCCTTGAGCACGAGCCTATGAACTAAATTTGGAATGGCACCACTACCTAAGATAGATTTGAAGATATTTCAACTTTTATTTAAGTGTCCCTTATTAGCATAAATTAAAATTCTATCACCCTTGTTTGTGGCTCATGCGCTCACAGCACAAACCTATAAATTGAAGCAGGAGTGGCATCTGTATCTATAATAC
The DNA here is from genome assembly GCA_964020975.1 of Hermodice carunculata. Classification (NCBI taxonomy): domain Eukaryota; kingdom Metazoa; phylum Annelida; class Polychaeta; order Eunicida; family Amphinomidae; genus Hermodice; species Hermodice carunculata. The sequence continues at coordinate 60,959,306 of OZ026617.1, forward strand.
TTTTGAAGGTATTCAAGATATAATTTTTAATGGCCTAATTTGCATAATTTTCAAAAGTGTCACCTCTGTTTACAAAAAAAAAAAACAAACAAAACAAAAAAACTAGCCTTTGTGTATGGAGGTATATTCATGCCAAGTTTGGAGTATTCAGATATAATAGTCCTCTAATAAAATGTCAGACATGAAAGTTTTAAAATTTTAATTGTAACTAATTTCCATGACATTGAATACTATGACTTTCCAATACCAAGGTGCGCAATTTCACTAGCAGGGCTGTCTTCCTGCCAAATTTGGAGTTTCTGTGTACTGCAGTGTCTGCGAAACCGTCCGGACAAAATTTGGCCAGACAGAGAGAGAGGAGGGAAGGCGGGACAGGAAAGAAAGACTAACGTTTAAATTATGGGTCGTTCCAGATCGATTTGACCGTGACAGTGTTAAGTTTGAGTGTTTCCAGTTGTATCAAATTTTATAACTGGGACAAACAAATGCCACTTCAGATGTGAAAGTATCCTGCCAACATGTGTTAAATGACATGTTATCTTCCAAATTCTTATTATGGTACCGCAGTTGTCTTTAAATTTTTGTCTAAACACATCTAAAATTTAATCCTGATTATGAGTAATACAACGCTGATGTGTCCACATTCAATCTTTTTTCCATTAAGCAATACAGAAACAGAACTAGAAAAGAAGATTTGTTTCACAGAAAGTGTCTATGTGCCTTCAAAGTATGAAATACTACACTTTGCCATTGTTCAATATAATTTAGATTTTGTGTATTAGCCTAATTTGCATAAATCGGAATGCTACAACTTTGGTTCTTGATTCATTGGATGTGGCCATGTCACAAACGTATAAATTGAAGTTGAAATGGCTTTTCTATCTATAATAGTTTTGAAGCTATTCAAGATTTAAAATTTTGTGTATTTGCCTAGTTTGCATGAATTAAAATTCTTCTAAAACTTTGGTTGATGGTTCATTATATGCGGTTATGTCACCAATCAACAAATTAAAGATGGAATGGCACCTCTATGTATAATAGTTTTGAAGTTATTCAAAATTTAAATTTGGGTCATGGTTCATTGGATGTGGTTATGTCACGAACCCATAAGTTGAAATTGGAATGGCATTTGTATCCATAAGAGTTTTGAAACTTCAAGATTTAAATTTTGAATATTCACCTAATTTGCATAAAGTAAAAACGTACAACCTTTGTTCACGGTTCATTGGATGCGGCTTTGTAACAAACTTTTAAATTGAAGTTGGAATGGCATCTCTATCTAGAGTAGTTTTGGAGATATTCAACATTTATTTTAATGCCCTAATTAGCATAATTTAAAATTCTACAAATTTCATTTACTATCCATTCTATTGGCAGGTGTCACAAACCTATACTTGCACATTGACATTTTGTGTCTATCTCCAATAGTTTGGAAGATATGGAGCTTTTAAAATTTCAGTTGCCCCTAATGTGCATAATTTTAAACATCATGACTTTTCCAGACGATATGCACAATTCCACTGGTAGGTCAGTTACCATGGCAAGTTTGGAGATTTTCGGAAAAATAGTGTCCAAGAAAATCTCCGGACAAATTTGGTCGTAAAGAAGAAAAGGAAAAAAAAAGGAATTTTTGGAAAAACAAAATGTCTGGATTCGAACTCAAACATAATAAGTCAAGTGTGGCAACAGTCGTCCACGTTTTCCTGTCGAGAATGATGGAGACGATTAATCAACAGTATTCTCAGCGTGCTCTGGGGACATCACGCCCAGAAGTCATCGAGCAAAGCTGTTGACTCAGAGGGTTTATACTTTGAGGTGGCAAATTTATTGAGGTTTTCGACACACCAAACTGCTGCAGCCAGTGGGTTTCACTGTTACGAACGGAACCGCTTTCTTGCATAAAATGAAGTGACATCAATGCATGGTCTTCCGCCTTTCAATAATTCTTTAACATTACACATTGGCTTACAAAGTAAATTTATGTAGATAACGAAAACAGCAGTACAGGGATTTAACAGTCTGGAAGAAAGGGTCACGTGGCTATGGATGCAGGTATGGTTTAAAAACAATCTTTATACTTTGTCCCTGGAGATTTAAAAGGTAATTTAGCCACTTCATTGACATAAGGGTTGAAGCACTTTATGTGATCATATGAAATATACGGTGGCCACATAACTGTACATGTTCAAGATTGTGAGTTGGGTCCCTATTTTGCATAGATTTGAAGATAGGCACAAACAACCAACCCCAACACCTTCATTGTTTTGATGATATAAAAGGTTTTGGGGAAAGCAAGAGCCGTGTTTTGGCCTATCAGTATAGCGGCAACCCCCCACCCCCCATCCCCCCACCCCCAAGAGGCTTATTTAAGGTGATACCCATCCCCACGGTAGAACTAGAACCTGTTCTTTATGGAAGATTAAACAGTTTTATATCAGAAAGTGATGGTTGTGGTTGTCTATTTTGGTGACAGGACTATTTTATTGCCACAAATGCAGAAATGGCAATTAAGTTTGGAGAATTTTTCCAAAATCGAGCTTTAGCTTAAGGTGGAAGCTGTGAAGCTACTGCGTTGTGAGACTGGCAACTTTGGATCGCAATAACCCATTTAATTTTTTCGCAAGGACACTAAACCTATGTATTTTCTGATTACTACATATCCATAGATTTGTATCCATAGAGGTTTTTTTGGATTTGAATTTTTGTGATTTTATAGCATTCTTTCTGACTTGGTAGGATTTTCACATTTTTCGCAGAGAAGTCACACAATTTTTTTTCCAGTTGAAATCAGAAGAAATTTAAAATATATATCCATGTCCAGGATCCAATTCAATGCTTAGTCCTAAAATAGCATAAATAAAAAGTTCTAAAATTTTTAATTTAGTCCTGACAGGTTGTGCATTTTCCTTCTATAAATTACTCCAAAAGTCATGGAAGGGGTCAGAAAAAAAAATCCTGAGAACTGTTCCTGGATATGATATTTTTCTTCTCATGTCAGTTGATTTTAATGTGATAGGGCAATTCGTACGTTTGTGAGGCAAGATACAAATTGCAGAGGTTGAGCAAAAAACAGTTCCGAGAAAATTGCATTGACAGAAAAAATTGTCAATTCTTACACATTTATGGCTGTAATATGACACATACTCATTTCTTCTGCCCTGTGTTTTAATTATTGTATGAAATAAACTTGTAGTTTTACTTCTGTGATGTTGTCATTCAACAAAAGTATAATTTGTGGCAAAACACTAGACTTATTTTAACTTGGGAACACCACACTTGGCTTGTTTGGGTGTGGGTTCACAAGCGGCTTCGCATATTTGGGGACCAGTAAGTGGATTGTGCTAATTTGTTTTTACATCAATAAAGAATTTCAAAGTAATCAGAACAATGGTGGCGATTAGTCTGAACTGGCCCATTTTTATCTCCACAGCTAATGGTTTCCTGGGAGTGATCCTTGTCAATAGCTCAATTGGTTTCCAGGGGTCATGGACTAATGACTGTGCAAACAATGACATGGTTCACTATCTTGCCATGCAAACAAACCCATGTGCCCGGTACTGTTTAAACTTTTCATTGTAAACAAAAGTTTTGAGATCAATTATCTCATATAAATTTTATGTTCACACATCTGAGTTTTTGGGAGCATGTACTTTAAGTATCAGAATATCCAAAAATATGAAAAAGTGATTAGAGGTTACCAAATGGTGCAAGATTCAGATCCTCCACCTTAAGGATCCTACAAAATTTCGAGCGACCCAAAAACTGCCCTCTGGTATGTAGGATGCATTGAGTGAAGTAAACAAGTGATAAAAAGTCAGGCTGTAGTTGTCTAAATACGCAAAAAAAAAAAACCAACTGAAATTAATAAAAAAAAAAAGATTCAGCAGAAAACACTGCGAGCATTACCTATACCCAGACATAAAATGTGTCACAAGTTTCCACATTTTTGCACTATATGCTTGCTATTATATAATATATAAAAGGAAAACATCTTTATATTCCATTAAATTGGAATATGATGAAAATATCTTACCCCCTCCCCCTATTCTCGTTTTGCTTATTTTCCGGGTTCGGGGGGGTTGTTTGGGGGTTTTGGGGGGGGGGTTGGGAGGGGGTGTTTTTGGCTTTTTTTGTTTTTGTGTTGTTTTTTTGTGTGTGTTTTTTTTTTGTTTTTTTTTTTGTTTTTTTCGTTTTTTTGTTTTTGTTTTTGTTTTTTTGTTTGTTTTTGTTTTTGTTTTTTTTTCTGTTCTTTCTTGTTTGATTTACACTTTATATAAATGCTTCCACAAACCCCAAATTACAAAATATTACGTCTTTTTTAATGAAGTACACTTTTGCTTTGATTTCTGGTTGGCAGAGTATGATTTTAATGTAATTCGTCGTTTTCTCACCATGAAATCAAATATAATAGCCCGTCGCATGAAAGATAGCACTCCTGGCAAAATACCGTACTATACCGTTCTGCTCTGTGCCATAGTTAAGTTACCTGTACGAGCGCCACAGCTGAATTGGAAGTCAGTTCTTTGCATATGACGCTAGCAGTTTTCCCACCAGGTTTATGGAAATGGCGTGCATAATCAAACCACGAGGATTGTCGACGGTGGAATTTATATAAAATTTCATCCTGTAATAACTTCATTGTGTTGCTCACAGCCATATAAAATGAATATAATTATAAATGTGAAGATATACAAGTTATGCAATTTTTGCATATAAAATGTGTATATAAGTCAAAACATCGTGATAACTGACTTATTTTTAAAAAGATAAAATTATATTTAAATATAGAAGGTTTTGGTTCTGACAGGAACGTGCATGTCTCAATCCACCTCCCTGGTTCTGATAAACGTCCCATAAGTTACGGCATTTATGCACATGACTCCTGATATGGATTAACAAGACCCCCTGTTACACTCTTATGCATTTGCGCCTGCACGAGAGTAATAACTATTAACGAGCCATCGTATCTTATCTTATGATGACTTCTCATTTGACACGTAGTAATAGAAAAACCTACCTTCTTTTTAAACCTTTGGAGGCAGGTTTTCAGAAGTGTTGAGAGCGTTAATGCGAATGTAAAATTTGGGTGAGTCTGAGGAAGATCAAAGGGGAAGGAGCGGAGCTGTGTATTTTGTTAAAACAAGGCTGTGTTTCATCCATATTTTTGTTTGCATTGTATCTATGTGAGCTATTTGAACAGTTGCTAGAGAGTGGATGAGGTGTTAAGGTAGGAGATGAGAGAATACCAGGTTTGTTTTTTGCAGATGCCATTGTTCTTATGGGTAACACGAAAGGGGAATTACAAAATCTATGCAGAATAGCACGGGACTATGGGGTGAAATGGATGCTGGAAAACAGTGAGAAAAAGAGTAAGGTCATTATTCTGGGTCAGAAGTACAGGCAGGGAGAAAAGTGGATGGTTGGAAAGTTTGAGGTTCCAGAGGGGCACGAGAAGGCCATCAAGATAGGAGAGGTAAATGATTATGAATATTTGGGTGTTTGACAACAGGTCAAGGGATGTTTCGATATTGTGTCGATAAAATCAGGCAGAAGGTCAAAAGAACAATAAGTATGATTACACTAACAGCAGCAAAGAGTTTCAATAGAGCATTCACAGGAAGGGTGCCTTGGGAGACGGAGCAGTCCAAGCCGTGATATATGGGTTAGATGCAATGAGTGAGAAAGATCGGGAATGGTCGGAAAGGGCACACACAAAGATGACTAAAAGGATACCAGAGGCCCTGCCATGTGTGGCAGCGGAAGCAGCATTAAGGGAACTTTGCTAATCTATTAGCAAAGGCAAAGTTCAGCTATTGGAGCTAATTGTAGGAAACAAGAGAGGATATGTGGTGCAGGAAGATGTATATTGAGGCAGTTAAAGAACAGACGAATTGGTGCTAGATATAGACAAGTTAGCAGAAAGGTACGACCTGAAGGGGCCAGATGAGGTTGACGCAACATAGAAGACAAAAGTTCGCTTTGGCAGGGAAGCACGAGAGCGGTGGGAAAGAGGGGTTGTAGAGAAGAGCACATTGAAAGCTTACCAAGCATAACAGAAGCCAGTGAAGGGAAGGTGTTGGGGTGGAATTAACGTTTCAAGATTACTATTCCAAGGGAGAGAAGGGGCAGTTAATCTTGAGAAGCGGAAGCGAAAGAAGACATAGGGAAGTGCAAAAGATGTAGGGAAGATGTAGACGAAACCATGGATCATTTGCCTTTATGATGTTTAGAATACAAGGGCTTCAGATATTGTTTGAGGGTTGGGCTGAAAAAGATGAGGCATGCAGGAGCATAGACCAAGTTCGAAATATGGCAGAAAGTGATAGATTAGCACGGATTATGGGCTGAAGGGCGAAATGCTAGGTAGGGGTATAGACTTAGGAAAGAGCTTCTTGCTCGAGTCCTGGGAAAGGAGATGTGGTGTGTTGGGTTTAAGGCAGATGGAAGTCAGAGTGGGCAACTGAAGGAAAGGAAGGCTGAAAGGGCCCCCATGACTCAGGCTGCGGCAACACAGACTGGGGCTATGGGTATGCCTAGTGTGAGCTACAATGGTGGGAAAGTTGCTTGTTTGTTTGTTTGTTTGTTTGTTTGTTTGTTTGTTTGTTTGTTTTTTAATGGCTCCCTCGTTACAGGACCGCGGCGAAGAAGCGACAGGATACAGACAGAGTATTATTAAACCAACAATTACGTCAAACAACTGAGTTTCAACTGAGGTTTGGCGACATTTCAGTTCATCTTGCCTCTGGCTTAACTCTCCTTTGATTACCCAGTCCACACCTTTCCAAGATTCGAATCCCGCCCATTTTACTTGATCAGCGCATGGAAAAACTGCTGATTTTGCATGTTATCCAGACAGGTCTTGTGTAGATTTCTTATTCGAAATAGTTTCATTAGCGACATAGCTTCAAGACTGACTAGAAGTTAAATACTGTCGCTTTTGCGCGAGTGGAGTCCGTGGGGATTAACACCGCAGCGTTTTCATATATGGCATCATGGAGACATGCATTATTTCACAGATCATGTGAATACAGTAACCATAGAAAGACCACTTAATCAGGTGTTTAAACTTTCAAACTGACTTAAGACGAAATTCTTGAATTAGTGGGGATGGATGTGTATTTGAGCTGATTTGGTTCGAATTACATTCCGTGCCAAAAATACGCGAAGTAAAAGCTGTGGACACGGGACATTGGCTCAATTGCGTCTTGGTCTCGGCCATCATTCGGGTCACAATACAAATATTGAAAGAAAAAGAGATCATTCTTTAACCAGTGAAGACGTGAATACAAACCGTTCTCTGTAATAAATCAGCAGGTAGGTGTTCAAATGAACTGTAAATATCAACGTCGGGATCACCGTTCTGGCTTGGGTCCAACTCAATCGCCTTCTGATATCATATGCTTCATGCGCATGCTGCAATTTCATCTGGTATTGTCGATTAAGCCTGGAAATCTGCTATCTCGAAAACTGAGTTAAACATGTCATATATAGCATGTAATGATATAGAACCTCAACAAGCAGCGCCTTCAATAATAAATAAGCTGTACCACTGCTGCGTTAAAGCTTGGTATCCAGTTTTAAAAAATTATGTCAATCCCGACAGAAGACCACTTGCCTAAAACTGTCATTATCACGGACCTTTTATTTGGACAACCTAGTTTCAAGAGAAGACCAATCTTACATCTGTTAAAACTACAATGAGGCTAGCAGCCACGGCCCAAAACTGATCGGGTACCCCTCCTCACAGTACAACAAGCCGCCAAAATCCATTTTTTTTTTTTTTTTTTTCTGGAAAGATTTTTCAATTTGATATTAGAAAATGATGGTTGTGGTTGTTCATTTTGGGGGGTAGGTATGATTTATCGCCACAAATAAGAAGAATCGACCGGTGTATATTCTCTAAAATCCAAATACTGATTTTTGGAGAACTGACCCAAAATATGCTCAGAAAACACCAAGCATTGTTGAAACAAAAGGCCTTCATATAGGCTGGCGAGCCATCTGGCCAATTGTTCTTCTTTGAAATAAAAATAATTTAAAACCAAACTCAAGTAAATTAATAAAAAAAAATCTGCACCATTTATACCAGTTACATTGTTTGACTCCTTCATATAAAAATGTGAAAAATCTAGCAAATTCGGGCATTTTTTTCCTTCTGTGCGTTTCAACTTTTTGGGACACATAAAATGCAGCATAAATGAAGAAATTATTGACAAACATGCGCTTCTGTGGTAGCAAAACCTTTCAACTTTATCCGGCTTGATAGCTCTATGCCAAAACATGTCGTATCTTTTATGATTGAACAAATGCATTACGATAGTCAATGTGTCACGTGGTGCTGGATTAGAAATTTATGACAACAAATATGAAGTTCAATTAACAGAACAATGATTACAAGGAAACTTTTTTTATTTTAATTGTCTGTCTTAAGAAAACTCGGGAATCACCAACACAAGACTGCTACACTAGACTATTCACAGAGACGGGACCCCATCTACAATTGTTCAAGTGTGGATGCTTAGAGTTAAGTTGCTTTTCTTTCAGCTGTGTGTATGAGGTGAAACACAAAGTTGTATTGTCGTTTGGGAACGCTCGTGGTATATAACATGCCTTTTAATGATAATATCAACATTTTGCTGTGTGCAAAAACCTTTGTCATTATTTATCCCTGTACCTTGTAAGTCATAGACCGTATTTTATGTTGTCCAAAGGAAAAATATAAAATAGAAGATCAATATGCTGTCCTTGCCCCATTACCAGTTGCACTTCTAGTCAAAATCTCTTATAAGACCTGTAATTAATCATATATTTATTTTCATTGTATACTCACAAGATACTCTCAGCATACTACGCCACACACACACACACACACACATATATATATGTGTGTGTGTGTGTGTGTGTGTGTGTGTGTGTGTGTGTGTGTGTGGAGTAGTATGCTAAGAGTATCTTGTGAGAATACAATGAAAATAAACATATGATTTATATATAGATATATATATATATATATATATATATATATATATATATATATATATATATATATATATATATATATATATATATATTATCCTAAACAATGAAAATAAAAACATCATGTAAAAACTGTTACTTTGTTCAGTTAATTTATGATTATATGGAAGATTGTACCAAAAAGAACAAAACTTTAATTTTTGCACATTAGGCATCTTTGGGCAAAAGATCACGATTTCAGTCCAAAAACAAAATTAGGTGATGGCTAATATTTTTATCTCCTACTCCAGAATTATATAAGACTCGACATTTTTTGGCATAGAGCTATGGAGCCGGATTAGTTTGAAAGTTTTGGTTCCAAAGAAGCACATGTTTGTCAATATTTTCTTCATTTATGCTCCATTTTATGTATCCCAAAAAGTCGAAACCGAAAAAAGTCCTCGAATTTTCTAGATTTTTCACTCTTTTTTTTACATGAAGAGATCAAACAATGTAACTGGTATAAATCGTGCAGATTTTCTAATTACTTTAGTTTCAATGATGTTTGGTGTTTCCTGAACATATTTTGGATCAGTTATTCTCCAAAAATCAGTATTTGGATTTAAAAGAATATAGACCGCCTGATTTTTCCTATTTGTGTCGATGAAACATACCTACCCCGAGATGAACGACAACAACCATAATATTCTAATATGAAACTGACTGAACACTCTTTCCGAAAAAATGGATCTTGGCTCGTTCTACTGTGGGGAAGGGTATCTCTTTAACTAAGCCCCTTTTGGGGTGTTTGTCGCTATACTACTGACACCAAAATTCCCAAAGAGGAGTGATGACCGTGGTTGTACAGATTAATCGTGTTGCACATCTGAGAGTATTCGAGTTCCACAACACAAA
>OZ026617.1:60969372-61028372 GCA_964020975.1 Hermodice carunculata
GCATGTTCACGCATCGACCATTGCATTTTGTGGGTAGGGAGTAGAGGCTGGTAATAAAAAACTAATATTGGACTAAGATTATGGAGTAATGTTTTATTGGAAAATGTGCTTGAAAATTAGTGATTTGAACGTAGTGAAGAATGCTGTGGTTTGGAAACGAAAAAGATTCGGAGAGGGGAAACTGGTGAATTGAGAGAAATGAACAGCGGGTTCCCTTTAACCGAAATTAATAAAATTGTAGTCAGGGGTATCAAAAGGGGAACAACTGCATTAAATAAAGCATAGTGAAGTTTTTTTATGGGGAGGGGTATAAATTTATAAACATGAAAGACAAAATTAAGGGGAACGAAACTGTTGTGAGTAAAGCATGGTGAACAGGCTGTTTTGGCCATAACTTTATAAACATAGTATAAGCGCAGGAAGAAAACTATCGGAGAAATACTTTATGGTCAAAAATAGGAAAAGGAACCAGATCCGAAAACTAGAATGAACAGGCATTTTCATAAACTTATAAGCATGAAAAAGTAAACAAGAGAAATTATATAAAAAAAATTAAGCACACAAAACAAAATTAATTTAAAAAATAAAACCAAAACGAGAGTATGAAAGGGGAAACAACTGTATTAAATAAAGCGTAGTGAAGTTTTTTAAGGAGGGGGTGTATGTATTTATGGACATGAAAGACAAGATTAAGGGGAACAAAACTGTTATGAGTGAAACGTGGTGAACAGGCTGTTTTGGCCTTAAATTTATGAACGTTGTTTGAGTTCAGGAAAAAAACTATCAAGAAATACTTTATGGTCAAAAAAGGAACAGGAAACAGATCAGAAAACCAATGTGCACAGGGTTTTTCATAAATTTATAAGCATGAAAAAGTGGAGGACAAGATACAAGGGAACAAACTGTTGTGAGTAAGGCCTGACGAACAGGCTGTTTGGGTCATAAATTTATAAACATAGCATAAGTGAAGAAAGAAAACTATCAAAGAAATGCTTTATATGCAAAAAAGGAAAAGAAACTAAATCAGAAAACTAGTGCAAATAGGCTTTTTTCAGAATTTGGCAAACATAAAAAAATCGGCAAATATTATTTAATGGGGGTGAGCTGCTGTGTTAAGACTGATTAATGAGAAAGAGCAGTAAACAGGATGTGAAGATATATGTGGTGGTTTTTGTATCTTTAGGGGCCGTTTACAAATTACGTAACGCTGCCGGGAGGTGGGAGTGTTTGAACTAGTGTCACAGAGAGTCACGATACTGAATTTTTCAGAAGGCTGAGGTTGGGTCTCTTCTTTGATATCCAGGAAGAACCGTGTGCGTACATGCGATTGCTGACACCACATGCATGAAAGAATACTGGACAAGCATTAAATCTGGCAGTAAAATTTACACAGTGTAGAATGAAGTTTCAGTTAGAATGTCATGCCAAAATGTATATTTTGTTGGCTTTATTCTTAACAACTAAGTTCTAAATTTAGAAAAAATGCTGCAGTAATTTTTCAAATATTTCATGTCAAAGGACGTTAAAAGCCTATTATCTGCTAGGTTTGATGCCAGATACTAATTAGGGAAATGTTAAAAAAGAAAAACTATCAGTATAAACCACGAACTTTCAATAAGTTAGAATAAATTATTGCTGATAAAGTGGGGCTGTAAATCTGTCTTGAACAGCACAGGCAACAGGATGGCTGCTGAAACAAATAGTTCCTCTTCTGCTTTGCAGATGGCGCAAAAGCATAGTTGGTTGCAAGATGGCGCATCACGGTCAAAGGGAAACTCAAAGTGAGTAACGTCTTGAAACGTGGAGGTAATATTGGTACGGGAGTTGCTTAATTTCGTGTTGTTAACGTCAGTCCAAATCATGTACAAATTAATCATTCCAGGATTGGTTAGGGTAGTTTTATTACAGACTGAAAGCGACATTATTGGCTGCTTTTTGTCATGGTTGGAAGTCTTGATGGGGGTCATGGTAATATGCGGAGCGGAACGGAACCACTGGTTCCGGCATTTCCGCCATATTATACGCCGGAACAGGCCCTTGCTTGTCCCTTGTGCTTTTTTGTAGCACATTTGTCCCCCAAGACCTACCACACACTTTTGTTTTTCTTGTCTGATAATGTAAAGTACTTTAAAATATGTAATAAAAGATATATACAAGGTAAACGAACATTACTCGATCGCCGGAACGAGAGGTCGGCCATCTCGTGACTTAGGCACTGGGTAACCAGCGGGTCCGCATACAAGAAGCTACAAAAGTAGTTCGTATACACAAAAATGGTTGGGCTACATGTGTCTGTTTATCCCTCCATTATATTTAACAACAATAACTTACAAAAAAACATGTTTTCATGTGATATGTAAAACTTAACCGTAAAATTAACTCAACCTACAGATTCAGATGTCAATCACGGGAGCATCCATTTTCGTCAACTTGTAGATTCCACAATACACTCAGGACTGGAGCCATCTGTTTAACTGCTGCCAATTGAGTATTGTTCAATGTTTGTTTTTCCAAACTCACAAATTCACCATATACATATATATATATATATATATATATATATATATATATATATATATATATATATATATATATATATATATATATATATATATATATATATATATATATATATATATATATATATGTATATATATAATCCATTAAATGTGCAAAACTAGTTAATTATGAAGCCCCCCCAAAAAATACACACACACACACACACACCTAGTGTTTTCATCCAAGTTTCCAAATGGGTATGTAATTTATATGATTGATAATCCATTATATATATATATATATATATATATATAAAATGCATTTCAAATCATTAAGCCATGCGAGAACCCAATCTATCATTGATGCATTAGGATATAATTATATGCCTAGCTGTCATTGCCCATCTTGGCCATCAGATGGGCAAGTATTGAAATAAGAAGTACAAAGCAAGACAAACAGTACAGTCTTGTATAGTTAATTTTATTTTACCATTTATTTGCTATTTCTTGGTAAAAAAAAAGGGCTACACAGGCACATGCATACATATTCTGGGTTAACCATCATATATGCTTTGCCTGATGATTCTCTTTGCCAAGCATTACAAATTTATGTTGTAATACTTGTGCAGTATGCCCCATGTGGGGGGGGGGGGGGGGGTCATATTGCACACCATAATTTAAATAAAAAACATTTTTCAATTTAGTTAGTTCCTAAAAAATTATTATTTTGAAAAAATTCACTATTTTGAAAAAGCATCATCAAATCATACGGTTATAATAAAGCTAATAATTAATATTTCAATACAAGCATCACTGCAACATAAACAAGACTATTATAACCAATTGAATGATATGAATGAAGACACTACCATGCAAGTGCGACATATTGTTTCAATGCCAGTTACCTTCCATGGATATTAAAAACACTGCAATCATCCCATTAATTTCTGTCTTGTAATGTATAATTAAAATTTCCAACAAGTATAATTAGTGCTTAGAAGTTTGTTCATTTTGAAAAGCAGTATCCACATGTGCTGTTTGAATAATAGCTAATATTTTAATATCTCAATGCAAGCATCACTGCAACATAAACAAGAGTGGAATAGATTGAATGATCAAAGTGAAGACGGCAGTATGCAAGAGCGACATATATACTATTTCAATGCCATTCACACTCAATGGATGCTTAAAATACCAAAATCATTCCAACCATAAATCCTGTCTTGTATTCTACAGCCACTGTGGGTTTTAAAGAGGGACTTTTGATTTGGTTCTAATATGGCAGCTAGGCCTTGGGAATATTTGTACCTGGATATATCCAACTTTTTCAGTCCTCACAAAAGTTTTGTCTTAACACCAGCAGAAGTATTATTTTGTGAAAGTCGACCGGTGGCTGATATAATTGAAATGCCAATTAGCTCAAGTGCTTATCCTGAGCTTATTAGCATCTAATTTTAATCCCCTAATTCTACTCTGTGAGTGAGTATTTTATGTCAGTTGTCATACAGTGTTTGTTTTAAGTCTGAGTACATCATGTACATGCACAAGCAGCTTTCAGGCATGACCTCAAAACACTGTCAACTCTTAATTATGTCACAAATGGTCAAATTGTCGAGTGCATGAACCAAATTCCTTCATGTTTGGAAAGCAGTATATGCTTATTAAATGGGCAATACATTACAAAATGACTGGCATATGTGTATGTAAATTATGATTTGACAACTGGAATTGACTTAAAACATATATTATTGTATATTCTTTACAATCCTCAGACTACAAACAACATTATTATGTACATAATATAATTCATTATTTTTCAATATTATGCAAGGGAATTAGCATATATATTTGGTATTCAAAATGGCTGCAATGTAATTTTTGAAGAAAAATTCATATTTATGAAGAAATTTATATTTAGGGCTTTAGTTTTCCAAATATATAAAAATATTAACAAGATAAGACCAGACAATAAAGGCAGAGGTCCTTAGCTACATTTTGATATATACAGGGTGTGTCTTAAAAGACGCAACAGTTCGAACTTTTGTAATTTTGCCAAACCATATGAGGGCACTGATAAAAATCAAATTTGTTATGATGCATGTGGATCTTGACTTTATGTAGAAACTGGTTTAGTGTCATTTGTGTTTCGGATGACCGAGCAATCATTGTTTAATCAAAGCAACCCAAAATGTTGTTTGCCGCAGGTTGGCAGATCAGCAAAATGGCTTCAGTAACATGAAAAAAGTTCAATGTTCAAATGCAAATCATAGTCACATGTTGCAGAATATTTTACAAAATAACAATAACAGAAACAGCAGTAACAATCAAAGGCTTTATCTTCTCGATAAAGATCTGTAACAATAACAAGTTTTTAAACAGCAAAGACAAAAAGTCCATGGCACTTGAGGTTGGTCAACAAAAAGGAATAACAACTGATTAAAACAATGTCACGTGTGTCTTGAATGTGCAGTATCAGGAAAATAAAATATCACAGTCAATGTTTTGAATATTAAGTTGCAGTCAACAGTAAAAATGCCCCAGGCCTTTGAAATGATTGCTGCACTAAGTTTAGGGTCCTGGGCCTTCCACATGCCCTCCATTTCGAGCAAGACACTCCTCTGCCCGACAATTTCAAATGTGAATCCTGCCATTGAATGGCTGCCTGCACACGTACCCACTGTGTCAAAGGGTGCAAAATCATGGAAAACAAATCATGAAGACACACAAAATTGTCTCAGTGGGATCTGCCTATGAAGTTTTGTTGATACAGTGGTACCTCTCTTGAGAGACCCCTCTAATGAGAGACCGCATATCTTTTTAAGACCGCTCTCTCAGAACACTACGCTATCTTTTCCATGTTGTTGTACCTCTAATGAAAGACCGCCTGTTTTGAGAGACCGCATTTTGACCTGCTGTAGGGGGGGTCTCTCAAAAGAGGTATCACTGTATTTATATCCGACATTGAAATTTATTCCTATCCTGCAAAGTGCGGCAAATGGCATTTTGGGTCCCTTTAAAGAAACAATGCATGCTCAGTCATCCAGAACACAAATGAAACAAAATTGGTTTTAAAATGTAGCCAACATTTGAGTACATCAATGCAAACTTGGTTTTAATGAATGCCACCACAGGTTTGGATACAATTACAAAAGTTCTAACTGTTGCGTTTTTTTAGACACACCCTGTATTATGTCACCAGTTGGTTGAAACATATTTTATTTCCAAAAGAAAAACAATTGGGAAGAAGGGCACAGCCCTATATTAATCCAAGGGCACTTGATGAACAGCATGGTGGAGAAAAACAAACAGAAGGATAGACGCCACTAGAACAAACACAGATAGCAGGGCTCATGAAGTTATCAATATTACCAGTATATATTATTCATGTTACCAGTTGCATATCAGACACATGTATATCATAATTATGACTGATAAACAACCTTAGGCATGCAAAGCTATATGCGCCATGTTGGATAAAGATGAAAAGCATATGACCTTTGACCCTGTTTCAAGGTCATTTGCCACCTGCTGGCACTCTTCAGGGCATAAAACAAGACATACATGTACTTATCAACTAACTTAATTATTAGACCAAGACATATCATAACGATATTTCTTGCTGTTCAGCTTTTATTATGTTAATTACAGTAGTCCCTCCTTTGAGAGACCGCCCCTAGTGCCACCCAAAAGGCGGTCACATAAAGCAGGTGGTCTCTCAAAGGAGGTATAAATAACATGAAAAGTACTACAGAAAGACCTGACAACTGTGGTCTCTCAAAGGAAGTGGTCTCCCAAAGGTGTGGTCTTTCAAAGGGGGGACTACTGTATATGCAAATTATGTATGTGTGGGCCGAAATTTCAGTCTACCGGTTCCATAAGGTTAAAAATGTGGTCAAGGGTGTCTGGAGCAGGTAGATCATGAAACAGATTTGGAGGAAGGGGCATATCATTTTCTTATTCACCTCAGTAATCTCATTACTTCTATTCCCCAGGCAACCTTGTGGGTCACACAGCAACTGGAGAACACCATGAGCTAGATGGAGTTCCAGTGAAAATTGCTGATGCCTACATGCCTTTGAGAAGGGTGAGTAGCACATGAGGTCAGTCACAAGTGATTTGTATAGTAAACACAATGCAGTACTTATTCATGTAATATGCAAGTGCAACAGAGAGCTATAGTTGATTATTGTGCATTGTCTTTAGAAAGCAAGCAGACACAATATTCTGTAAAGTACTTGTTGAACATTACAAGTGAGGCACTAACAATTGCTGTTTTTTGCATGACCATTTCAAAGGAAAACACTTGAAGCTTTCTTGACCTTTGTTGTTCCTCTGTCCAAGCCTTTTTTTTTTAGTTTTGTGGACATACAACACAGTTACAAGTACCTACCTAGGACAAAATGTTCAAATTTCAAAAATACTTTCCTTTTTACCTCAGCTGACTTGTCAGTCAGCTGAGGTTTTGTGAGGGTCCGTCGTCCGTTGTCCGTCCGTCGTCCGTCCGTCCGTCGTCCACAATTCACATTTTCGACTTCTTCTCAAAAACCGTCTGCCAGATCCACGTCAAACTTGGTGCAGATGTGCCTTGGGTGGGTCTCTACCAAGTTTGTTCAAATGGTCACGGTCCAGTGATTTTTGGATTTTTTATGAATTTTTTGGTTCTTTTTTGGGTAAATCTTAAAAAATCTTCTTCTCCGAAACCGCTCACCCAATTCCTTTGATATCACACAGGAACACTCCCTGGGACTCCTGGTTCTTAATTTGCTCACTAGGTGGCGCTGCAATTTTTTCTTATTTTTTATGAATTTTTGTGCGTTATAGCTATTTTCGACTTCTCCAGAACCGTCACTCAGATTAAGCTGAAACATGGTGGATATGTTCCTTGTAGAAGGGTTCACTATGTGGGAATGCTGCAGATTCCTGATTTTATGTGATTTTTTCAATTCGGGTACTTATCGGTCAATGCAGCTTTCCCATTGATTACTATGGAAGTCAATGGGCATTCTAATGCTAATTCACATTTTCGCCTTCTTCTCCAAAACCATCATCCAGATTAACTTCAAACTTGGTGGCAATGTACCTTGGGTGGGTCTCTACCAAGTTTGGTCAAATGGTCACGGTCTAGTGATTTTTGGATTTTTTATGAATTTTTTTGTTCATTTATGGGTGAAATCTTAAAAAATCTTCTTCTCTGAAACCGCTCACCCAATTCCTTTTGATATCACACAGAAACACTCCCTGGGACTC
This sequence comes from Hermodice carunculata, assembly GCA_964020975.1. Taxonomy (NCBI): domain Eukaryota; kingdom Metazoa; phylum Annelida; class Polychaeta; order Eunicida; family Amphinomidae; genus Hermodice; species Hermodice carunculata. The sequence goes on from OZ026617.1 coordinate 60,977,118, forward strand.
CTAGTTCTTAATTTGTTCACCAGGTGGCGCTGCAGTTTTTTCTATTTTTTTATGAATTTTTGTGTTTTATAGCTATTTTCAACTTCTTCTCCAGAACTGTCTCTCAGATTAAGCTGAAACATGGTGGATATGTTCCTTGTAGAAGGGTCAAACAAACTTGTTCACTATGTGGGAATGCTGCGGATTCCTGATTTTTAACGTTTTTTTCAATTCTGGTACTTGTCGGTCAATGCAGCTTTCCAATTGATTACTATGGAAGTCAATGGGCATTCTAATGCTAATTCACATTTTCGACTTCTTCTCCAAAACCGTCATCCAGATTAACTTCAAACTTGGTGGCAATGTATGTTGGGTGGGTTTCTACCAATTTTGTTCAAATGTTTATGCTCCAGTGATTTTTTGATTTTTAATGAATTTTTTTGTTCTTGTTTTTGGACAAATCTTAAAAAATCTTGTAAGTCAATGGGCATTCTAATGCTAATTCACAGGACAACTGACACGAAATTTACTGTTTACTTGATAACTTGAGATCTGTTTTGAGTTAGCTACGCATGTTAATTTTTCTGTATGAAGGTCATGCTGAGACAGTACATGAATGACCTTGACATCGTTTGTGAGGTCACAGTGCAACATGCATGAATTTTACTCTTCATTGTAACTTGAGAACTACTTGAACTTTGATGTTGCACATGTAAGTGTTCTTCTATAAAGTTCAGACTTACTCAGAACATGTTGTCCTTGATCCTTTCCCAAGTTCATATAGCTGCAAGTGTGATGAGTGTCAAGATCAGCTGAGGCACGGGCTGTTCACACAGCCCTCTTGTTTAACTATATTTTAGTTTCCCATGTGCGTTGATTTTGCAGCATTTATCCTGTAACTTTTTCCTGCTCAGAATAAGATGGAGTCAATAGTTCACCTCAGTGCAGGTTGGGCAAAGAATGCCCCATCAGTCAAGGAAAGCTGTTGATTTGAGGCGTGCAGTCCTGATAAGTTTTATCCACAACTTTCGGGCAAAATGATTTTTGTTACCTTGAAATTCTAAGTAAGGACATTAAAAGCAGGTAACTATTGACATCCAGGTGCTTTTTTGCAACTTGAGTGGGAAAAGGTTAATGCTGCGTTCTAAGTAGGGTCCAATTATCTGCATTGGCTTTGTATATTCAGTGAATGCTGGTACCATAAGCCACTCAGCTAAATGGTACTGTTTCCTCAATTAATCTAAATAGAATTGCAAAAGGCTAAATTGTTTTAAAATTAATTAGGTTAGAACCATGCATGAATTTAGCTTTTATTTCCAATATTGAATAAAGATTTTCAAAGTCCAGATCTGTGTCTCAGGTTGTCCAAAATGTACCACTTGTACAATGAAACTGTCACCAGGTATATAGCAGGCAGCAAATTGTTTCTGAGTATGGTCAACTTTATGCATATTTATACAATGAAATGCCAGAGTAAGAAGTGGACATGAAATAAACTTTATCATTTTGCAAAACCATGACACAGAAATAGCTTCTTTTTTATTTAACCTGGCAGTGCAGGTCTTACTTACTACATGTATGTACTTTTCTGTTTCATCTAAAACTATACAATTTACTGGCATATTCCCAGGCATTTCCCTCTTTATTTTATTTTTATTTTTTTCATCTTTTAATGCAAACAGCATTAGTATGTAGAACTGTTATCATCTGTCCCTTCCATTTTGTAGATAATCCTGCCAATGAATTTTGAAGCAAAGCGAATGAAACTTGAGGAATTGACGGTAAGACCTGTGCAGTGTCTCTCTACCTTACATTCCTTACTTGAAATGTTGTGGTGTCAAAACTTGTCAAGGCCAGAATATTTATGTAAACACATTAAAAAAAGTGATGACCAATATTTAAATACTTGTTTGTGTGTGTGTGTGTGTGTGTGTGTGTGTGTGTGTGTGTGTGTGTGTGCCTGCATGCATGCATGTGTGCATGAACATTGAACTTTTGATGGCTTCCCTTACTGAACAAAACTTTGAACATTCAGAAGCACTGAATGCAAAATTAATGCATGTAACTAATTCAATACTTTCCTGTCACCAATATGTGTACCTTTAGCCAAAGTCAAATTCCAATCAGGGCCAGTAACAGTACCATATTGTTCCTATGTGAAGCCCCCAGGATGTTTAAGATAGTCTCAGAATATAAAACTGAATTTCACACCCCTGCTTCAAATGTTACAGCACTATTTGTGTACAGCTTTTAAAGTGAAATAAATGATTTTCTGGTGGAGATGCACCATTATTAATAACCAAGATTTTATTTCTTAGCAGTATTTCAGCTCTATTTGGGGTCATTTAATCCTTAGTAATTGTAAAAATATCAAAATTGGGTCATTAACATGAAATAGCTTCATTGAGTTCTCCAATACTGTGAGTAGGATTTTTCATCAAGTGCTGGTACAAACGATGACTATGTTGGGGTCATAACAAAGGGAGGGGGCAGCAAAGGAGAGCAGGGACACCAAAAAGGACATCCAATAGTTCACAAACTGCTGTGTACCACACATTCTCCTCTTTTTTATGTCTGTAGTATGACTTTGAGGTGGAGAAGAGAGTGTTAGCAGAGGCAGGAGCATACCACTGACAGGTAAGTCCTCTATGTAATTATACGCAGACTCAAGTGGCTACCATGGCAACCATATGTAAAACACATTTTTTCTCCACAAATATTGAGTTGGAAAGTGTACCAGTGTGAAAATTCACCAAAATCTATTTACATAAATACTTATAGTGAGTTTTATTTGATTATTTATGGTATTATTCTTTTTCAAAATTAATATACAGCAATATTTTGATAAATTTTATATTTTTTTAATCAAAAAGTGGTTTCCATGGAAACTGTGTATAACATCACATTTACCCAGCCAGTGTTAATAAAAGATAGATATAAGGTATGAATGAACATGGTCCCGACGATTATTTTGGTATCAAACACTTACAATCTTAAACCAGACAAATAAATGCAAGTGGGAGTCAAACATTCACATTTTCAGGGACAGATCTAGGCCTTCAAAATTTGTAGGCAAATCGGGAAATAAAACAGTAATCACCACAGAATTTGACCTGACTCTTATATAATTCATTTAAAACTAAATTAGCCATTTACAAATTTCTTTAGCCAAATGAATGAAACATAAGCATTTGGCTAATTGGCTAGTGGCACCAGCAGTCCCTGCATTTTTCACAAAAATCACCAAAAAATCGTCAGACACAGGGAGTAGAGGGACTATGTTAAGTCCAGACTGGAAAGTGTTAAGGCACCACAGGTACATGTGCTTATGGCTGTGGTTATCATTGTGGTAACAAGGTGATCTGGGCCTGCTAAAGTGTATGGCCTTTTGCCATTTATTTAAACTTCCAAACCGGACAAGTTTAAAATCCAACCAATATGTCCTGGCGACAACCTGAAATTTGCCCGTCAAATGTATTTAGGGATTGAATATATAAGTATAGATGAGCAAAATAATAAGTTTGGAAAGGGAACAAATATAGATTAAAAATGGAATTGGCATGCTCTGGAGATAGCATAGTTAACAGGAACAGAGATTTATCTCAAAAATCTGTAGCCCAAATTCGAAATATAGATATAATTTACTAAAATTTGGTCTCAGCTCCTTAATAGGTCATTTTAAAGATTTTAGCCATTTTCACATTTCTTTAGCCAAATTCAAGAAGCATTAGCATTTGGCTAATTGGCTAATGGTTAGGTATGGATATGTTTTGCAAATCCTGCCATTTGGAGTCAATCTCTCCTATTCCTGGTGCTATAACATTGACCAAATAAACAATGTTTATTCTGTAATTTTCATGAAACTCTTAAGGTGTAATGGCCATGCCCTGGTAAAATCAGCCTACTGTCCTCTTCCTGGCCAAATAACACAAAAAGTATTGATGTAAACATATGCAAAGTATACATTTTTGAAAAGGTAATGACCAGCAGATTGTGAATAAACAAACAGCATAACCATTTTGTGCTAAGTGTTGTAAAAATAACCATTTCTTTTACCTTGCATATCAGTGAAACACGGTTATACACATGTTGAAATAACTTCGTACTGGTTTAACGAACTTTAATTTGTTTTCACTGGATTACTCCCAACATATGTGGCTAAAAAAGTGTCCCATAGATTTTTTAACAGGGTGTTTTGTTTGTTTTGAAATTATGGAAAACTGAACCTTAGGAACCCATTATGTCTGGTGGAAGGAACTTTGAGGCCCCATAACTGCAAAACAAACACAGTGTTAAAAAAATCTATGGGGTGATTTGGTAGCCACATATGTGGCCAGTAACAATGTGTAAACTTTTTGCAGTTTGAGAAAACCATTAAGTAGTTATTTCCACATTTGTATGCCCATGTTACATTGTATTTGGAGATCAAAGAAATCGTTGGCTATACAACAATTTATATCAAAGGGTCATGATTTTAGGTTGTTTATAATCTTTAGATCACAATCTTTCCAAAAATATATACTTAACATATGTTTACATGAATCATTTTTACTTAATTTGGCCAGGAAGAGGACAGTAGGCTGATTTTACTGGGGCATGGCCATTTCATCTTAAGAAATGTAAGAATGTGTTATAAGTATTCGCAGTGTTATCTAGTGATTGCTGTTTGTGGCAAATTTTTGGGAACTTGCATGTTTTGAACAGCCCAGAAAGTGTCACTATAGTATGTCAAATCCAAAATCTTGCACTCAAATTCATATAATATCCATAAAGTGGGTTTTTGTTTCCAGTCGTTACCAGATATGTGAAAAGTAAAAATTCAAGAGAAACAAATTTGTAGCCCTGCCATACTACATGTATATCTTTTCTTTCAATGTTTGTGTTCCAGAGAGAACACTGTCCCTGATGTTGCTCAAGCGGAAAACCTGCAACCTGGACCAGCTGTTTGACACCATTTATGACAGCACACTGCCAGTCGCTCAGAAACTGCTGCAGGTTACTTCCAATCCAAACATTCATGACTCCAGGGGCAACTCTCTGTTACACAGAGCCTGCACTGAAGCTGACCTGACAAAGCTGAACAATTTTCTTGTCTTAGGTTGCAGTGGTAATGTAACGGATAAGACTGGCAGTACACCACTTCATGTCTGTGCAGGAAATCACTTCATAGAGGGAGCAACTGCATTAATAAATGCAGGGTGCAATGTGAACTTGTGTGATAAGGAAGGATATACACCACTCATTAAAGCTATCTTAGTGGGAAATTTACCGTTTGTTAAGTTACTGATATGCAAGAAATGTGACTTGGAGAGACTTGATAAACAGGGATTTAATGCATTACACTATGCGATTCAGTGCCAAAACATGGTTCTTCAGGACTTACTGGCTGCAGGTGCTTCACCTGACACCAAAGACAGCTGGGGTGTTCACCCACTGGCCATGACAAGCAGCCCAGCAATTGCTAGGACCCTTCTTGCTTCAGGAGCCAGTGTTAATGCTTCGACGGCAGCAAGAGAAAATGCTGAAAAGTGGACACCAATAGGCATAGCATGCAGGGGAGAACACGTGAGACTTGTCAAGGCACTGCTGGATGCCGGTGCCGATGCTAACACACCACAGCCATATGAACCTGGGGGTGTATGTGGTGACATCTGCTGTACTCCCATCTGCATGGCAGCCTTTTATAGAAACTATGATATGGCTGTAGCTCTTGTGCGAGCAAACGTAAGGCTTAATTGGCCAGCTGATGCCCACAGTGGGCCTCCAGACATGATTTTTTCGCAACATACCTCACCCCTATGTGAAATTTGGAAACAAAAAGGATTGCTCAAGTCTTGCACATTCAAGTTGATTAAACTTTTCCTTCTGGCAGGATGCAGAGTAGATTTCTCTTTGATGCCTCCAAACAGAGCAGGGACAGTGAGAAAGATTATGAGAATGGTGGACGGAGCCTTGGCCCCCATGTCACTGGTGGGACTGTGCCGCAATACCATCAGATGGAGCCTTGGACTGGGTGTACAGGAAAAGGTACACAGCCTGGGTCTGCCCTCAAGAATGATCTCGCTTATTCTTTTGGAGGAGCTGCTGGGCCAATGACGTGATGTCTCGTCAGCTTCCTTTGCTGTGATGACCCACTGGAACAGTATCGTGCCTCCACAGTTTCTTTGCTAGTGGACAGTTACACTAGGCTTAATCCAAATCTTAAGATCTGCTGGGACCAGGTCATCATGCCTGCCATGTCTAAGGTCCTTGGATCTGTGATGCTTCCCAATGGGCTCAGATGTTTATATTAGATTCCACTGGAACTGACATCTTGCCTCCCTAATGTCTGTAATTAATATTCTGTGGGACTGATATCATGTCTCCCCAGTGTCTATGATCTAAGGGTTCTAATGGGACTGTGACATCATGTTTTTCAAATGTTTATAATCAGAGATTTATGTAGATGGACTTTGACATCATGCCTCCCCAGTGTCTGTGATCTTAGGATTCTACTCGGACTGTGACATCATGCCTCCCCAGTTTCCATGATCTTAGGATTCTACTGGGACTGTGACATCATGCCTCTCCAGTGTCTATGATCATAGATTTCTACTGGGACTGTGACATCATGCCTCCCCAGTGTCCATGATCTTAGGATTCTACTGGGACTGATATCCTGCTTCCCCAGTGTCTGTGATCTTAGGATTCTACTGGGACTGTGACATCATGCCTCCACAGTGTCTGTGATCTTAGGATTTTACTGGGACTGTGACATCATGCCTCCCCAATGTCTATAATCTTAGGATTCGACTGTGAGATCATGCTTCCTCAATGTTTGTTATCAGTGAGATTTATAGTGACTTCCACATCATGCCTCCCCAGTATCTGCACTCATCAGATGAAACTGGGACTGTTGACATGTCTCCTTAGTGTGTTGACTCACATGATCTGCACCTTTTATATTTCTTCTCTTTTCCTGTATTTTCGGAATTGGCTTGAACAATATGTGACATTGTCCTCCTGCATATTATATTCCTTTAGAATATGCTGGAACTGTGACATTATGTATGTCCATTATTGTGTATTGAATGATGATTGGCAATGCATTGTAAAAAAATTATCATGGCCGGTGTCAGACTCTGAATGAACAGTTGATCTTGGATTATGAGAAAACACCATGTATTTAAGAGTATTGCAGTCCACACATATTCTGTTAAGTTTAATTATTTTTACCTTGTTTCTATGTATATATACATGTGTACACATTTTTTTTTTTTTTTGATGGGATTCAGCCAGCATGCAGCAGAGTTACCGGCTCATTTGCAGGTCACATGAAACATGTTTACAATTAATTGTTCATGCCTGCCTTCAGAACCACAAACACAACCACCGTCAACATTTTTTCTGCCTGCAGTACTACCAGAAGTTCAACCAATCTTATTGAAACTTTAACCCTTTTCCCCTAAAACTGAAACTGAGTCAACGGCTTTCCTTGGCATGGGGCGTGTTATCTTGACTGGTCTCACTTACAATTCTCATTCAAGTTCTTTTTCATTACTGTTGAAATCAGCTGAAAACCTTGAAGCAGACAACATTTGACAAGCAGCCATTTTTGACTGGTTTATGGAGTAAAGGGTTTAGTGAAGTGACTTTGACATGTTTACAATCGTCTGTGAAAATGTTAACTCTGGATATGCACAACTGGACATGTGAGGGGATATCAGCGAAGGTGGCCCTGTTGCTCACTGAGTAAAGACAGCATAGTGTTAATGAACATCAGCATGAGCAAGCTCCGAGTACAAAAATTATAGGTAGTGAATCTCCATGCAACTTCCCTTGCTGTGTGAATCATCTGTGAACGTGCAAACTAAGGCAAGGTAGTTGAGCTGTCAAAACTGATTCCATGTGAGCCTAAAGATTGAACTCTAAGATATCAAAGGATTAAGCTACTCTCTGAAGAAAGCATCTAAAAGCCATTGGTGTACATTGGTGTCAGTGAGACACAATCATATTCATGTTCCTCTGCTATTTGTGACAATGATGACATAAAAATCAAAAATGTAAAATCAGAACTGTCAAAATCCAGTGTTGAGAAGATCTTTTGATGGCATTAAAATGCAAAACTAAAGAGTCAAAAAGTTGTACATTTACAAATTTTATGGCTTAAAACCATGATTTAAATCATCCCCACACACTGGGACCATGTTGTTCCACGTGACTGCATTTATTTAAGGTTTTAATGTGAAAAATAATCTTGTTGGACAAGCTAATTTTGTGACATTGGAAGTTGTATTTTATAACTGATTAGTCCATGTATGTAAAAAATGCACAGGGCCTAATTTTTGGTGGGGATAGGATCACATTTAAAAGAAAATGCAAAATGAGTACACAAACTTTATCTTAGCTTTTGGTATTTTAACATGGGAGATTGCAGTTACACTCCGAGACTTTAACAGTTACCTGGGCTTACAAATATGGGAAAGGAACAACCCAGTCACAAAGTAGCTGAAGTGGCCAGTGCCATGAATTTCTGTGTACATTTTCTTACTTTGGGTCATCAAATCAGTGTAGATCAACTTACAATAACCATTATTGCATCTTAGTGGCTGTACTGTGTTTTATATATATGTATATATATATATATATATATATATATATATATAGTATATGAACAATGTTCAATATCCTTGCTGCAGATGTGGTGGTGATCAGTGTGTCTGGGTATCTACATGTGCTTACATGAATGAGTTAATCAGAGATTCTATGTGCTTCAGTGAGTACTTTATTAGTTTCAGATATAAAGATCTCAAATCCCTGTGGTGAACAACATTGCTACTTCTTGCTCAAATATTTGCTAAAACTGGTTTTGTCACTTGGGGCTTGCTATTTCATGTTTGATGTTGTTTCAATGGTATTAAAATTGTAGTCTGAGATTTCAGCTGTTCAGGTGTGTTTTCATATTCCAGGTGGAATCGTATGATGCAAAGTTAGAATTTCAAATGTGCCAACGTCCACTTTAAACGGGTATCTTTTAAAGTGGGCCAGGGTTACATAATGGGTTACTAACAGCAGATGCAACAAAATTTGTCACAGTGTGGAAACTAACACTGACAAAACCCACCAGAAATTTTATATTAATTCTTCTTGTGTGCAGGTTTAGCAGAATTACAGAAGTCCTGCATGTATCCAATGCAAAAGTGCCAATACCATATTGAGAGATCAAACATGTTGTATGTTAAAGTGTCAAAGGTACAGTGAACTCTGGTTACTAAGGCCGTGTTGGTGCCAGGCGTTTAAGTCATTGTACATAATGAATTTGCCTAATGATCCAGACTTTCCATCTGCCATTGGAATGGAAATAAAGGGACATGTTCCACATTTGTCTGCATTTTGAAGTTCCTGGCTAGGCCATTGCTTGGCAGCTCTTGTGAAGTACAGTAAAACCTCTCTAACCGAACACCTCTGTATACCGAACACCTCTCTATAGTGAACACCATTTTTCGGTCACAAATATATACTTGCAATGTAAGCAAACCTCCCTTCACTGAACACCTCACTATTCTGAACACTTTTTTTCCGGGCCCAAGAGTGTTTGGTGTAGGGAGGTTTTACTGTATGACAGAAGTCTGATACAAGGGTTGGGGAACTGAATCTGAAAATTGGTTTGAGCTTCATTAGCATATAATAGATGTAACGTTCAGCATCTACACTGTGTGCTTTATATGAATTGTGGCATATGGTTTGCTGTCTGATGTGTGTGTGTTTGTGTGTCATCATGGATAGAACATTTCAAGTGTCAGATATGATAATGGAAACTACAATGCAGGCTCCAGTGAGTGATTACTGGTGCACGACCACTGAAACAATACTCATCCATATGTCAAAATTAAAACTGCACTTTACACAATCTTGAACACTGAGATGTTTAAATGGCTCCTTCACAATGAATACAGTAAATCCTTCAGTTTCTTACAAATTGTGACAAGCTTAACATATTTAGCTCAGCCAACTCCTCAGTCAGCTGAGCTTTCTGAGGATGGATCTGCTTCCTTCGTCTATCAGGTGTCCATCATCCATCCGCAATTATGGTTTTAATTATGGTTTTACATTCTGCTCCAAAACATGACCCAGATCCACTTCAAACTTCGTGGGGATCTGACTTACCAAGTTTGTTCAAATGGTCATGCTCCATTGACTTTTACCTCAGCTGACTTGTCAGTCAGCTGAGATTATATAATGGTCTGTCATCTGTCAATCTGTCCACAATTTACATTTTCAACTTCTCCAAAACTGTTGGCCAGATTCACTTCAGACTGAGTGAGTATCTACCTTGGGTGGGTCTCTTCCAAGATTGTACAATGGGTTATGCTCCAGTAACTTTTGGATTTTGTAGATTCTTTTTAGCTCTGCTGACCATAGGTCACAGAACTTAAACAATCACTCATGTCTGGTGGTCCATCACACAGTCAGTCTGTCCAGCCGTCCATCTGTCCATAAACTTTTGGTTGTGAACATGATACAGTCACAGTTTTCATGTAAGCCCCATACAACTCTCAGGACTTTTCAAATGCATGAATATCTACGTTGAGTTTAATATTGCTGGTGCCACCTATAGTAATATGTAATATTTGGGCCAAAATAGGAACTTGTCAATCAGCTAAGCTTACAGGATGGTCCGTTATTTTTTGCAGTTGTAATAAAATTAGGATTTGAGTGGTTGGGCCTATACATATTGGAAACACTATTAGTCTGCATTTAATGAAGAATATTTCAAAGGTTGAGAGGATCGGTTTAAAACCATCAGTTGCCTTTTGTAGGTGACTGCCTGTCTCAAGTCAGGAGTGAAATTTGTTTCCTCACATTGTTATTGGAAAGTGAATGTTGATGCTTTGGTAACTCTGGAATCTCTTTGCTGTCATTGTTGGGTTTGATATTTATGAATATGGGTCATGTTTTTCTACATAAGTGTATCATACTAGAAATGTTCGTCTTTCATTTGTCGTCCGTATATCCACAATTCACATTTTCGACTTCTCCCAAACCCTGAGCCAGATTAAATTCAAGCTTTGTGAGGATGTATATTGGGCAGGTGTTTACCAAGTTTGTTCAAATGTCGTGCTTCAGTGACTTTTGGATTTTTTATGATTTTTTTTTTTTTTTTTGTTCTTTTTTGGGGCAAATCTTAAAAAATCCCCAAAACCCAGTTGCTTTGATATCACTCAGGAACAATCCCAGAGACTCCTAGTTCTTAATTTATTAACCAGGTGGTGCTGCAATTTTGAGCTCAACTGACTTGTGAGTAGCTGAGCTTGCCAATTGTTATGGTCCTTTATCCGTCTTCAACAATCGACGACTTCTCCAAAATCGTCAGCCAGATTCACTTCAAACTTGGTAATAATGTATCTTGGGTGAGTTTCTCCCAAGTCTGTTCAAATGGTCACATTCCTGTGATTTTTGGAATTTTTATTTTATTTTGTGCTTTTTTGGGCAAATCTTAAAACATCTCTTCTCTGAAACTGCTTGAGCAATGGCTTTGATATCACAAGGAAACATTCCTAGGGACTCCTATTTCTTATCTGTCCACCAGATGGCCCTGCCATTTTTTAAAAATAAATTTTTCATGATTTTTTGTGTGTTTTTACTGTTTTCAACTTCTCCAGAACCGTCACTGAGATTAAGCTGAAACTTGGTGGATATGTTCCTTGCGGAAGGGTCAAATAATGTTGTTCCCTAGGTGGCAATGCTGTGGATTCCTGCTTTTTAACAATTTTTTTCAATTCAGGTGCTTCTCGGTAAATAAGCCTTTCTTATTGATTACTATGTAAGTCAATGGGCATTTTAATGCTGATTTGAATCTTTCACTTCTTTGAAACCATCATCCAGATTGACTCCAAACTTGGTGACAATGTCCCTTGGGTGGGTCCCAAGCAGATTTGTTCAAATGGTCACACTCGATTTAAGTTTGGGCGTTATTTTATAATCTTTAGCTCAGCTGACTTGTCAGTCAGCTGAGCTTATCTTATGGTCCTCCGTCCGTCGTCCGTCCGTCGTCCATCCGTCCGTCCGTCGTCCGTCAACAATTTACATTTTTGACTTCTTCTCCGAAACCATCAGCCAGATCCACTTCAAACTTGGTGGGGATGTGCCTTGGGTGGGTCTCTACCAAGTCTGTTCAAATGGTCACAGTCCATTGATTTCTGGATTTTTAGTGAATTTTTTTGTTTTTTTGGGGGGCAAATCTTAAAAAATCTTCTTCTCTGAAACCGCTCACCCAATTACTTTGATATCACACAGAAACACTCCCTTGGACACCTAGTTCTTAATTTGTTCACCAGGTGGCACTGCAATTTTTTTCTATTTTTTTATGAATTTTTGTGTGTTATAGCTATTTTCGACTTCTTCTCCAGAACCGTCACTCAGATTAAGCTGAAACATGGTGGATATGTTCCTTATAGAAGGGTCAAACAAAGTTGTTCACTATGTGGGAATGCTGCAGATTCCTGATTTTTAAAGATTTTTTCCATTCGGGTACTTATAGGTTAATGCAGCCTTCCTATTGATTACTGTGGAAGTCAATGAGTATTCTAATGCTAATTCACATTTGCGACTTCTTCTCCAAAACCGTCATGCAGATTAACTTCAAACTTGGTGGGGATGTACCTTGGGTGGGTGTCTACCAAGTTTGTTCCAATGGTCATGTTCCAATGAATTTTGGTTTTTTTATGATTTTTTTTTTCAAAAATCTTTACAAAAGTTTTAACATGGGAATTTCTTGTAATGGTTATAACTTAAATAATTTTGGCCAGATTTACTTCAAACTAGGTGGGGATGTGCCTTGGGTGGATCTCTACCAAGTTTGTTCAAATGGTCACGCTCTATTGATTTTTGGAATTTTTATGATTTTTTTTTAAAAACCTTCACCTGTGAAACTGCTCACCCAGTTGTTTTGAGATCGTTCATAGACACTCCCATGGACACATAGTTCCCAATTTGTTCACCAGGTGGCACTGCAATTTTTTCTAATTTTTTTTTTATGATTTTTTTTATATGGTTTTGTTATTTTTCACTTGTTCTCAGAACTGTCACTCAGATTAAAGTGAAATGTGATGGATATGTTCTTGTGGAAGGGTCAAAACAAAGTTGTTTACTAGGTGGCACTGCTTTAGATTCCTGATTTTTAAGTATTTTTTAACTCGGGTACTTATCAATCAATGCAGCTTTCCTATTGATTACTATGGAAGTCAGTGGGTATTCTAGTGCTAATTCACTGGACAACTGACACAAAATTTACTGTTTACTTGATAACTTGAGATCTGTTTTGAGTTAGTACTGTGATGTTGCACATGTTAATGTTTTTGTAGGAAGGTCATGCTCAGACAGTACATGAATGACTTTGACTTCGTTTCTGGGGTCACAGTGCAACATACATGAACTTTACTCTTCATTTTAACTTGAGAACTACTTGAACCTTGATGTTGCACATGTTAGTGTTCTTTTATAATGGTCAGACTTACTCAGAACATGGGTGACCTTGATCCTTTCCCAAGTTCATAGATCTGCAAGTGTGATGAATGTCAAGATCAGCTGAGCATGGGCTGTTCACACAGCCCTCTTGTTTGTTGTTTTGGGGGGCAAATCTGAATATATTCTCCTCTAAAACCACTCACCCAATATGCCATATGCATTTTAATTTCCCGCCACAAAGCACAGGTTTGATGCCATGCGTTCACTGGGGGACGTGCAGGTCACATCACTGTGACAGACAGGGACATATGTTCATTTCTCACAAAATTAGCGGGTTTTTTTTAGAAATTTAAGTTCACGTAAGGCCAAACTGGTATTCATCTAGTGTTTCCCAAGCCATACAAAAGAAAACTTTCCATCTGTCTTTGATAAATATTTTTTATTTCCAAAATATTAGTAATATCCTGCTTGTCCCCCCCCCCCATGTACCAACCCGTATCTTGCCACATCCCGCCAAGCAAGACTATGCAATCAGGTATGCAGTTGTGGCGGTAAATTAATATGCATATCTCCTATTGCTGTGATATCACACATGAACACTCCTAGGGGCTCCTAGTTCTGAATTTGTTAACCAGGTGGTGCTGCAATTGTATTCTTATTTTTTAGCTCAGCTGACGTGTCAGTCAGCTGAGCTTATCTCACGGTCCTCTGTCCATGGTTCTTCCGTCGTCAACAATTCACATTTTTGACTTCTCCAAAACAGTCAGCCAGATTCAGTTCAAACTTGGTGGGGATATGCCTTGGGTGGGTCTCTACCAAGTTTGTTCAAACAGTCACATATCAGTGATTTTTGGATTTTTAGCTCAGCTGACTTGTCAGTCAGCTGAACTTATGATATGACTAGCCAGTTGTCTTCCGTCTGTCCATCATCCACAATTCATGTTTTCGAATTCTCCAAAACGGTCAGCCAGATTCACTTCAAACTTGGTGGGAATGTGCCTTGGGTGGCTCTCTAACGAGTTTGTTCAAATGGTCATGCTCTTGTGATTTTTTTTTTTTTTGTGAATATTTTTGGTTCTTTTTTGGGGGGCAAATCTTAAAAAATCTTCTCTGAAACCGCTCACCCAATTGCTTTTATACCACACAGGGACACTCCTGAAGACTCATAGTTCTGAATTTGTCTACCAGGTGGCAGTGTCATTTTTTTAATGATTTTTTTGCTATATTCAACCTCTTCTCCACAACTGGCGCTCAGATTAAGCTGAAACTTGCTGGATATGTTTCTTGTGGAAGGGTCAAGCAAAGTTGTTCACTGGATGGCACTGCTTTGGATTTCTGATTTTTACCTCAGCTGACTTGTCAGTCAGCTGAGGTTTTGTGAGGGTCCGTCTTCCTTCTGTCCACAATTCACATTTTCGACTTCTTCTCAAAAACAGTCAGCCAGATCCACTTCAAACTTGGTGGAGATGTGCCTTGGGTGGGTTTCTACCAAGTTTGTTCAAATGGTCATGGTCCAGTGATTTTTGGATTTTTTTTGTTCTTTTGTGGGCAAATCTTAAAAAATCTTTTTCTCCGAAACAGCTCACCCAGTTGCTTTGATATCACACAGGAACACTCCCTGAGACCCTTAGTTCTTAATTTGTGTACCAGGTGGCGCTGCAATTTTTTTCTAATTTTTTTTAAATTTTTGTGTGTTATAGCTATTTTCGACTTCTTCTCCAGAACCGTCACTCAGATTTAGCTGAAACTTGGTGGATATATTCCTTGTAGAAGGGTCAAACAAAGTTGTTCCCTATGTTGGAATGCTGCAGATTCCTAGTTTTTAACGATTTTTTCAATTCGGGAACTAATCGGTCAATGCAGCTTTCCTATTGATTACTATGGAAGTCAATGGGCATTCTAATGTCAATTCACATTTTCGACTTCTCCAAAACCGTCATCCAGATTAACTTCAAACTTGGTGGCAATGTGCCTTGGATGGGTTTCTACCAGTTTTGTACAAATGTTAATGCTCCAGTGATTTTTGGATTTTTAATGAATTTTTTGTTCTTTTTTTTTTTTTGACAAATCTTAAAAAATCTTCTCCGAAACTGCTTACCCAATTGCTTTGATATCACACAGGAAGCCACCCAGGGACTCCTTGTTGTCAATTTGTTCACCAGGTGGTGCTGCAGTTTTTTTCTAATTTTTTATGAATTTTTGTGTGTTATATCTATTTTCCACTTCTTCTCCAGAACCGTCACTCAGATTCAGCTTACACGTGGTGGATATATTCCTTATGGAAGGGCCAAACAAAGTTGTTCACTATGTGGGAATGCTGCAGATTCCTGATTTTTAATGATTTTTTTCAATTCGGCTCCTTTGCGGTAAATGCGCCTTTCCTATTGATTACCATGTAAGTCAATGGGCACTCTAATGCTAATTTACATTTTCAACTTCTTCTCCAAAACCATTATCCAGATTTACTTCAAACTTGGTGGGGATGTACCTTTGGTGGGTGTCTACCAGGTTTGTTCCAATGGTCATGTTCCAATGAATTTTGGATATTTTTATGATTTTTTTTCAAAAATCTCTACAAAAGTTTTAATAGGAAAATTTAACATGGGAATTTCTTGTAATGGTCATAACTTAAATAGTATTGGCCAGATTTACTTTAAACTTGGTGGGGATGTGCCTTGGGTGGATCTCTACCAAGTTTGTTCAAATGGTGACTCTCTATTGATTTTTGGATTTTTTATGAATTTTTTTGTTCTTTTTTGGGGCAAACTTTAAAAATTCTTCTCCTCTGAAACCGCTCACCCAATTGCTTTGATATCGTACATAGACACTCTCGGGGACACCTAGTTCCCAATTTGTTCACCAGGTGGCGCTGCAATTTTTTTATGAATTTTTTGTATGGTTTTGCTATTTTTCACTTGTTCTCAGAACCGTCCCTCAGATTAAGCTGAAATGTGATGGCTGTGTTGTTGTGGAAGGGTCAAACACTTGTTTACTAGGTGGCACTGCTTTGGATTCCTGATTTTTAAGGATTTTCAATTCGGGTACTTATCGTTCAATGCAGCTTTCCTATTGATTACTATGTAATTGAATGGGCATTCTAATGCTAATTCACAGGACAACCGACAGGAAATTTACTGTTTGCTTGTTAACTTGAGATCTGTTTTGAGTTAGTTGCACATGTTAATTATTCTGCATGAAGGCCATGCTGAGACAGTACATGAATGACTTTGACCTCGTTTGTGGGGTCACAGTGCAACGTACAATAATTTTACTCTTCATTAACTTGAGAACTACTTGAACTTTGATGTTGCACATGTAAGTGTTCTTCTATAAAGGTCAGACTTACTCAAAACATGGTGTCCTTGATCCTTTCCCAAGTTCACAGAGCTGCAAGTGTGATGAATGTCAAGATCAGCTGAGGCATGGGCTGTTCACACAGCCCTCTTGTTAATAATTTTTGCAATTTGGGCTCTTAGCAGTCAATGCAGGTTTCCTGTTGATTACTATGAAAGTCAGTGGGCATTCTAATGCTAATTCACATTTTCGACTTCTTCAAAACTGTCTTCTAAATTGACGTGGGTTTCTACCAGGTGTGTTCAAATGGTCATGCTTTAGTGATTTTTGGATTTTTTAATGAATTTGTTTGTTGTTTTTTTTTGACAAATCTTGCACAATATTCTTCTCGACAACCACTCACCCAATTGGTTTGATATTACATAAGAACACTCCTAGGAACTCTTAGTTTTTAATTTGTTCACCAAGTGGTGCTGCAATTTTTTTTTTTTTTTTTAATTTTTAGCTCCGACTCGTCTGTCAGCAGAGCTTATAGAATCCGTTTGCGTCCGTCCTTCCGTCTGTCGTTAGACTTTTTATATTTTCAACTTCTTCTCAAAAACCACTAAATAGAATGTTTTGATTTTGCACATGGATGATCCCCACGTGGGCCTCTACGAAGTTTGTGAAGGAGATGATGATGCAATAATTTTTCTATTTTTTATGAATTTTTTAATTTATTTTTTGAAAAAAATTAAAATTTCTTCATCTTAAGAACAACGAAGCTAATTGCTTTGATATTGCACATAGGGTCAACTGGGGTCAACTAGTTCTTATTTTGGCCACCAGGTGGCGCTGTGATTTTTTCCTATTTTTGTTATGAATTATTGCCTGTTAAGGCTATTTTCGACTTCTTCTCCAGAACGGCTGAACAGAATTGCTTAAAATTTTATGAGAATATAGTTGGACATTAGACAATGAAAGTTTGCAAAAATAATATGGATATGTTAATTTTAGGCAAAGTTATGGGATATCAAACTTCGCAACTGTAAGGAAGTGCTGCAGTTGTAAATATATATATATATATATATATATATATACAGCTGCAGCACTGTAGCGTAATATATGCACTGTATTGCCATATATATATATATGGCAATACAGTGCATATATTACACTATTGTATTTACCCTTTTGACTTCTTCTCAAAAATCACTGTATGGAATGTTTTAATTTTGCACATGGATGTTGCCCAGATGAACCTCTACCAAGTTTGCGAAGGAGATGATGATGCAATAATTTTTCTATTTTTAATTAATTTTTTAATTAATTTGAAAAAAATAAAATTTTCTTCATCTCAAGAACTACCTGGCCAATTGCTTTGATATTGCACATAGGGTCACCTGGGGTCAACTAGTTCTCATTTGGGCCACCAGGTGGTGCTGCGATTTTTTCCTATATTTTTTCATGAATACTTGCGTGTTAAGGCTATTTTCGACTTCTTCCCCAGAACAGCATGATAGAATTGCTTAAAATTTTATCAAAATAAAGTTGGACATTAGACAATGAAAGTTTGCGAAAATAGTGTGGATATGTTAATTTTTGACAAAGTTATGCGATATCAGACTTTGTGACTGTAAGTGAGTGCTGCCACTGTTCATGGGCAGTCATTGAAGCAGCAAGGTATGTCAATTGATAATACATGTACTGCCATGGACAAGTCAGGTCGCCCTATTCAATTTTGTTTCCTGAATAAAGTCAACTATGACCTTTTCTACACTGTCAATTTGTATCTTTGATAAATGCTGAATCAAATGTACATATCACGTGAAGGGATTTGCTATCCGAAACAGACAATTAAGCAAGCAGCTACATATATCTATTTTCAATTCGGCTCCTTTTCGGTAAATGCACCTTTTATATTGATTACCATGTAAGTCAATGGGCATTCTAATGCTAATTTACATTTTCAACTTCTCCAAAACCGTCATCCAGATTTACTTCAAACTTAATGGGGATATACCTTTGGTGAGTGTCTACCAAGTTTGTTCCAATGGTCATGTTCCAATGAATTTTGGATTTTTTTATGATTTATTTTTCAAAAATCTTCACAAAAGTTTTAATAGGAAAGTTTAACATGGGAATTTCTTGTAATGGTTGTAACTTAAATAATTTTGGCCAGATTTACTTCAAACTTGATGGGGATGTGCATTGGGTGAATCTCTACCAAGTTTGTTCAAATGGTCACGCTCTAGTGATTTTTGAATTTTTCATGAATTTTTTGTTCTTTTTTGGGGCAAACTTTAAAATCTTCTCCCAAACTGCCCACCCAATTGTTTTGATATCCCACAGGGACACTCCCTGGGACTCCCAGTTCTTAATGTGTTAACCAGGTGGCGCTGCGATTTTTTCATATTTTTTTATGATTTTTTGTGTGTTTTTGCTATTTCTGACTTCTTCTCCAGAACCGTCACTCAGATTAAGCTGAAAGGTGGTGGATATGTTCCTTGAAGAAGGGTCAAACAAAGTCGCTCAAAAGGTTGACTCGGTTCATATTTTCATTCATTTTTTGAAAAAGTACAAAATAAAACAGATTTATACGAAACTTAAACATGGAGATTTCTTGTAAGGAAAACAACTTAGATATTTTTCGCCATATTTATGTCACACTTTGTAGAATTGTACCTTTGATAGGTCTCCACATATGTTATTCAAATGTTCACACTGATTTTGGCATAAATTTTTGGGTGTTTTTTTTTAAATAAGCAGATGCATGTCAGCTGAGCACAGGATCATCATGATCCTCTTGTATGTTGTTCTTTACTTGTCACATATTCTCCAGAACCGTCCTTCAGATGAAGTTGAAACTTTGTGGATATGTTTCCTGTGAAAGGTTCAAGGAAAGATGGTCACGTGGTAGCACTGCTGTGGATTCCGGATTTTTAACGATTTTTTTCAATTCAGGTACTTATTGGTAAATGCACTTTTCTATTGCTTACTATGCAAGTCAATGGGCATTCTAGTGGTAATTCACATTCTGGACATCTCTGAAGAAACTGTCCGTGAGATTTACTTTAAACTTGGTGGCAATGTACCTTGGGTGGGTTTCTACCAAGTTTGTTCAAATGGTCTTGCTCCAGTAATTTTTGGATTTTTTCATGATTATTTTCAAAAATCTTTTAAAAGTTTGAATAGATAAGTTTAACATGGGAATTTCTTGTAATGGTTATACCTTAAATAAATTTTGCCAGATTTGTGCCAGACTTGGTAGGGCTGTACCTTTTATAAGTGTCCACCTATTTTGTGGAATTGGTCATGCTCCACTGATGTTTGGACCTTGACCTCATTCCCAAGGGCACAGAACAACTGACGCAAAATTTACTGTTCACTTGATAACTTGAGATCTGTTTTGAGTTCGGACCTTCTTGTTGCACATGTTAATGTTTCTCTATGAAGATCAAGCTTAGACATTACATGAGTGACCTTGACCTTGTTTCTGGGGTCACAATGCAACATACATGAATTTTACTCTTCACGAGAAGTTGAGAACTACTTGAACTGGGACCTTCATGCTGCATATGTTTGTGTTCTTCTATGAAGGTCAGATTTACTCAGTACATGGGTGACCTTGATCCTGTCCCAAGTTCAGAGAGCTGCAAGTGTGATGAACGTCTAGGTCAGCTGACCATGGGCTGTTCACACAGCCCTCTTGGTTTTTTGGTTTTTTTTTTGTTTTTTTTTTGGGGGGGGGGGTTGTGCTTTTGTTTTTGTTTTTGTTTTTGTTTTTGTCTGGTTTTGCTGTTTTGACTTCTTCTGCAAAGCTGTCACAGAGATTAAGCTGAAACTTCGTGGATATGTTTCCTGTGGAAGGGTCAAACAAAGTTGTACACCAGGTGGAACTGCTATGGATTCCTGATTTTTAACAATTGTCTTTTTCAATTTGGTTACTTATCAGTAAATACACCTTTCCTATTGATTACTATGTAAGTCAATGGGCATTCTAATGCTAATTCACATTTTCCATTTCTTCTCCAAAACCATCATCCAGATTGACTTCAAACTTGGTGGCGATGTACTTTGAGTGGGTCTCTAGCAGATTTTTTCAAATAGACACACTCCAATAATTTTTGGATTTTTTTAAATGAAATTTTGTTTCGGGGGGGGAGGCAAATCGTAAAAAAATTGCAAGAGTATATGCACATGTTAGCTGAGCATAGGACTGTCACAGCCCTCTTATGTCAATTTTTTCATGATTTTTTGTGTGTTTTTGTTACTTTCAACTTCTCCAGAATCGTCACGCAGACTGAGCTAAAACTATGGGTATATGTATTCTGTGTAGGGGCCAAACAACGGTGTTCATGGGATGGCACTCCTGCAGATTCCTGATTTTTAACATTTTTTTTTTCAGTTTGGGCACTTCTCGGTGAATTCACCTTTCCTAATGATTATTATGCAAGTCAATTGGCATTCTATAGCTATTTCACCTTTTAAGGACTTCTTCTCCAAAACCACCACCCAGATTGACTTCAAACTTAGTGGGGATGTACCTTGAGTGGATCTCTGCCGGCTTGTACAAATGTTGATGCTCCAGTGATTTTTTTATGAATTTTTTAGTTCTTGTTGGGGGCACATCTTACAAAATTTTCTTCTCCAAAACCCTTCACCCAATTGCTTTGATATCACCCAAGAACACTCCCAGAGACTTGTAGTTGTCAATTTGATCACCAGGTGGCACTGCAATTTTATTGGACTTTTTTATGATTTTTTTGTGTATTTTCACTATTTTCAACTTCTCCATAACCGTCACTCAGATTAAGCTGAAACTTGGTGGATATGTTTCTTTGCGGCAGGGTTAAACAAACCTGTTCACCAGGTGGCACTACTGTGGATTTCTGATTTTTAATGTTTTTTTCAATTCTGGTACTTATTGGCAAATGCACCTTTCCTACTGAAACTATATGCAGGTTAACGGGCATTCTAAGGCTAATTCACATTTTGGACTTATCCAAAGAAACTGTCCGTCAGATTGACATCAAACTTGGTGACAATGTACCTTGGGTGGGTCTCTGCCAAGTTTATTCATATACTCACACTCCAGTGATTTTCGGATCTTTTATATATATATATATATATATATATATATATATATATATATATATATATATATAATTTTTTGAAAATCTTGAAAAGAGTTCAATTGGAACTTGAACATGGAGATTTCTTGTAATGGTTGTAATGTAAATAATATTAATTTTGGCCAGATTTTTGTCAAACTTGGTAGGGATGTAAAAAGAAATGTCAAAGTCTTAAACCTTTATTGGCATTTCATAGAAATGTGCACATTAAAAAAACTAACAATAATTCCTTGAAGTTGTAAGAATGCAAGACATGTTATGGATTTTAAGCATGTAATACACAATTTTTGGTGCAGTTATACAATGTATGTATATTGAAGTCAAAATAGTTACTTTTTCCAAACAAAAAGACCCTGGGAGACGGATTATCAGAATCCCATGGGCACTTTGTTTTTGAAGAGAGCCATCATATTATCTCCTCCTTAGCTTTAAAAATTTCAGGTAGCTGCAAATGGATACAATTAAAATCTTCCATACAAACTCCCCTTGCAAGAAAATGACAGACACACTGTATGAACTGGACAAAAGAAATTACATGGTCTCAAGTTCGTTTGTGTGTGTTTTTTTTTTTGGGGGGGGGGGAGCATTATTGCAGTGTTAAGTCACATCCATTGTTCTAAACTGGCGGTTTACATACTGTATAATCATTTGTATTCCCAAGCATAAAATTTTCGGAACAAGGCTCAAAACATATTTTCGTGAGTTATATTTGCCCGAATTGACACCACCAAAAAAATAATCTTACGAGAACTTGCCCATTTGTGCGTATGGTAGTTTCTTTTTATATTGTAATTTTTCCATTTCAATTTTGATTAAAATTTTTGCTAAAAGTGACTTTTCATAGTCCATATAGGCAAATACTATGTTGTGTGTGATGCAGGGACAGATGCAGCTCTTCAAAATTTATAGCCAAATTGGGAAATAAAACATTAATCACTGCAGAATTTGACCTAAGTCTTATATAATTCATAATAAAGGAAATTACCCATTTGCAAATTTCTTCAGCCAGATGAATGAAACATTAGCATTTGGCTAATGACACCAGAAGTCCCTGTGTGATGGTGCCATGATTGAGTTGACTGTTGGAAGGTAAACATGACAGTATGCGCCTCAGTGTGTGTTAAGACACAATTGATGCACGCACACAAGTTCAGCAGTCATGGAATTGTGGCAGCTTGTCAACCAAAGGTACAAAATTAATGTGAATGAGTGGACACAACTAAAAATAAGTGAACCAAACAACTTTCAAATGTTACGCACCTCAGCCCAGTTCCATAACATAATTGATTGCTCACTCCTGCATCCCCTCCACTGAATGGGATTCAGCCTTGCTGTAGATATCTCATTTGCCAAATTCAGCATTTTATTGACCCAATTAAATATTTTTGTTGTTTTCTTCACTTGTTAACACAGGTCCAGAAATTCGCAAAATCTTGCGAGAATCTATTTGGAATTTTGTCAACTAGTTTTCTTTTTAAAGAAAGAAAAGTTTAGGAGAATCTGAACGAGAATGGATTCTCGGATTCTGGCAAAAATTCTGGCCCACTAACATCGAATATGTAATGGGTTACCAGCATAGTTACCATTTCACTGTAATAAGCATTGCATCACCTTTACACATTGAAAAGTTGATTTTTGTATGCTTCAAAGGATTAACATTGGATCAGATTGACAAAATTTTAAAAGTGTTAATCTTCACTGATGATGCATTATCTATTCACCACATTTGGTATGATCTGTCTGAGATCGTTACCCCTCCAAATTTTTTTCCATCAGAAAATGCTTCTCTGTATATATGTCTCTGGACTGGAAGTCCGTGACACCCTCCTGCAGTTGACCCCGGCATCTTTTGCTGCTTATGCATCCATGTATTTTTCTGCAGTCAGTAGAACATTCTATGTGTTTTTAATTGTTTTTTTTTTGTTTGATATCTCATCTAGTCTATGTCAAGTTGGAGTTTGTGGACTAGTGCACTTTCAGACTTGAAATATTTTGTGCGTGGAATGTTAATTTTTTTTTGTACACAAGTCAATTTTGGTGTTGCAGTTCCTGCCTCATCTTTTTCAGCAAGATGGCATCCAGTGACGGTTTTGGCAAAGGGTGCCAAAGGACATGCCATGACCAGCTGGGACACTCATCAGCAATGCTGTCATTGCTGGGAGTGCAGTAGAGGGGTCCGGTGCTCCAGAGTCAACAACTGCAGTTTGTGCAAAGACTGGCCCCTTGAATACTGGCTTACAGTTGCCAAGGGAGACCAGAAATAAGCACAGAAAAGAAAGAAGAAACAGGCCATGGCCTTGTTATCATCATTGCATCCAGTATCAGAAGGCCAAGTCCATGATCTCTGGTCCATATACATCATCATGAATGGTGTCTGCCACTACTTCAACAACAGCTGCACAAGGGGCCTGATCTGTATCTCATATGTATACATTCAGCTGTCCGGCACCAGCCAGGCCCTCCGGCTACAGTGTGTTCAGGCCCTGGTATGGATGTGGACACACTGCAGGAGTTCATCATGGGTGTGATCAGCTGCCAGGTACCTTTGATATTCTTCAGCTTCAGGCCATACAGAATAGGTCAAAGGCCCCAGCGCCTATATGCCATCACACCCACAAGAGTTTGAAGGAAAGGAGAAGTTCCAGCCATTAAGACCAGGTTCCTGTGCATGCCATCTGATTGCTTCCTACAGCAACATCACCTGCAGCTGCTGGTCAGCCTGTGTACATCACCACGGGAGATGGTTAGGGCGAAGTAAAAGGATGTCACCACCTGCCTTTGCATGAGAAAAAGGAATAGTGAGGTAGAGGATGCAAAAGTATTACCTGATGACACTCCATTTCTGGAGCCATGGCCTGGGATCGCAGAAGAAGCTGAGGCCCTCAGCTCCAAAGCCAATGTCACAGATGGCAGAGGAGCATCACCAACTAATGACCCCCTTCGCCATGTACATCAGGAAGCAGACCAGTGCAATGTCAGTACAGTTGGAGTCTGCAACAACTGGATGATCACCTGACTTCAACCTGTCAGAGCTGCTCCCCAAACTTGCACAAGATGTACAGGGTGCCGACCTGCACTTGGGATGCTTTGATGGGCACAGGAGGAGTTTGGCACCCAATGCCCCAGAACGAAGTGTTCACCAAGCATTTATGTTTCGTAAAGGATCCCTGAATAGATCATTACACACAAAAGGGCTATACTACTGGCACTATCCCAATTGGACATGGAGGCCCTGACACAAAGCCAGCTACTCTACCAACTCGCTGACTACTCTGATGTAGACCCATGAATGTGCAAGGTTTTGGGTATCCTGAGCCAGATTGAGCAGTCAAGGGTTGTATTCGTTTACCATACCCTGCAGAACACAGTGCACCTGGAGGTCAATTAATTATTAATACAGGGAGAGGCATACCACAGCATTTCGGTGATAAAGCAACACCTGAACTGGCAGCTGTAAACCAGTCGCTACCCTTCAATCCAGAGGTCCTGCAGTAGCTCATCCAAAATCACCATCACGAATCACACCTTCAAATGCAACAAGCCTTCCTGTAGTGATGCTGCCAGGAAAAGACCCAAACAGATGGGGGCGGTGGAGGCAACAGCCAAAGAGCCTTTCACAATCAAGCCAAGATGTTTGGGCATGATGGATGAAAGGACAACAAAGCACACTAAGGCCAAAGGGGAAAGGGCAGGAGCACAGGAGGAGCAGCAGCCCGGTCCTTACAGCCAGTCAACCAGTGTACCTCAGACTTCTGCTTCTGCCTTTCCACTGAATGCTCTGAAGCCCCGACAAATGGGAGCCAGGTTATTGATGTACACAGAACAATGACAATGGTACACTGCAGATCCATACATTTTAAATTCCGTAAGTGCAGCTTGCGCTCCTTTTCAGAGTTAGGTCTACCCTCATTGTCAAACTCACTTGTTTACTTTCGCATCTCACAGATACAGGAACAGTAGAGAACCTCGAAGTAGCTCTAAGATCCCTATTGCAAAACGGGATGTTAGAGAAAGTTTGAAAACCATGGTCACAGGGGTTTTACAGCTACCTGCCTATTTCCAGTTCCAAAATAGCAGGGGGTTGGCAGCCAGTGATAGATCTTGCCAGACTCAACACCTGTCTCTGCAAGGAAAAGTTCAAAATGGAAACCCCAGGCTCCATAGCAACTGTGGTTTACACCAGCAATAGGATGATCTTGATGGACCTGAAAAATTTGTACTTTCACATACTGATTGTGGAGTCTAGTGGAAAATATAATACCTGTTGACAATGGTTCAATTTATTAATTTTGCATGCTTCCATTCGGCTTGGCTCCAACAATGATCGTGTTCACCAGATTAATAAGCATAGTAGCTTGTTGATTCAGTCCCAGAAGCGGGATAGTCTTGGGACTAATACATCCCTCGTACTTCCTGCCTGCCCTGATTTAGGGCTCCAGATCAACTTAAAAAAATTAAATCTGGAACTGTCCCAAGAGTTTGTTTCTAGCCACTCTCTAACAAATAGTACTGTTCATCTGCAAGTCAGCTTGGGGCCATTTCAAAAGACTGCAGGTGATCCTGAATCAGTTTTTATCCAGCACCAAGCATTCTTTGAGGGAATGGCAGAATTTGATAGGCACTTTAAAATCGCTGGACTTCAAGGTGCCTATGAGGAGACTTTGCCAATGTCTGCAGCAAGCATTCCTACACTCTTGGTCTTGGACCTCCCAGCACCAATCACAATGTACTGCCAAAATATGTCCAATAATCGCTGTTGTAGCAGAGCAGTGACAACATGATGCAAGGTCAGACACTAACCCCTTTCCATCCACAGGAGACTACACAAATGCATCACTTCAGGGGTGGAGTAGGGACCATATGGGCTCCAAGACTGTATCCATGATCTGGCCTCCTCAATATAAGTCTTGTCCCATCAACTGGCTGGAGCTAGAGTGATTAACCTGGCCTTAGAGAAATTACTGCAGGATCTGCCAGACAAACATGTCGTAGTTTGCTCAGACAATCAGATGGCGATTGTACATGTAAACACACAAGGGAGGGGCCAGGTAAGCACCCTTGCTGTGCTTAGCGGAGATGCACTGGTGTGCATTCAGCAGCATACTAGTTCAGAAAAAAATATTTACCCGCATTCATAAATTCCAACCCAACAATGACAGCAAAGTTAAATACAGCAAAAGGCAGAGTGTCAAGAATTATCAAAACATCAACTTTCATTTTTCAATACAAATTTAATGAAAAAAATTTCACTCCTGACTTCATACAAGCAGTTACCCATGCAAGGCAACTGGTGATTTTAAACCTATTCTCTCAACCTTTGAAATATTTTTATTATCGGCAAACTTAAGTTTTTTTTTCCGAAAAGTATAGGTCTAGCGACTCAAAACCCAAAATTTATCACTTGTGCAAAAAATACAAAAGAGACAAGGCAAAGGCTCCATTACACATACATAGCAGGAGTCCTAAATGTGGAGCCTGATTTGCTGTCCTGCCAGCACCAAGCAGTCGGCATAGAATGGTTTGTGCACCTCTAGATTTCTGAGGTCTTTATGGGACCTTTGGAGTACCCTACATATAGACCTGTATCCCACAAGAGACAACCACAAGTTGCAGACCTTTGTCTCTCTAGTACAGGATGATCCAAGCTTGGGTGGTACACACCCTCTTCATAAGCTGGGAGAATGTGGGCTCATGCCTATTCCTATAGGGAGAAGAAGGTGGAAATAATCTTGATTGCTTCTTGGTGGCCCTAGAGATCATGGACAGTGGAGATTCTGGAGCTCAGTTAAGAGCCATCTTGAACTCTTCTGGCTTGGCCAACAATACTGCAACAATATTTCACCAGAACCTGGCAATACTTCATCTGCCTGCATGGCATGCATTGACAGAGACAAGCTTTGTGCCATTTCTGTGAAACTGTATGAGTCCAAGTGGATGAAGTTCAGCACATAATGTGAAGAACAAGTCTCCAAGATTGACCCCAGGAAGGTCTCCATTCGAAACATCAAACTTTTTTATGTACCCTTTAAACCAAGGCCTTGAGTATGTACTCCCCCCAGCTTATTAAGAACTTTTCACAGATAGGCCTGTGAGATAAAAGGTATTCCCTCAATGAGATTTGTCAGTGATTGTTCTGGGCCTAGGCTTACCAGTTCTTGAACCTGAGAACATGGACTGGCTTTGCTTAGATTAACTGTCTTGTAAGACAAAGACTTTCATCCCACTGGTTTGTTGTCATGTTGGCCTCTGGGGCTAGGAGGGGTGAGATTCACATCCTTGGCCACTCCAGGTGAGGCTGGACAGGGGACTGCACAGAAGTAATTTTACAACCTAACCCTTTGCTCAGGAGTAAGATACATGCTCCTGATCAACCCAAAACTACCTTTGTGGGCTTATGGATCAAGACCTTGTCTGCCAACTTGCATTGAAAAGATCCTAACAGATCACTTTGTCTAGTTAGAGCACTCAAATTTTACTTGAAAAGAACAGACCACATCACTAAAGGCAGATGCCAATTCCTACCTTTGAAGAAAAAGACTCCAACTTTGATAACCAGATTCTCCAGGAATCTACACCAACACCATCTCTACCTGGGTTACCAAAGCAATCAGGTTTGCCTATATAGTGGCAGACAAATTCCCAGAGCTCCACCAGTTACACCAGATAATTGAGATCAGAGCCCATGATGTTAGGGCCATCACCTTGTCCTGAGATGCTCTAAAGCAGGTCACATTAAGCAACATAATGGCAGCATGCTGGTGGAAGTTACGCAATGATTTCTCCAAATTTTTATTTGAGGGATTTGTTTTAGGTCAAATGGTAACTTCTTGATCTCAAAGCATATCGTCACCCTCAATGTGTAAGCCATGACTTATTTTATTTATACCATGTGGCTACATTTTCCTATGGTGCTAGTTTTTCATATCAATAATATAAATTTCATCCCTTTTAGGGATTGGTTCTTTTTGAGTGGAGTGTTTTGAGGTACAGTTCCTCTTCCTGGAGTCTGAATGATCTACTGTCTCCACTGGGTTGGTACATCTACCAAATGTAGTGTACAGGTAATGTATTGTGACGCAAATCTGGGAATTATTTTATGGTTTCCTTCCACTGCACAAAAGCCCACCCAGGTGGTCCTGCATCAGATCATTCCAAGGTTAGTCTGTTGGAAAAACTGATGTGATTTGTCAATGCCAGAGGTCAAGTAATGGGTGCTGGGGTCAACAGCAAGATGGTACTATGGGCCCCCAATCCAGAGAAATATTTTCAGGGAAGTGTTTCTGATGGGAAAAAATTCAGGAGTGGATACAATCTCAGAGGGATCATACCAAATAAAGTGGATAGGAAAGTATTGCTAACAAATGTAGGAAATATATTAAATTTCTCAGTTTTGTAGGGAATCAGGATTTTATTTTTATTATTTCACAGGAATACATTGACATAGTGCAAAGGTAAATTTTTAACATTTCCCAGCTATGCAGATAAAAATGTGTAATCGTGACAAGTGGTGGCTGGGATATGAATAATGGTAATTTGGTGTGGAGACGCATTAATGTCATTGGTCGACCGTTAACATGCGAGCCACCTATATGTTACAGAAAACAAGTGTTGCAATTTCTTTCTTACACAGCGCCTTAAGTACAGCACTCACTTTCACTTTCAGGCTGTTATGGCATTCTTAAAGTGCATACCGATCATAATTTCAAAATGTATATAAAATGTAGACACTTTATTTGTTATTCTTTCTTTCAAACAATTAGGAAACGTCAGATTGATAAGCAATCGACTCTCATCCTTTGCCTGTTTTTCTGGAAAGCATCTGAATTTTCATCTTCATACCAATTCAAGCTATCAGACTAAAAGTACAGTCAAATTAAATTAACAGAATCAAGTGTAGATGATTTTATGACGTATTACATGTGTGGCGAGTACTCACAAAGTCTGCCAAAACTTTGTATTGCTGCTGGATCACTCCAAAGCCCATTATGTAAACCAAATCAGCAGGAAGATTCACCAATTTTGTGCGCTTTAATGGTAAAAATGACCCATCAAAACGGAACGTTATAGTGTTTCGGCAAATCCTAATCTATACTTACCTTGGACAATTGGAGCAAGCGTCTCATTGAACCACAATATCCATGGTCAGTATAAATTGGGATCCCCATAAAAGTGGACAGAACTCACAATTATGGATCGCTGTCCCCCTGTTTTCCCGTCAAAAATCCATAACACCGCCATGATTATAATGACAATAAGATCTATGTCTCTGTTGGCCAGCATTTGTGAAGAAACGTGAGGGCAAAGCATGAGATTCCTCACAGAGGTTTGTCTGAATAGAGCATCTTAAAGGGTTACTGTGGTGATAATTTACAATTTTTGAGTTGTTTTATATAATTAATATGGACCCATGTCAGCAAATACAAACTTTTTCCCAACAGGATAAGCTGATATAAAGTATGCTTAAATATGTAAATATGGGGTTGTGATTTCACCTGGACTAACTGCTACAGGTAATGCTTTGACAGTTAAGTGGCACCCATGACAAAAACAAAGAAACCTGACCAAGTACACATATTCTGCTGTTACTATCGATGAAGCGGTGTGTATAGATATAATCAAATTTACTAAACTAAGATATTTTTTATAATTTAATGAGGATTAATAAAGAAAGGAAAATGCAGAATTCAATACAGACAATTTAACAGCTCCTGTGGTTGTATATTGCAGGCGTCAACTAATATACCACGCTGATAAGATCAAAGAGGATGATTAACAGAGTACACAAGTCATTATGATACACCTGTTGATGTTGTGTACCTCAGCTTAAGGACATTTACTGGAAATAGAAAATAGCTCCAACTAAATACCTTTGAGATAAAATGTCAACAATTTTCAAATGAACACCTTAAATGATCATTAATGACAGCAAAAGTAATTACTATCACTCTTGTCCCCTTTATCCCGGGTTGAACTTTTGCTTTGATGTTATATATTCACAGAACCTTACATTGTGAATAAACATGCCAAAGGAATCGACCAGAGCTATATATTCAAGTGGAACTATTTAAGATTTAAAAATTCAAATTGCCTTAGGAGCATAATTTCAAAATTATACACCTTTTATTCATTAAATATGAGGCTCATAATGGTCACAATGTGTGGAAGTTGAAATGGGATCTGTATCCATTATAGTTTTTGAAGATATTCAAAATGTTTCCACTTTGTTCAATATTGATTACATGTGCATGTTAGCAAAACAGATATAGAAGTTGAAATGACATCTCGATGTATTTTAAATTTGGAAAGCTATTCAAGATTATAAAATTTGAACCACCCTAATTTACAAATTTTTCAAAATTTTCACCACCCCCCCTCCCCCTTCCCAGCACATTTCCATCCATATAGTTACTCTCCTTCAAATGTAACCCTACTTTTCAATTATTCGTGTCTATGAGTGTACATTTACTCTCATGATTCTTGCATTTAAACAGAAATTACAGTCAAACAACTTTGTAATTAGTAAACTAAGGATGTGTTTATTGAGTAAAAGCTACATGCATGACTAGCTACAGTCATGTATGTAGCTTGTACTCAATAAATACATCCTGTGTAGTTGTTTATAGTTCTAGAGTTGGCTAATTCTAGTTTAAATGCATGAGTCATGACAGTATTTAAAAAATAAAATGATAGGCATGAATGATTGAAAAACAAATAGAGGTGAGCAAATGGATCAAAACAAGTGAAAGAAAGTAAATTGGGGGGTGTTATGAACAGCTAGACATTGATCGTTTTCCATCCTGCTCACCTGGATCCATATTTTATATGTTATAAAAGTGCCTCCGGCTGTGCCCAGTTAACAAAGTATAATGACGTCAAAGGAGGCAATATGTAAAAGGGGAAAACGTCCATTTATACATGATTCAACAAATGTCCAAGCTACCTAATGCCTAACAAAAATATACGTGTGGTCCGGGTAACCCGACCGACCCTACTGAAAAGGCACGACCCCAAATAAATTTTTTGACACATAAAAAAACTTTCAAACCACCCCTCACCACAAAAAATTGATCAACCCTCAAAGATTTTTATTGAGAAAGTGGCCGACATGTGCCGTTTATTGAAGTCAAGTCAATTTCAAATGCAGCATTTTATTTCAACTTGTGTTAACGTTAAACGGCCCCCTCAGGTGTGTCAGCAGCAGTCATCATTGTTAGTCATAAATCCAAATGCTAGACGATAACCTGGCAAATCATACATATATTGATGAGTGCCATTTTGAACATATCATTATTGATGCCTTGAAATATTTGCAAAATATATACTTTCGGTTTCACATATTATAAACCCACCAAGATAGTCAGTCCCATTACTATCCTCACTTACAGTTACAAACTATTGGGTGGCAGACTGCATAATTTCAAAATGGCAGCCAAGTTCGTGTGGGTTAGCCCTGAATGGATATTTTGAAGAGGTAGTATCCAAAATACATGTCTGATTAGTGTTAATGGGAAGGTTAATTTGTTGAATGAATGTAATGTACAATACATAATGGGAGTTTTCCAGTGTGAGCATATACTATAAATGTAAATACAATGCCATGAGGTTAACAGTTGTTGGCGGCAGTGGGCCTCAGAATAGGAATATTCTACCTGACACTGAAGTCGCCCCAGGCTATAAATTAGGTAGCAGCACTGGGCAAAGGAACCTAGGGGGCCTTCTGGGTCAAACATGGTGCTTAGTCAAGAAGGTTACCCTGATAGTGGATACAGGTCAGAAACTACAGGCGGGTATTTATCGTATAATTAGTAACAATGCATGTAGTAGAACAGAGCAGCAGCCAGCGGCAAAAGGGTCCTTGCTGCTGGCTAATGCAGTCTGCCGTCGGCTAACGCAGTCTATGGCTGAGCTCCAAAGGTGTCAATTGGATTTCAGCAACATCCACCGTTTGACAGCGGTAATCAGCAGCAGTGCCGCTGACTAACTTTGTATGCTGTTGGCCAACATTTTCCGTCGCTGGCTGCTGCAGTCTGCCACGGAGAGATTTTACTAATGTAAGTATTGCTGTGTCCAAGTATAGTAGTCTAGCGAAGTATTGGCCTTAAAAGAATGGGGGGGAGGGGACAAAGAGCGAGAAGGAAGGAAGGAGAGAGAGAGGAATAACGACAGAGGGAAATATCTGTATTGAAACAGACATACTTCTTTTTCAAATGTGACCAACCATCATAATTATTTGTTCTTTTAACACCGTACTCACGGGGCTTATCTACGCACACCTTCTGAACTGCAGGTAGCCTTGATCTATATCCCTGAGTATGAGCTGAAGAAGATACATTTTTCTACAATTTAAGCCTTCTGTTAAACAATAACATCTTTTCTATGTGTATTTTCTGTATCGTAGTTGTTAAGACTACCACGTCCAGATGACGCAACAACGGTATCGTAAGTTGGCGCCGGGTTGGAAACCAGTGGTGAGGACTCTGTTGCGCCGCCTGGTGACATGTGCGTCGTTTCAGGTTCCGGCGCAGACTGAAGATTGTTTGATTCTGATCGACAAGCGACCAAAAGACAGAGTGTTAATATAATGGCTGAAAGTATGGGAGCTGTTAGAAATATGTTAAGATACATATTGATGTCAGCAACACATCCTGATGTAGTTATGAATGTGGCCATGCTGTTGTCGGAACAGTCGTATACAACCACTGATCCCATGGTCCAGTTCTGAATCGCGCAAGCGGTCGAGTTACGACAAGCAGGATGGTGTCCTTTTGTGATATACCGTGTCCTTCCTATATAAAAAGTGCCGTTTACACATGGCGTATTTGATGTATCGTAGTGCGATTGAAGCCGATTTGGCTTTAAAAGAAAGTAGTACCTGTCCGTTTCAGCAATTTTAGCTTGGTAACTAAAACAGGGCGTGGGTTTGAAACTGTGATGATATTTGACACAATCGTTGCAAGTTGGGTTTGATACCCATTTATTAAAATTTCTGGCCCCTTTCACAAAATAAAAGTCAAGGTCGTCTTTTGGATCTTTCGTAACGTCCGTTCTGCAAATTGACACATTCGCTGAAGAATGCTGAAGAAAATAGAATTCCCAGGACTTGTAGCTCTCATTCTGAAATTTGAAACACGAATCCACAGGAATCGCATAGTTTTGTTTGTTAGAACTAATGCTAGGTTTGTTCTTCAAAACGTACGCATTGAAGTGCCCACTTGACTTTATGCTGACACCCTGGCAAAAAAAATTTGAAAGCTTCTTTATGACTCGCATGTCATAAGAAACTGAAGTGAATGTGTAAGGCCCATACAGTATGATACCCAACGCTGAGGAAATAACTGCCAGAGATACCAACATCCAGACCCACATGACCGCCAGTCGTCCGACAATCGACATTTTGTGACATTGCAAACAAAATATAGAGACCAGAGCTATGCCTGACCACCTGAAGGGGGCGCACCCAGCACGTTGACATTCTTGCACACTACAGCCCTCTTCCTGTTGCTGGCCATTGGTTCTATTTTGATGAGACATTCTGATCTTATCCGTTTCTTTGCCGATTTTGAGCCGATTTCGTCAAGGCCTCAAAAGTGAACCTTCCCAGAACATCACGGTTTCTCTGGAACTAAGAAAAAAATCACTATTTCAAATAGTCATATGAATCAATGGTCCAATTGCATAAATTTGGTCAATGTTAGACCCTAACCAACATCACCAGCCAATCAGGACGCGAGGAATAAGCCTTATCAGAAAGGCACCCTTTCATTATTTTCAGATTCTAAAAAACAAAATTGTACTTTGTTCATGTGATAGCTAGGTTTGTTGCGATTAACATTTTCCTCACCATTTACAAAATGTGCTGTCGCATATTCCGGCAATCGCTGTTTTCGATCTCATATGACAGATTTTCAATTGAATCTTTTATCTGGAACCTTTGACAACTCTTATTCGTAAGCATCCTGTCACTCCTGTACATGTATATGTATAATCTCTTTAAACGAACCTGTTACTGTCTAACTCGTTTAATTGTGAAGATATATAATTAATACATTTATTATTTTTTGGTGAATTTAGACATAGGCTGCATTAGACCAAATATCAAGGGTCTTCAGTGGGAAACTACTGATCAGAACATGTTTCGGAGCCTATAACCCAGACATGCTCCTCTGAGTAGCAACTCCTTGCGTAAGCTATATATTCAGCGGAGGCAACCCACAAATAAATTTGAATGAGAGAGTTGGGAATCAACTATGTAGATAAGTATAGCCTTTAATATATTTATAAATGCAAGGCTTATGTAAGTATATTAGTTTAATCTGTTATCATTTAGAGTTCAATAGCATAAAACATGCAACCAATCAAATTTTAAGTTCTCAACCACAACATAGAAACAAACTTAGACTTACCCAGTACTGTGTTTATCTTTACTGACTTGAAATGACACTATTAGGAAGTCCAAAACTGATTCAATTTTGGCTTCAACTAAGCACTGTCGATTGTCTGACTACAAGGTAGTAAAGCCTTGTAAAGCATTACAAATTACCATTGTAAAAATGGCAACTTCCATACATTTTGGCACATTTTACTTTCTGTATAAATGTTAAGTCAATTGTTTTACATAGTTGTTTTGAAGTGCACATGTAAACCACTATGATTTGCAGTGAAGCCCAAAACGGCAAATAAAAGACAATTTGCTTTATTTATATGCTTGTCAAATGCAAAATCTGCACACACCACAAAATTTCCAATGAGCAGTATGAGTTGCTCAAAGATTTTGCAGCAGGGTTCCACTTTTTTGTGAATCCCGCGATTGGCCAGCAATAACGACTGTACACACCGATGCGGATATGGAGGAAAAGTGCATTGTTCTGTAGCCAGTTAGAGGACCGAATTCAGAAAATTGAAGACATCATAGCTGCCAAGGCAGACAAAGCCACAGTACGTAATCTAGATGCCAAAGTAAGGAAAATAACAAGTGATCTACATCTGTCAACTAGCATAGGATATATCCAGAACTGACTTCAGAGTATCACTAGTAAAACCTGAAGCAGAGGATAAAAAAGGGGGAAATAACAATTATTTGAGGTACAGTGGAGAAGGACGACTCAAATGACGAAGAGCTAGAACAAGAAATTTGAATTGCTGTCGATGTACATACTGTAAATTTATCCCAAACAAGTGGACTCCGACCAAAGCACTAACCTAAGCCTTCAACAACTATCAATGATCGTAGAGCCCAGATTCTAAATACAAATGCAAGCAGTAGTAGCCAAAATGAAGGAAATTCCAACAATGTTAAATCTGAGAACAAGAACGTAAGGTACAGACCAATTAGGGTCGTTTTGGACAACACACAGGACCAAAAAAAATCAGCATTCAGGAATGCTACTAAGATCAGGTTGGGACACCCAGACAAATTCAGTTGCAAAAGGGATCTCCATTGTGCCTGATCTTACCAAATTGGAAAGAGAGCAAGATCTGTCACTGCAAACTAACTTGAAAGAAACAAGACAGCTGAACCCAAACGGAAAATATACAGTAAAAAGGCAAAATAGTAATAGTAGCAACCCAAACCGAGTAAATAGACCAGAAACAAATCATCGCTGTGCATATTCTAGCACTGTAATTAAGGGCAAAAACGAGTTTCTGTCTTTAAAAATATGTTTTTCATTGTACACTGCTTTACATCAAAATTTGCAAAATGTTCTTATTGACTGAACATGATCCGGACATAATCGTTATATCTGAAACATGGTTCAATAACATTGTATTAGAGTCCTAATACACATCTGTAGGTTATGTAAGCTTTAGGAAGGACCGAGATATCAGTTACTACACACCGGGGACTTATAAGCAGTTGAGATGCTGACCTGGGTTTAATGAGATGCGAGATTACGGGTAAAATCAGCAGCCTCTTTCTCAGTTGCATAGCTGGGCAGTGCCTATGTAAACAAAGACGCATGGGCACATCTTAGTCCCTGCTATTTGGGAGTGTTGAGGTGTTACCATCTCAAAATGCATATATATATATATATATATATATATATATATATATATATATATATATATATATATATATATATATATATATATATATATCATGTTTAGTATGTCTGTGTAGTTACAACGTTGAATAACAGTTCTGATGTGCTTATCATTGAAATTAGAGATAAACAATGACAAAACAGGGCATAATTTTATTTACTATGACCTGCTAAATCCTGTTTTCATGATTTCTGTACTAATTCAAAATATATTGGATGCTGTTCCATCATTCTCTGTAGAATGATGCAAAACTGGATGAAATACTGGCTCAGCATCCAGCAAAGGTGAATGCTTGTTTCTTATTACCATGGGAATGGCGGCCAATTTGAGTGAACAGCCAATCACAGAGCCCATGTGCCCATGGCACCAGGAAAAATGACCAGCCCTCTGTTTATTCATCTCTCAGCTTCGGATGACATGAAAGGGGTGTGATAAGTGATTTACCACTTATATAACAGTCAGTCCATTTATATGGTTACGATAAATTGTCATTTTACGAGCATCCTGTCACCCAACACCCCACTGAAGATATAAGAGATGCCGGTTTGGAACACTTACCAACCAGATACTGCTCTGGTATTTTAATTTAAAACAGATCCATGACCCTTTCACGCTGTCACTTGACCAACAAGTTTTCATGCTTTCCAAGAGGGTATAAACTTGGGCTGGGTTGGGTTAAATTTTCAAGATTCAAGTGGTCCAATCTGAATAACGGAACAGTCCATGTTATCAGAAGTAATGACGGTTTAAACAAATGATAAAATAAAACTTTTTCTGTAATAACATAGATTAGCCCAAGTTTCATACTTATTGATATTTTAAGTTGTGAAAAAAATATTTTCTAGCATTCTAGGGCAAATTGTACAGATTTGATCAAAATTTAAAGGGCCCTACCCCCTAAATATGGAATTTTGTGGTTCCTTCCTTTTTGGCTGAAAGGTGGACACAGGGTTTTTACTATCCCACCACCG
Organism: Hermodice carunculata; assembly: GCA_964020975.1. Lineage (NCBI taxonomy): Eukaryota > Metazoa > Annelida > Polychaeta > Eunicida > Amphinomidae > Hermodice > Hermodice carunculata. Next base: position 61,014,964 of record OZ026617.1, read on the forward strand.
CCATTGGATAATGGATCTGTATGCTTTGGCAGTGCATTCTAGGTGCAAATTGCCGGGAATAGACCCAATGTTACAAAAGGAGACCTTTCTAGAAAACGTGAATTTTTTTGCAAAATGACGGATTTTATAGGTTGGAATTCAAAGTCAGGTCACAAGATTATTTCTTTCTAATTTGGACCTGCATCTTACTGCTTGCATCAGGAAAGTATTTTTGCAGTAGATGGCAAAATATTTTGTCATCACATTGCTTGTATAAAATTCAATCAAAATATATGTATATGACTTCTGGAAATTTGGGTCAGCAATGGCTGACAGGTCAGAAATGAAATGGACATTTTGGATTACTATGGCCCTATTATTAGACTGGAAATAAACCATTATGTGGATTTATATCTGTGGAGAGAGGACATACAAAGTAAGAGATCATAACACATCTTTTGTACCACCCTTAAAAATTTCGTATTTGTATGTCATACCAGTTAATAACACGGCCGCCATGTTGGATTTTGTGGTTCTTCGTGACGTCACAGCCTAAGGCTTAGCTTGGAACCGAGGCTTGCTGGTAGCCAATCAATCTCATTCATGTCTCAGCATTTCGACTGAAGATTAATGATAGGGGTGGGGTCTTGATTACAGTAAAGTAAATACTAGATTAACTAATGCCAAGGTAGATTAAAAAAACTTTGCGAGTCTGTATGAAATGTCGATTGACACCCAAAACTGGATGCTATTTGAAGATTTTCATTTCGGAGATATAAACTAAGTTAAGCTCAAGGCCATTGAAAAACAGTTTATTAATGTTACTGATAACCTTAGATAAACCCAGATTGTAACAGAACCTACACGATTAAATAAGATACCGGATTGCACACTTGTTTTACATGCTTGGTCAAATAATTCACCAATGTCCTGTCCAAGATCATATGCGTGCTCGAAAAGGAACCAACATAACTTATTTTTCAGCGAGGAGGCGGAAAATGCTGCCATGCCTGTTTACAAATATCATTCAGATAGTTGATTTCCAAATTTCTATAATATATGCCTCTAACCTAATATCATTTAGTGCTGGGCAGACAAGTGGAAAATGCGCTAAATCTTCTCTACTATCTTTACATAAAGGACATCTTCCGTCTGATAAACCCCATCTTTCCAGATCTCCCCTACACCCAGACACCCAGTGCGGGCCAAAAATTTTTATCGTTCACCGGCAAAGCTATTTACATTAAACAGATAAATTTCACCCAAAGAGGACCGTTTAAATATTTGATAACATCTAAAAGACTTTTTCACGTTTATTTCCTGGAAAAAGTCTAATTTATATGCTTCTAACGATAATTTTAAAAAGCACCTCAGCCATTCGGGATTCCTTGATTCCAGGGCACGATCCATAGCTGCGTTATCACAAACCTTCTTAATTTCGTCAACATATGGTAAAAACTTTGCAGGTTTGTCATCATTTCTTTGAATTAGAGTGTCAAATTTTTGCTTACATAGCTGTGTGTCTGGCATCTAAAATTTCATTCGGTGAAAATATTTTATCCTAATGCGATCCAGAATCAGTTTTAGGGGGAGCCAACCTTGTTCACCAAGGGTAGCCACTGCTGCAGGTGAAGAGTTGACCTGAAGTATTGCTTTGGCTATGGTGTATTGAATGGACATCAGAGAGGCCTCAGATTCTTTAGTATTGCATAAACACACTGCACCGCCATGAGTAAAAGACGGAAAAAAATACTTTTCCATATGCTATTCTCGAAGCCAATACGGTTATCATTATCATGAGAAGACCGTAAACTGCATAAGTATCCTCGTAAACGATAACTTTTTGTTGCTACTATATCTTTCACGTGTGCCGTGTCTGTTAGAGAATTCGAGATCAAAATATCCAAATATTTATACGATTTGCATTCAGATGTATCTGCATCTCCAAGTTTCCATTTTTTAGCAAAATCTACACGCTTACCCACTACCATGTCTTTAGATTTGTTGGCATTAAACGTCATTCCCCATTTTTCTACAAAAACATGTGCAATATTTTCCATACAGAGTAATTGGGCTTCACTGTCTGCAGTTATTACAATATTATCAGCATAAAAAGGCACGGGATATGTCCATCCCCATAGGGCACCCCAACATTTTTTTCTTCAAATATATCAAGCATATCGAACATTACTAGAGAAAACAGCGTTGGAGACAGAATGCATTCTTGCTTTACCCCATTAAATACATCAAAGCATGAACTTTCAAGGGGTTCAAATATTACCTTACTTTCCACTTTGTCATGAAGTAGTTTTGTCAAATGCCATGCTTTTCCCTGAATTCCCTTTTTCCATAACATTAAGAAGAGTCGTTTTTTGTATCAAATACCTTCGAAATATCAAGGAAGGATAGCCATGTCTTTTGTTTGTTAGCTTTCCTTATATTACATAACCCCTTGAGCGCAAATACTTGATCTTCCAATCTTCTGTGTTTTCTATAAGCTCCAAGGATCTCTCCCCTTATATCCCTTCCAGCTCTAAATATTTCATAAACTGCCCCTCCATCACTGATGTGAAAACTAATAAAATGTTTCCAATAAATTGGAAACACTTTATAAATTTCGGATTAGACCAGTGATTGAATACGGGTCAACACTATGGAGCCCCTGGCATAAAAAGGCTATTGAGTTAAATGAATTAATGCAGAAGAGATGCCTGAACGCTTTCCTGTCAAAGAGTTCTGCTGCGACCGGTCATTTGTCGTCTGCTTCATCCATTTGATTAGATATTGACCGTTCGCATAATATTTTCAATGAAAATTTAGAGGAAGACTTACCAGGATAACATGGCAATGGCCAACAGCCTTTTTCTGCGCACGCTTGGCGCTCAGGTACATAGAGGAAAAGTGTTGACTCAGTCCAGTTGTATGACCTTGCAAGGGTTAAGGATATATATCAGGTTACAATGGGTTAAACCATCATTTTTGCTATTTTCACACATGTTATGCACTTTTCCTTTAAGTTTTGTATGCCGGAATCAGATTTCAGGTTGTGTAAAGGAAAATTGTGAATTTTGGCAAAAGTATTCGGCCTGGTTCTCACTGTTTGGTGTGGCTTCGGCTGGGGACTAGCTAAGCTTCTAAGCTCCACCCTGCAGGAATCCAACAGGAGCCTCATTTACATACAGCAGGTGTGAGCGCTTCTGCGCACGCTCCGCACAAGCAGACTACGATCAGCTCGGCAGGCAAACCGCATCATTGCTTTGTGTACAACTCTCGTTTGAACATATCCATATAAACTCAGACTTCCATCCTCTTGTTGCTCCAATACTTGTTCTTTCGCTCAGTTTCAGAGTTCCAACTTTACAAGTTGCACACACAGCAGCGGCATCAATACAAGCCTGCAACTGAGAACAGTCCCATAATCGGTATCCCTCTGGCTGTTCATTCACATCTCCTTGTTCACAACAATCTGTAGATCTAGCCTCGTGGACCACAAAGTCTCCGAGTTTCTGGGCACTAGCACTGCAGAAGCGTTTGTCCAGACCGGGTTGGCTTGTGGATGTTGTGGTGTTCACCGAATCAGTATCCGTGACCTTGGCCGCGACTTCGTTCGACCCTGACCATGCAATGCCAGACTCGCCCGGGGTCTCCGTGAGGCTCACGTCGGGTTGCAGGGTCGTCTCCACTGGAGGGAACTGATTGTAGTATGATCCTAGATCAGACGCTTTGAGTTCACTTGCAACTGACGCGGGCATCGGTCTGCCCCTAGGTTTTTTCTTTCTCGGCATCTTTGCAATAGCACTTTCTAATCACACAAATGTAAGCAACGATCCTGTGAACTTGATAGAAACTTTCTGAACTGAGACTGAAGTTCCGATTTACTGACACCTATACTGGGCCCCACGCAAGACGGCAAACATCGTAGAACCCGGTTGCCCCGTAACCACCTGTCAGTCATTTGTCGGCCAATCAGGTTAAACTTGAGAAACCCCAACATGGAATCCAAAGTGACAGATGAGCATGATTATAACATTTTTGGATGTAAAACCTCTAAAATAAAGCATTCTTTGAAGTTTGATGCTCCAAACTTGTCCATTTACTCAACAGGTAGGAGTGCGTAACGGAATACCAAGGTGTCATTGCGATCAAAGGCCCAAAGAATAGCCTAAGTCCTATTGAAGTCGGCATTTGCTTTGAAAGCGTTTTTCTTGGCATCATTCCTGGCCTTTGTTTCTCAACTTCTTGTGAAATCAACTTCGTCAGTTTTGCTCATAAAGACCTGGGGTTTGTGGCAAACTGTTCACAAGAATGTAATCTTTAAAAACGTGTCTCAGATTTTTTCTATGTTGAGTGGTTTTCCCTCCACAGCGAGCCAAAAGTCAAAACCTTTGATGTAAGAATGGAATGTCATCTTTTCAACTTTAAACGGGAGTATCTCCACAATAGCGCAAACAATGACAAAAATGAGACACGTTTGTGTAGAAAATCATGTCTGCTAGCTTTTGCAACAGAAATGCACATGCTCAAGCTCAAAATAAAAAAATAGATTTAATAATTGTGTGATTTTTTTATGATCACTTTACCTGATTGTTATGTCAACACAGAAGAACTTGTAAAAATGAAAATGCTATCAACTTATTCCCAGATTTATTAGCTTTCAGGAAATATATAGTTTATGGTACTTTTAACGTATTTTCAGACTTTTATTAAGTCATTTGTAAGACTCACGCGTAACCTGATATATACCCTTAAGCCTCTTATACCATACATATCGAGACATTGGAAGCTCGTACGAAGTTCAATGACATGTGTGAAGCATACAAGTTATTGCATGGTTTCTATAAAACCAATCTTGATACTTTTTCACTACCCCAGTGTAGTCTTAGAGGACATTCTTAACAAGCTAGTCAAGAGGCATGTTAGGACAAATACATTCAATTATTCTGTTCCAACAGGATCGTTGACCGATGGAATTCATTCCCAGAACGTAGAGTATCTGTCTACTCTCTGCCAACTTTCAGAAAACGACGGAGATCCCTGCTAAATAGCCACGAGGGTTACATTAACCAAGTTACCGATACCTGCTTGAACCGTTTCCAGGGTCGCACACTTTCAAACGTTGTCACACGACGCTCTCTTTAGCACTGGTTGGTTCACCCAGTATGCATTGCGCAAATACAGCAATTTGTTGTGCCATTTTTCAAATAAGCTAAAATTCACCGTAGCGTAATGTAAGCGCCTACAGTAAGTTGCAGCAAATGCAAGCCATAGCAAAATACCGGCCGAAACAAGTTGGGAACCATTTGTGCAACGCCGACGGAAAAAAAACCGATACTTATTTACAAATTAGTGTAAGAATTTGCCTCCTCATACTTGTCTTCTTTCCAGTTCGCAAACAGTTGAAGAACGACCTGGATGCAGTATTAATGTTCAGCTTAGTTTGACTAGAGTAAAAGGGAAAAAAAACTTGTTACTCTAGTCAAACTAAGCTGAATATTATCTGTATACAGAGTAACCTCATGATGTTTGCATAGATCACGAATGGAGCTTCTTCCACAATTTTTAAACAAAAAACAAAACAAAACAAAAACAGAAAAACAAACAAACAAAAACGAAAAACATAAAAACCCTCTGAAAATTTTGAGGAACTTAAGCACATTTTGAATAAATAATTCCAAGCTGAAATGTTATGGAATGTTATATTTTGGTGATAGAATATGGAAACCCCCTCGACCAGGGTAAAAATATTAGGACCCTGGTGACCGTGAAAATATGTGAAGGTCGCTGACTGACTGTCGAACTTGGCCAAGCTTCAAATGAGATGTTTCTACAGAACAAGTTACACGAGTAGCTCGATTTGTTAAAACGTTAGTGCGTTCGCTAAGGCAAAACTATGGTGACCCCGGTGACTTTGAATATACGACAAGGTCGCAAAATGTCAAGATCAGTCAACTTTTCAATAAGATGGTTCCACAGTACAAGTTTCATGAGAAAATAGCCAAATTTTCAAAGGTAACTGTGTCCGCAAGGGCAAAAATATGACGACCCCTGAAAAGGGGATCGATAATAAGACGACCAAGACATTGTCGTAGCACTTACGAAATATAAAATAAACGCGTACATTACTGTGGAATACCGAATGACGCGTATATTTTATTCGTTGTCGAAGTTAGGAAAAATTTAAGAGAGACGAAAACGAATCTGCTGAAACATATTTCACTTAGACAGATCTTACTAAAGAATGACTCGTTGGAGACGTAATACGTGAACCTATTAGACATGAAAAATTATATCCAGTGAGAGACGGATAACTTACTACTGGTACTTTTCGCACAGCTTATGTTCACAAACCATAATTAGGTCATTTATATTCCCTAATATCCTATGCATAATTATGTGAATGGATACTGGAAACAAAGTAAACAGGTTGTTATGCAGGGAAGCTACGAGCATAAAACCCACTGCCGGCGAAGCTGTCCCTGAAGGCGCTACAGGTATTTTAGATAAATGGAATACCGTTACACTGCGTTCACATACATGTAGGGACTGCTGGCAGGCACCAAACTGCGTTATAGTGGTACTTAGAAGAGACCACTAGCTCAAAATACTTCCTGGTTTGTCTTTTTGTCAGATGACCAGAAAAAACAGCCGCCATGGTGCAATTTACCTTGTAGCCAGTCAGCCGCAGATATGTAGCCTTCGACAGGGCAGCAGGGTATGGGTGCAGCGAGTTGGACAGCGAAGCAACTGCAGGGCCCCGCGACTGTTGGCCCCCTCGGAGGCTTCCTTCCGAGGGGGCCAACAGTCGCTTCGCTCTCCAACTCACTATGCCCATACCCTGCTGCCCCCTCGAAGGCCACATATAGTAGCCATTGAGACAGCGCTTTGCCTTTTTCATAAAATCCGGGGTGTCGGAATAGTGTGTGGTATGATTACACTAATTGACCATTTCTCATCGTCATAATCAACTGGGTTCTACGATTGACATCATTGCGCAGTCATTTCGGTGACCGTATCTGACTGAGCAATAGAACATGGTGAAGATGCCAACTGCCAGAATCAGGGTCATAATGCACGTTTTGTTCCATTAAAATACATATGCATCATCATCATCATCATCATCATCATCATCATCATCATCATCATCATCATCATCATCATAATAATAATAATAATAATAATAATAATAATAATAATAATAATGATAATTAATTTATTATGTTTTGAATATACATAAAGTTTAAGGTATCTACATAAAGCACACATTCTGAGTTTAAGTACCCAATTGTAAACAAACGCAAGAGGGATTTGAATACGATTTTGCCCTTTCTCACAATTTGATTTAACTTAAACATATTTATTTAGCCTGGGTGGCCTTATAGTACAACAGGTAATAATCAAGATGGTCTGCCGCACATGAACGATCCACAGTAAATATACAAAAAAAATTTTTTTTTTCTTTTTTTTTTTTTTTTTTTTTTAATATATATATTTTTTTTTTTTTTTTTTAATTTACCGCCTTTTCAACACTCATGCCGTGATTGTTTACGTGAATGATTAGGACTAATTTAAGTCCAATTTACTCATTTCTGGATATAGCTCTGCCATTATCCTTAACAATGTTATTTTTATTAATTTTTTTCATTTTTATTTACTTATTTTTTATTTATTTAGATTCTTTCTGTTCAACTAAAGAATACGGACATGTTAATATTGATCTTATTACACAAGAATAGCTGAAATGTCATGTTTATTCTTTCATTGTTACAAAGTTTTGTAAGTTTGTTTCATGTCCAGAAATAGCTCTCATTCTATCAACATTCAAACGGTTGTTGTCGCTACCGTGCTCATATTTTTCCTTATGTGTATTGTATCTGTTCTTCTATACTTTGTATTTCGTATTTGTGTTAGATTGATTATCTGTGAATTGTACATGTATCAAGCAAGCAGTTCCATCAGTAACAAAGCGTTTCGACATGTTGCAGCTGGTATTGTACATGTTCCAGTCACACAGTATCCAGTGATGGTTATGTGTATTATATCTGTTCTTTCATACCTTGTATTTTGTATTTTATTTATTCATTTATTTGTTGTTTTGAAGACTATATTCTCCAGCATACATTGTCATATACTTATTGGGTTTTTTGTAAACATTAATGCATTTATTTTCTGTCGTGTCTCACAGTGTTCAGCGACGGACATTAACCAGCATGATACCCCCTAATGGGCATTTGTTTAAATCAATATAGAGCTGTGGTAGGGTTATTTCACAACAAAGATGGGTTTATGTTCCTGTCCATGTCTGCCAACGTGTCTACATTTTCATATCACGATCATAGTTTCATTCTCTCTTTTACCTTCCTCATAGTATTTGCCGCAATTTTACTTACCGAATGTCTATGCCATCTGAGACATGTGACGGTTCTTATATTTAGGGTGCTCTCCACGAGTATTCATCCAAACCCTGGTCCAGTTCATAATATTGTTCTTAATAAGTGTTCTGTGTGCCATGCAAACGTACGTAGCTTAAAATCTGATGGTAAGCTCGAAGAAATAAGTATTTTGGCGGAGTCTGAAAAATTGGAAGTCATTTCTTTATCTGAAACATGGCTCGATACTTCCTACCCTGATGCTTTATTGGCAATTGAAGGCTTTCAAACCCCGCTACGTAAGGATCGTGAAACTGGTTTAGGGGGAGGGGTTGCCCTGTATGTAAAAGACAATCTACCTGTCAGACGATGTGCGGAGCTGGAAACTCCCAGTAGTGAATGTATCTGGGCTGAAGTTACTGTCCCTTCTGGTAAACTGATTCTAGGTGTTTATTATCGTCCACCAGGCCAATCTGCCGCAGAGAGAGACCTTTTTCTGGACAATTTATCTCACTCCATTTCGTCTGCTATCGAACTTAACCTTAAAATACTCCTAATAACAGGTGATTTTAACGATCGCTGTGTAAGCTGGGATTCTCCCCACACCGACAGTGAACTCGGACAGCGCCTCTTTGATCTGTTGGCTCAAAACAACCTGCATCAGCTCATATCCGAACCTACTCGTGTGTCGGAGTACTCTGCAAACCTACTAGACCTCATGATAACTGACTCCCCTGGTTATATCCTTAACTCCGGCACACTTCCTCCTATATCCTCTTCTGATCATTCTGTCGTCTTTTGCTCTTTTTCTGTGAATCATTACAAGGATCGCCCCTTTAAACGCTCTGTCTGGAACTTCAAGAGGGCTGATTTTGTCAACTTGAACAATGTACTTCCTGATGCTCCTTGGGAAACTGGTTTCACAGTTTTTGACTCATAAGTGACACTGTGTCATACTGGTCAGACCTATTTATTGACACGTGTAAACAGTTTATTCCGTTCCGCGTGGTCACTATTCGACCCAGGGACAAGCCCTGGATCAACTGTATTATCAAGAGGCTAATAAGGCAGCGCAATCGCGCGTGGAACAGATATAAATGCCAGACACAAAAGCCTCGGCCTCACACACTCCTCACTACTCAAAATATTGAACGCCTCTTTCAGTTATACAAACGGAAACGTAACTTTACAGTCAACGCTATTAAAAACTCCATTCGTCTTTACTTTACCAAACTCCGATCTGAACCAGACTCAAGAGAGATAAACTCTAAAAGGTGGTGGAACCTTAGCAAATCTATTCTCGGTCACAAACTTTATCAAAACATACCAACTCTTATTGACGGTGGAAGGAATATTTCTTCTGATATTGAGAAGTCAGTGACCTTCAACAAGTATTTTGCTGATCAGTGTAAGACTCCGCATGATGACAACCCTTTGCCCTTGCCCGACCTTGCCTTCCGAACTGAGGCCCGCCTGTCTATATTTCAAGTGCAAGTAAATGATGTGGAAAAGATTTTAAAATCTCTGAAAACCAGTTCTGCTTGTGGTCCTGACGGTATAGGCAACACCCTTCTTAAATACTGTGCACCCTCAATCTCACGTTCTCTCACTGATCTGTTCAATCTCTGCTTATCCAACTCATATTTTCCAGATCCCTGGAAGAGGTCCAACGTGTGCCCCGTTTTTAAGAAAAGTAACAAACAGTCAAAGGAAAATTATAGGCCTATTTCACTCCTCTGTAATGTCTCTAAAGTACTTGAGCGTCTAGTTTATAACGTTTTCTATGAGTATCTGACCTCTAACAATTTACTTTCTGCTAAAAACTCTGGCTTTAAGAAAAACGATTCCACCATAAATCAACTTGTTAGCATACTTCATACTATTTACAGTGGCCTTGAGTTGGGCCATGAGGCCCGTATGGTTTTCCTGGACATATCCAAGGCCTTTGACAGAGTCTGGCACGCTGGTCTACTTTTTAAACTGAAACAATTGGGGTTTGAAGATCCTGTGTTACTATTTATAGAAAACTATCTCTCAAACCGACTTCAACGTGTTACTATTGGAGGACAGACCTCACCTTGGCTCCCTATAGAGGCTGGAGTGCCCCAAGGTTCGATCCTTGGTCCCCTACTTTTCCTCGTTTACATTAACGACATCACTGTCAACATCACCTGTGACATCCGTTTATTCGCAGCTGATACCAGTATTCTTGAAATTGTCCACGAACCAATGGCCACAGCTGAAAACCTTAATTATAATCTTACACAAATTCATCGTTGGGGCAAGCTCTGGCGTATGACATTTAATGCCATAAAATCCATCTCAATGACCTTCTCAGCTAAACGACATAAGCCAGATCATCCTCCCCTACTTCTTGGAAACACACCGATACCCGAGGCCACTCTACATACTCACCTTGGAGTTACACTCTCAAGTAACTTGTCATGGCACCAGCATATAACACGTATTGTTAATAAAGCCAGCCAACGGCTTGCTCTTTTACGCAGACTCAAATATAAATTCTCCCGCCAAGCACTCATACGGCTGTACAGTACAATGATTCGTCCTATCCTCGAATATGGGTGTGTCCTGTTTGACAATTGCACTGAAAACCTGTCACAATCTATAGAAGCTGTTCAGTATGAGGCAGCCAGGATCTGCCTTGGCGCAACTAGATACACTCCACGTGTCTTACTTCTCGAAGAGCTTGAATGGCAAACTCTGGCAAATCGGAGGAAATACTTTAAACTTATTCTTTTCTTTAAAATGTACAATAGGTTAACTCCACAATACCTACATGATCTCGTTCCTCGTGACGTTGCCTTCACTACGGGGGCGCCTTTTGAGAAATCGTACTGAATTTCGCCAAATTAGGTTCACCACCAATCGCTTCGGCGATTCATTTCTCCCGTCTGCTATCAAATTATGGAATAACCTCCCGGTTGATACTCGTCTCACCAATTCCCTGCCGCAGTTTAAATCTAAATTAAATCTATTACTCTTAAGTGTTGACAAAAAGCCCACATACTTTAAACATGGAAGTCGTTTTCTGAACATATGCCACACGCAGCTACGTCTTAACTTCTCTGTTTTAAACGACCATCTACATCATGTCAATATCCTTCCAGCCTCAACGTGTGCATGCTCTCATACCACTGAAGATACGAAACATTACCTTTTGTTCTGCCCCAAGTTCACTGTGCAAAGGGTCCGTCTGCTGAACACTGTGTGTCACTTACTCGCTCCAGGTGTAAATCCGACTTTAATAGTTCAGTGCTCTAGTGACATTTTACTAAATATTCTCTTGAAAGGTAGTGAGGACTTGCCAGACACTGATAATGTATTCATCTTTGAGGCTGTTCAGACATTCTTATCAGAATCTAGACGTTTCATCTACTAATTTAGTATATGATCTAATTATAAGTCTCCACTATCTGGCATCAATTGTATTATTCGTGTACAAGCCGTGAATTTAGTCTTCTGTTCTCGTCCATTGTGTATTGTATATATTCCTGTGCGTCCTTTTATGTACTGGAGAGCCTCCAGATTAGTCTTTGTGTACTATTAGGCAATCCAGAGAAAATAAATATGTTTATACTACAGTGTATTATACTAACACACAATACTCCAACACAAAGAAGAAAATAGGACACTACGAATACAAGCAGGAAATAATGAAGCACTCAACCATTGAGTAAAGTTATGAATCACGTACATAATCGCTATGGATATCAGCTTAAAAGAATGCTTGCTTACATTTACAAGATATGTGCTGTATATGATATATTTGATCGATAAAATATCTTTAAACCACATGTAAACAACAGCGACATATGGCCAGCAAGCTTATAATACACATTAATATTGAACATAATAATTTAAAAGCAAATTAGGCGTGGTGGTGAAATGACACATACATACATACATACATACATACATACATACATACATACATACATACATACATACATACATACATACATACATATATATATATATATATATATATATATATATATATATATATATATATATATATATATATATATATATTCCAGTAGACCGTTCCATATCAAACGTTTACACCTTTAGACCTCAAACATACAAGGATGTCCACCAAAAAATAAAATATGTATATATATATATATATATATATATATATATATATATATATATATATATATATATATATATATATATATATATATATATACAGTAAAAACTCGTTATAATGACACCATCTGTTCCCTTAGAAATGTGTCGGATAACTGAATATGTCAGATAAATGAATCAAACAACAAAGAAAATGAACTTTTGCCATTCAAAACGTGTCATTATAATGAATATGTCGGATATCTGAGTGTCGTTATAATGAGGTTTCACTGTATATGAAATTTAACGAATCCAGACCGTTAAGTATCTTATAAACGTCTGTTAAGTCACTTCTGCTTTTACAATCTTCCAGCGTAGTTAACTTCCAATTCCCTTAGTCTTTCTCCTTGTCCTAAGTGCTCTAACCGCCGGGAATCTACTAAGTGGCTCTTCTCTGGACTTTTTCTAAGACACCCTTATCCTTTTGCCAAAAAGAGGACACCACGCGGTTATACAGTCTTCCGTGTGTGCTCTAACACAGGAATTATACAATGTGAGCATAGATTCTGTCGAAAAATGGGGAAAATGTTTAACCATACCTAATATACTACACATTGTTAACTTGTCTAGATCACTTTGTATTGTATCACGGTTTATTGACGATAAAACTTGGTATCATATGCAAAAATCTTACTGGATTAAGTAATTATAGCAGGCAAGTCATTAATGTAGAGTATTAATATAATACATAACTACGAAAGATGATTTGCTGCATAGCAAATCGGTGTGTAGGTCTTCAAAGCATATTGGTATGGCAGTGTACAACTATTCCATAACACAGGAGTAGAACTTGGAATGGCATCTCTATCTATTATAGCTTTGAAGTTATTCAATATTCAAAATTTCCAGTGGTGCTAATTAGCATAATTTAAATTGCAACAACTTTTATTTTTAATTCATTAGGTGCACAAT